>OU974073.1:507500-727500 GCA_918843875.1 Diadumene lineata
TGAACGGGAAATCTGTATGAGGATTTCAAACAGCGAGCTGTTTTGAACCTCATTTAGATCGGACGCGAATATTGTATATTACTTATCAAATGTCTAGATTAATGCTACTATTTTAGGTTTAAAATTGTAAAATTAGATGTAAATTTGGCCGAGATATTTCAAACTAAACCAAATCAGGACAAATTCTATATCATTATTTACAGTTGCCTTGCTTCACGGTAGTGATTTTGCTTTGTTCCCGTATTGTTCTAGATCTTGCATTATTATTGAATGTGACAGAAATAACTAATAAATATAAAGTGTTTTTGTTGTTATTGTAAATACGTGAACGGCTCCCATTGTATGCAATTAAAGCACCCATGCTAGACCAATTCCATTAGTCGGGCCCAGTCGCTCCCTGTCAATGATTCTTAACGTCCTACCAAATAAAAAAGTAAAAACTACGACGTATGGAAACAGTCTATAAAGGCCCGTTCAAACATGATGTGCTCAAATATAGGCAACAAAATGATGCCCTCCAGAAACAATTATATTATTTGATAAGAAAACTCCAAAAAGGACCAAGGTTAAAAAGAGACTTGGTGTCGAGAGACGAGCTATGAATACTATGTTCGACATACGACTGGTGCTAGCGACTCGAGCTGGCATTGCCCAAGAAAAAACGTTGATGCTGTTGATGCTCAAATACTGAGCACAACTGATCATTGTCCAACTAATGAGCGTCGTTCATCGTCCAGGTCACTGAGCACCACTAAACTATAGCCCTGATTCACTATGACGTCATTGCTTGTTTACATGGGGGATAGAATCGTCAGTCCGATAGAAAATTCGACAAAATGTGTTCGTAGCGAAACAGTTTAATGCAAAAAGGCCTGGTTTTCAGATGTGGTGCTAAATGCTATTCAGGGCTTTTAGTGGTTATTCCACTTTTCCTATTTTGATACGGTTTTGAGAACAATATTATGTGAATTTGCGTTGATTTGACCCCGCCCGACGACCATGATCCTTAGCGTTTAAACAATAGATTGCTGAAAATTGTTGGACGTGACGTCATAGTGAATTAGGGCATTTAATTAAGCTGGCCAAACGGTGAACTGAGATTCTCTGAGTGAACAATGTTCAGTAGCTGAACAACTAACGTTTGCACGCCACATAAACGTGAAACAATTCTTAAGTATTTATTGCCAGATAAGATTGAATTATTCACTAACTAGGAATTCGCCGAGGCATAAACAAGGACAGCTTTGTGGTAGTGTGTTTAATATATTTGTTTCTGTGAATTCTTAGTTAGTGTATGAATAAATCTTATCTTGCCCTAAATTTTAAGAACTGTCTCGCACTTATGTGGCGCGCACTGCAATTCTAATTCATAATTTTAGTAATGTGTGTAGAGTATTTCACACAGTGTGGCCGTTGGTGTTTTTGTGGCGACTGTGCGGGCCGCTTGAAGTCGGTTAACTTTCACTAGGTAGACAGGCAGTCAGTATTTAGCATTATCATAGTTGATCTAGTACGGTTGCGATACCGCTACGATACGCTAGATAATTCTAATAATTGTTTTCTTAGAAACTACCGATACGATACAGTACTGTTTCCCACTCATGCATACGACAAACGACTCTATCTTCAAAACTACGGTTACGATACGATACAGTACTGTTTCCCACTCATACGACAAACGACGCTATCTTCAAAACTACGGCTACGATACGATACAGTACTGTTTCCCACTCATACGTAAACGACTCTATCTTCAAAACTACGGTTACGATACGATACAGTACTGTTTCCCACTCATGCATACGACAAACGACTCTATCTTCAAAACTACGGTTCCGATACGATACAGTACTGTTTCCCACTCATACGTAAACGACTCTATCTTCAAAACTACGGCTACGATACGATACAGTACTGTTTCCCACTCATACGACAAACGACTGTAAAGTTTGAATCATCTGTGCTATCGTAGCGGTACCGTTTCCCACTCGTGTGGGATGTGAGATAAAAATTTACCCATGTGTAGCTAACGTGATCTGATTGTAGTCACCAATAATGTATAGTAAATTAACCACAATTAGATCGTTGCTTACATGTGAGCAGTAATAATCGGCTCATTACAGATATTACCCATAGTCCTGTTTTAACCGTTATCTGCAATAAAAATGTACTGCGCATGTCATTCTAATCGCAGCTGTTTTCCTTTTTTAATATCAGACATGGTAATCTTGCATTCAATTCCGGTTTTTTTTTCGTTTGTTTCTTTTATTTTTTTCAGTTAACATGTTCGGTTGTTTTCGACTGTGAGTAATATTGTAGTTATTTATCGCCGTCTGCTCCTCTAAATATCGATAAGGCTTCGTTCTATAATGACCACTTACAAAGACTGTGACTCACTGTTTTATTTCCCATAAACTCACTGGTTATCGTATGGTTACCACCCCCGCACGTGGTTTCGTCGGCGCTTGGTGTTAACATTCTCTGATTAGTTCATCACTTTTAAATTATACGAAAAGTGTTATACAGGCTATTTCATGAAATCGGTTCCAAGTGAAACCGGTGGCAAAAGAAAAATAACGTGAACCAAACTTTTGAAGTATGGCGTATGTTTTGCTGCATTCTGCTCCACCCCGTTTACCAGTGTATTTTGACTATTTTGAGCCGATCACGGGATTATAGTTTCAATTATTTTTTTAATTTATCAAATGTTACTAATAAGAAGTTTTTTTTAAATGTTATTCGCGTTCTTTAATTTAAATTCATTCAAATTTCCTTGACAACTTTTCAAGATTGTTCTTAATCTTAAAGATAGAGATACTTATAGATAAAAATACTAATTATATTTTAACTTCCATTTTCCAGAGGCGTTATAGGTAAGACAATTATTTTCATTATCGATTAAGAGGAAGAAAAAATTCAATTCCAAATTACACAGGAGTGAATTCGGATTCAAGATCACAATGTCCATCATCTTATTCATCGGAAGTTAACCTGCCCACAAATCATTTCTAAGCAGCAGGAAGATATGTACGAAGATAGCAAACTAAAATTGAATACATTCATTTATTTTATGATTATTCTGAGCTCAAATAGTCAAATATAACTGCATGAAATCGGGTACTGAGTATATTATGTAATTTTATCAATTTTCGGCGCCATGGTCAAAAGGATTTGTTAACACTTCAACATAATTAAGATTAGGCGAGAAATGATAATCATTTAATATTTCTAATATGTGGGATTAATATTTTTATTTGCGATATATTAGTTGTATGTTTCGCTTGATTTTTTAATCTAATAAATTGCGAAAATTATTCTTATGATAAAATCGGGATTTTTTATCAGCCAATAATGTTTGTTAAAAAATTCAAGCTGATTTAACAAAATGGGAAAAACACGCTGTTTTGATCTTAAAAACATATATTTGTTATTATTCAAAAACTCGCAGTGCTCATCATGGCAATAAAAGTCGAAAATCACCCGCCGTCTTTCACTACTATGATAGACAAAAAAAAAACAATAACGACGAACTAAATGTTTTTAAGCAAAATAATTAAAAACGTTCGTACCAATTTAGCATAAAATTGAAAAACATATGAAACTAATAACAATCTGTATTTTGGACAAATATAAATTGGTCATTTTATATTCTTCGCCTGTATGGCCATGCGAGAAAAAAAATCAGTTAATTATTTTTTTTTTACATACATTAGTTTTTGCTTGGAGCTTATGGCTAATGCTAAAAAAATGCAAGCAAATGCAATTGAAAGTTGAGAGAAGCTATTGTGTTCTTCTTGGTGTTGTTTGACTGCGTGAATCAGGAACTAAAGCATCAATGATTACACAGCATCGGAAATTTGCCATGAAGTGATTATGGACTTTCCTTAAACTATAGATCCTAATGAAGTAGTGTTCTATAAAGTCTGAACAAATACATCTATTTTTTTCACGACAAATCTGTCGCCTAAGGCAAGAAAAAATGATAAACTGTCAATGACGAAGCGCCATGGATTACAAGCTTTCTTACGCCGATAAGCTCAAAGAACCAATTGAAATTCTCTGTTTTAAATTAGTGTAAAAGATAAGCTTAAAACGATGTTAACTCTAGACTTGCGAACAGCTGTGGATGAGAGATTTATTGAACAAATGATGGCAGCAAATTAATGACAACTTTTTAGGCGGGCAGGTCAGGTCCGCGACAGAGCTTTGTGATATCTAAACCAAAAGAACATTGATTAAAGCATTTTTACAAAAAAAAAAAAGAAAAATGGCGCAGTTTCTCAGTTTTCAGTACAATTATCCACGAGTTTTTTTAATATTAATCCCAGGAAAAATAAGTACCATAACACATGTATGTTTTTTACTGTGAAATGATAGAAATAAATGTATTAATTGACTCGTAAAACGAGGAGAGATCGCCTTGTTCGATTCCTGATCTACATGAAACGGAAATTTGTCCGTATCCATTTTATTCCAGTCTATTCATCATTACATTAATTCAAAAATACTCAAAGCAAGTAAAAAGTCATGTCTTTATTTTTTCTTAACAAGAAGGCATGATTTCATTGTAAGCAAATGTTACGATTTGTTGTTGTTTACAGTAAGAACATTTCAACTTCGGTTCACAACAATTACAATTTACACAAACCACATTTCTGCTGTTGTTGTTGTTGTTGTTGTTATTGTTGTTGTTATTCTTGTTGTTGATGTTAATATTTTTGGTGGGGCAAGTGCACATATAGTTTTAATGTGACAAATTTTATATTTTAAACCCTTAAAGATACGAATTCGCAGATTTTTACACCTAAAAGATACGACGAGCATCCCCGCGATCGTTTACCATCGGAGTCAGTTTTCAGTACTTGAAACCCCAAGCATTTTCAGAGCATTTCAGTTAAAAATGTCATATTCCTCTGCACAAATGTATCATAAACTTGTTTTTGTATAAATGTTGGATCTTTGAGCTAAAAACTCATACATAAAAAACGATATTAATACATAAAAATACAAATTAAAAAACTATAGGTAAGTGCAGTGCACGAATGGTCATTATTAATTAAAATTATTAATTTTATTATTATTTAGAGGATATTACTGACATGGGCGTGCGGAGATAAGCATTTTTCCTTCGAGTGTTGAAAAAATACCTCACGAGTGAGCACAAATATCTGTTAGTTTCGAAAAGAAGAAATATTGCTATTTTATGGATAATTATATGATATTATTGATTATTAAATTATTTGATTAGCATAGATATTGTGATTTGGGACGTACAGCTGCTGTTAAAGTTTCGTGATTCAACAGTTGTAAAGTGTTTTTTAACTTGATACAATATCATGCACCAAATACAATACTAAGCAAACAAACAAACAAAGAATACAATACTAAACAAACAAACAAACAAACAATACAATACAATACTAAACAAACAAACAAACAATACAATACAATTATAAACAAAGCATTAATTGCTCTAATCACTATGACGTCACATCAAAACAATGTGTCAACGCAAAGGATCATGGTGGTTGGAGGGGGTCAAATCAACGCAAATACATAGAAAAATTGTTCTAGAATCCGTCCTAATTCATCGAGGGAGTAGGATAGCTATCAATACTATGTTCTATATATCAACAAATAAACAAGCCAATTGGGAATAAACTAATTCTCTTGAAGTGAATTTTGATAACTTTCCTATCAGATTCGACAACAAAGCCTGACGTCATAATCCAATAGGGCAATTCTGACGTGTGGTACTAATAATAGCCAACAAACTTATATGCATGGAAATGTTTACTAATATGTAGAAACAAATATTCAAAGGAATGAATGAATGGATGGATGGATGGATGGATGGATGGATGGATGGATGGATGGATGGATGGATGGATGGATGGATGGATGGAATGGAATGGAATGGAAAACTTTATTTAAACACGGAATATTCTATCAAAATTTACAATCATAAAATTACAAACTTTGCTCTACCTAGAAGCCGTGTGAAATTACAATAATACAATCTACTTTATAAAATTAGTTATAATAAATATGTGAATCAAATGAACAGCCTAAATATAATGTGCTAGTACAAGCATATATTACTAGTGTTAACTACTTTAGGACGGAGATGTCAAGCCCATTAAGCTTTGATTTGAATTTTGACAAATCTGCTTCCGCCTTCAGCATGTTTGGGAGTTTGTTCCATAACTTGGCACCCGTAAATGCAAAACTATTTTTATAATAGTCGGTTCTTGCATGTGGAATTTGAATTTTGAAGTTATTATTACTTCTAAGGTTATAATCTGGGTTACTAAAAGTAAACATTTCTTTTAGATAAGTGGGTGCTTTGTTATGGACTATTTTATGCATCATTATCAATTTATCACGAGTCCTCATACCCGCAAGGGGCTGCCAGCTTAGTTTGGCAAGAGTATCTCGGGAGTGAACTATGCGCAGGGGGTCACCTGTTATTAAACGAGCTACCCTATTTTGTAAGCGTTGCAACTTGTTTGTAAGTTCTTGATCAATATCGTCCCATACTACGCTACAATAAGAGAAGTATGGTTGGATAATAGCTTTATAAATGTTTATAAGCTGGGATTGATTTAATATATGTTTTAATCTACGCATTGATGCAATTGTACATGATACTTTTTTCTTAATCTCCTCAATATGTGCGTTCCAAGATAGATTTGCATCTATGGTAACGCCTAGACATTTACTTTTTGTGACTTTTTTGAAAGCGCCCTCTTTTGTGGCTAAACTTACGTCGCCCTCTAGGTTGTTTAACCGTTGACGAGAACCAACTAACATATACTCTGATTTAATAGTGTTAAGAGTTAATTTATTTGTTTGAAGCCATTTCGCTACTTTGTCTAGGTCATTGCTCATTTGAGCGTTTAGGTCTACCAAACAATTACTCGAGACAGTGAGATTTGTGTCATCGGCATACAAGCGAGCAGTGGAATGGCTCAAACAATTAGATATATCATTTATATAAACGAGGAACAGCAAAGGTCCAAGATTTGTACCCTGAGCTATTCCGCAACGAATTGGCATAGAATTAGATGGGATTCCATTTACATAACAGACTTGACGTCTATTATGTAAATAGGACCCAAACCATGTTGACGTATTTTCAGTCAGACCTATAAGAGAAAGCTTTTTTAGCAAAATCTGGTGATCGACTGTGTCGAACGCCTTCTTCAAATCAAGGAATAAAACACCATTTACAAGTTTTCTGTCAATATTGAAGCACCACTCATTGGTCAAGTCTAAAAGAGCTGTTACAGTAGAGTGCATTGGTCTGAAACCAGACTGTCGATAGTTCAAAATATTGTTAGCTGATAAGTAGGAGTACAGTTGTTTAGATAGTAGTTTTTCGAAGATACTGGATATGGAAGGCAAAACAGATATTGGTCGATAGTTATCTGGATCATCGCATTGGCCTGTTTTGAACAATGGCGTAACTTTTGCGATCTTCCAGTCGTCGGGAAAGGTGTTTGAGTTTATTGAAAAGTTAAAGATTTTGGTCAAGTCCTTGAAAATAATAGGGGCACTAATTTGAAGTAGCCTATTTTGTATACCGTCATGGCCAGTAGCCTTACTAGGGTCGGTCTTGAGCAACAGTTCCAAAATGGATGGATGGATGGATGGATGGATGGATGGATGGATGGATGGATGGATGAACGAACGAACGAACGAACGAGCGAACGAACGAATGAATGAATGAATGAATGAATGAATGAACGAATGAATGGATGGATGGATCGATGGATGGATGAATGAGTGAATGAATACATGAATTGACTGATGGATGAATAAATGAATGGTTGAAAAACGTGTTGATTAAACAAACCAACAAACTAATGATCAAATGAATATCAAATACATAATTAAATGAATAAATAGTTAGTAAATAAATTAACAAACCAATCAATCAATTACTTGAGCTATCGCAAATCTTCGCCAGCTTATTGACTACCTAAAACTGAAGCGCTGGCTCACGCAAATTTGAAGTTTATTATGAACTGACTCAAAACTTTGACGTAGTACCTGGTCTAATCTAGAATTAATGCATTAATCTTTTAAAACCGTATATTCATCCTGCATGAGACTAAAAACAGCTTAAGTTTTGATGTACTTGAAGCAATTAGAATAGCCTTTGATGCGTGCGGATACTTTCTGAGAGAAAGCGACGACATTCTTATAGTTAAAAAATTATTGTGTTGAAAATTGATTTTTCGTTTTCTATCACGGAAAAATATGTTTAAGCACTTCTGAACTTCATTCAAAATGCAGTATAAATGGAATTGAGCTTGTTACTATTGTCATTACGGTTGCTATTATTATCGTCTTATTTTTTGGCATTTTTCAGTTTCAGTAAGAAAAAAGAGTGATCCAAAATCCAGAGAGAAAAACAAAAATTTTGATTAAAAAATGTTCTACTTTTGTCATTGAAACAAGAGACTGCAATTTATCCGGAATTTTACACACTTTTTTGTCTTCATTGTTTAACATTGTAATTTGTAATTATAATTTATTATGGCATTTTGCACATATGTTTTAAGCTGCATTTAGCCCCAACAGCTATCTTTTAGCTTGCAACAAAATAATATTTTCTTGTGTTCCATAAAAATGACAAGAAAAGACATAAATAACTGAGTTTTCATTTGAGATATTTATAAAGGAAAAGACTGTCTATTTCATGTCCATTGTTTGTTTTAATTGATATTGAAGAAGAAATTTTACACAGAGGCGTGATATTCGTGTGACGTCATTATTACGTCATCCTCTACGTAGAACTTCACAATTTAGCGGTATTTTGGCGTCATGGGTTTTCTATTTTGAACAAACTCGATATAAGCTATCTTGATTAATATTTCGACTGAGTGGTTACATAAGATAATCTGCCTTTCAAAAAGACTGATATTTCAATTGAGCCACATTGTAAAACTTGATCACAAATATTAGAAATAGAGAGAAAAAGGTCCAATCCATTTAAAGCGAAATACAGTTTTATTCTGTAAAGCCGTTATTTCCGGTTCTATCGCATAAATCCTAATTTTCTTCGTTGATTTTTACTTATGTTGATGAAATATCTTTGAAGTATTTCATTTGAGCCGAAAAATTCTAGCAATTTTTGACTGATAACTTATATTGAATTCCGCTATACGAAAAGGGGTTAAATTGGAAGTTGGGCCCAGGCCCATATGCGAAATTTCGTGCCACTGACAAAAAGGAGTAAAAAATGTTTTATTAAATGTAAACTGAAATTTAATTCCATCTTAATGTTTTCAATTATATTTGTTTAAGTTTACTAAAGACAAGTTTGAAAGTTTACCATTTTTCGGTTTTGAGCATCAAAAAAATGCTTTATATTTTGCGACGGTGCTGATTGAGAAGTCAATTCTCCCCAGGCCCCTAGCTTGATGTGAAATATTGTCCTGTGGGTGTGGAAGAGACGTCGAACTCATTTCGGTGTGGCCAAAATGGTGTTTGAAGGCTGCTGTTTAAGCGAGGAGGAGGCCGATCAGAAGTCTCGATCCAAGAAAATCGACAAACAATTAGCTCAAGAAAAAGCACAGCTACGGAGGCAAGTTAAAATCCTTCTGCTTGGAGCAGGAGAGAGCGGCAAAAGCACCTTCCTCAAGCAAATGCGAATCATTTATGGGAAAGATTTCTCTGCCGAAGATCTCAATGAATTCAAACCAATCGTGTATAGTAATATTCTTAAAGGAATGAAAGTTTTGGCTGATGCTAGGAGAAAGCTGAGAATAGATTGGGATGATCCAAGAAATGAAGGAAATGCAGAAAGCATTCTAACTTTTCAAGCGCCACCTCGAATCGACACCGAATTGTTCTTGGAATACGCGGACAGCGTAAACCAACTTTGGCTAGATGTAGGAATTAGAGATGCTTTCGACCGAAGACGAGAATTCCAGTTGGTAAGCCAGTAGTATTTCGTAGTTTAACGACAGATTTATTCGCATTTTATATTGGAATACTGTTGCAATTAGCGTTTAAACGAGCAAAATAGTTATTTTTTGTTCGCTGTCGTGGATGAGGTTCATCGTGCAAACAGACCCTGGCATTACTCGCCTAAAGAACAACTGTTTGCTGATTCCAGTCGAAAAGCTCAATTACAAGCTAACTGACTTGCTGAACCAGTAATATATACGTTGTAGAAGCTGTATTTCGGTTACTTTTTGCTTGGAACGGTTTGAGATGTCTCGATTCCATAGCTTGTGCATATGCTTTTCCGCTGAAATCTCAAATGCGTCGATTCGCAGTCACTGCGATCAATTTTGCTTTCACAGTTGTTGCTTTATTTCACCTTAAACTACCTCTGACTGTGCGAGTTATAACTTAGTGATTTCTTTCTCAGTTAAAGTCTCATTTACTTCGAATGATCTCGCTATTAGAGGAATTTTTCACTAAAGAATAGAGACGACTTCATGAATGTATAATTTGTGTTTGTTTTGAAACAGTCCTTTCACATCGCTTCGACATAACCAATCTTGTGCATTAACTCTTTTTCTCTCGTTGCTTTACAGGGAGATTCTACGCGATATTTTCTTGATAACCTTGAAAGAATATGTAAGCCGGTAAGTTGGAGTTCTTTTACGTGGAAAATTAATTATGTGTATGTCAGTAATCAAGCGAAGTAGGTTGATGTTTGACTCCTTGTTCGCGGCATAAAAGATAGTAAACAGCCAAAGTTCATTTCCATTCTGCTTTAGCTACACTCTCTTGACAAAATATAGTATGTAACAAATGGAGTTATTCCCTAGAGATAGTTTAGAGCATTTTCAGACAGTTTATTTAATATTAAAAATATATTAAGTCAGAAATGTATTTCGAGTCGATTTCAATGTAATGTTTGAGTACATTTTAACTGTGTCTCAATAATAGTCGTGTTTTAAAAAATGTCTGGTACTATTAACAGTATTCATTGTGCTACCAGTGTCGCTACCAGTTAATTCGCCCTCTTTAGGTATTTAATACAACGAGTTTTTACGAATGCAATCTTCAAACTACTTTGATGTTGGTGCGAGTACAGATTTGATGTGATTTCCCAACTCATTTGAATGCTCTCAAGACTGATTACTGTAATTACCGACAAAATATTGTTTTCTTTTTGATTTATAATAAAGTGAAGTGAAATTAATGCTCATATTTTGGTCGAAATACTCGAGTATTTTTTCCGCTAAAATCTAAACAGTGTTCATTTCACAGCTCAAAAAGGCCTTTTTTCGATGTTCTTTTGGCAATAGACAGTACCACTGTTTAGTAAATTTTAATCATCCCTTATGGTTATCAATCATATTTTACCATGCCAAAATCGTCGTTAATATGGAGAAAAATGTCAGAGAAATATTGTACATTTGATGAAAGACTCATTCGTGTTTCACGCCCTAAAAGATAGACTTTCCTTCGGATTGCTTATCCTATTTATTATCAAAACTACAAATTAGCTCTAAACCTTAAGCATATTTTAAATCTAAACTTCGCGTTTTGAGTAATCTTTATTTGAAGGGAATGGATTAAAAATATGAAGACTTAAATAGACTACATTCCTTCATGTAAAGCGAGAAAAAAACATAACACTCTCACATTGTAATCGACCAGGTAAATTAATATTTCAATCATTTGATCTTTTATCCGTGATAGAGTCCAGGAATTCAATTTCTTTAAGTTCAAAACCGTCAATTTATTCCATTAGTGTATTTAAATTGATTTCGTAGGGCTTTAATTCGTCAATTCCAGAGTATAGTTTCGATTTGAGCGTCTGGCCCTGTGACCCAGTATGAAATTGTAAACCTTTGCATACACACACGGTAACAACGCCCTAAAACAAAAACACATTATTCCTCGAAAAACTGCAATTCTCCTTTTAACTCCTATGCTATTAAGTACCCGTGAAGTATGTGCGAAAAATGTTTTAACTGTCTACCATAAAAGCAAATAAATTAAGTGGAGTCGTTATGCTGCTTCCACGAGTGAATAGCTTCTATTCTTTGTAACTTCGTTCGATGTCTGTATGTGTTTATGTTTTCACCGAATTCACAACTATCGAAACTGCTACCTTTTTAATGAATCAAATACTCGTTAAATCTCTGCAGTAAAAAAGAGATAATGTATTTATTTAGTAGTGTTTGATCACTTCATTTTGAAGACTTTTACTGATGTTAATTGTTTCTAGACAAATATTGTCATGAAGTCTTTAATACCATTTACCATGAAAAATGCATTTGAAATGCTTAAGGACTTCTTCATTTATATTTTCAAATTAAACCTCTGATTCTACCCTTTTGCTTATCGTTAAACTGTGCGGTTTTGAATTTCATCAAATAGTGTTTTAATTTTCTTTCATTGATTTTATTCATAATTTTACATTTTACCATAAAATGCATTTTAAGTGGTATAAATATTCGTCTATTTCAATTTTCAAATTAAACCTTTATTTAACCCCTTTCTTGCCTTTGAAATTCTTTGTTTATAGTTTTATATTTCATGAAATAGTGTGGAATTTTTCTTTCATTGGTTTTATTCCATAATTTTCCATTATGCCATGATCAATGTATTTAAAAATGTTTGGGCAACATATTCAAATTTTACCCTAATCAGCTCCATTCTTCCCTGATAAGATTATTCTTTGATTCAAGTTTTCAATTGCATCAAGTAATATTTAAAATTTCTGATATTATTTAAGTATTCTACATCAAAATGGTATATGTTTTTTCTCTTTGAACTATTGCAAGTAAATCCTATTTACTCACCTCTTTATTCCTAGCTAAATTTCTAGTTTTCAATTTTGTTTAACAGCAGAGAGTTTTGAAAAATTATCTTGTTTTGTTGTTGTGAAGTGTTTTTTAATGTTCTATGATTATTCTGTGGTGAACTGTCTGGCTTTTCACAAAAGGACCTATAAATTTCTAACTGTTGTGAGCCATTAATATATTTAATTCAATAATGTCATCAATTATTACCCTAACAACTGTGCTTGTTCTTTGGTTTTCTCTTGATTACCATGATATACTATTTGTGACAAGTAATGTTGATAGTACAATATCTTAAAAAACGGACATCATCTTAGATTTTTGAATTATTCTATCTTGCTATTCTGATTTCAAAAAATACCATAGGCGACACATCTAGGCAGTTGAAACATCAATTTAAAAATATGACATTCAAAAACCATCAAAACTAGATCTTGTGATGGAAATGGTAGACCAATGATTGTGACACTAGTGCTTTTGACTAGTTTCCATGTAATCGCTCATGATCACCAATTTGCTGAAATTACTGATGTGAGGTTTGCTCATGATTGTTGTCAATTGTTTCCATGTGTTTCAATCGCTGAAAAATGTTCCCATATAATCGCTGACAATGGCTGACATCATTTTCAGTGATCCAGCGATCACAAGCGATTATATGGAAACCAGGCTTAAAGAATTATCAAAGGAAATTCAGACCTTGTTTTTAAACTTCACTTGAGTAGATTAGATTGTGTCCACAATCAAAATAGTGAGTAGGATGATTGCAGGCTTGGTTTGTTCCTAAGTCATTGGCTTGTAAGGTATGATTTTTTTATAATTTGCCCATTAATAAAAGTTGTTTTGAATTATTGGAAAAACTGTATGGTTAAGACACAGTCTGCAGACACATACAGCTACGGTAGGATACTGTACTGTTTCCCACTCATTTAAAAAAACGACTCTCACAATAAATAGAGTATATTATTCTTTATTTAAATATATTTAATGAATCAATTTGCATTAGGCATTCTGCATTCTCTCCAACAACCTTTTTTGAAACAAGTATATAATTAATTGAGGCGTTGAAAAGTAAATTGCAGATGATTCTGAACTTTTGAATCTGCACTTGGCAGTCATATGCTCAAGATTTCCAACTCTTGAGAAATCAATTTTTTATGTAAATTTGTTCTCAATGAAAACTTAAAAGATTTGGAGTGAGAAAATGTCAGTAGCTTCCTTAACAATATTTTAAAAAAAACATTGCAGCAACAGACGTTTGGTATAAAAGCAAGCAAATGAAGCGCATATCATCATGGTAAAGTCATTCCTGAGGTTTGTTCTTAAGTGTGCAGAAATTATATGTACACAGATGTCCTCAAAGTGAGAACAGTCTCTCAAACTGCGAACACTCTCTGTGTGTTTTTTTGACACTTAATTTAACATGCATCCTTTGAGTGAATTGATTGGAAAAAATTCATTTTGATAACTCAGTGCATTTAAGTTCAGTCCCACTTTTTTTAGAGAATTTGAAGTAGTAGTAGAAAGTTTAGAAAATAAAAAAGCTAAATAAAAACAAGTGTTCATGGTTGGAGTGGCCTCACTGTAACTGTCAATTTGTAATAACAGTCAAACTAACTCAAGCTTGAACACATATAGAAATCAATAAAAATTTCATTTTAATCGAAAATAAATCTTTCGATTTCAATAATCAAATCTGTAATCAAGTCTTTCAAAAAAATTCTGAATACACAAACTAACATCTCTCTGGTATTGAGTACTCCTTCAATGAAAGTTGTTTCCACAGTTTAAGCTTTCTGTTTTTTGATTTCCAAATTTTTTTCCTGTCTAAAATCATGGTGCATTCTTGTTTCAAATGTTTTAGACATCAATTTCAAAATAGAATAATCATATTAATTTCCAAGAATGAACAAAAGCAATGACATTTTGTAGTTGAGTGAAGAAATTTGAGCAAACAATCAGACAATTAATAATTATACTAATACTATCTAGTATTTCCTACTAGTTTTCACCTCTCTGACAATGGATACAGCATTTTTGTCCATAGTTTTAGATTATTTACAACATATCTACATTTTTTATCAGTCGATATTTGAAAATATGTTCCTATGAATATATGTATCTATAAATTGTTTAACATTGATATATATAGTATATACCTCTGAAACATTAAGGCTAAGATCCTAGGAAATTTGAAATTAAAAAGAAAAAATGTACACCAAAGGGGTCTTGGGGAAGTAGGCTCTTTGAAACACCATGCACTCATATTTACATAAAGGACAGATCATTTGATATTTGAGGGGGGGGGGGGGTTGGGCAAATACCCCCCAAAAATATCGAGCAAAGCCTTAAACACAGGAAAAAGTCGTGCATGGCAGATGTGCGAATAAAAAATATCGTGCAGGGAGGAAGAAAATATCCTGCACAACCATCACATGGGAAAATATCCTGCAAAAAAATTGCCCAACACCTCCCCCCCCCCCTCAAATATCTAATACCTAGCTATAAATTATAAGTATTTAAAAAGTAAAGAATTTACAATAATTTACATTCCACATGGCAAATAGAACTAAGAAAATTATATTTTAAAAATGTGCTTTTTGTGGTTCAGTTTGTAATAAATCTGTGAGAATTATTTTGATAAACATCCTAAGATACATTTGATATGTTATAATGATATTAGTGCTAGATAGTTGAACCTATTTATCAGGTTAATAGTACTTGACAAACCAATTCAGGTGCATTGATTTTATCAGGTAAAAAGCAAGAAAACAGTGTGGAATATTGTTTTGGTGATGTACTTCTATAACATCTGGAAAAGTAATCAACTATTCATCTCTAGTATGTGCATAAAAACCCTCAACTTGACAATAGCTTTGCACATAAAGGCTGGTTTGAATAACCCTGTCAGTAGGAGAGGATATTAAAATTGAGCAATAGTTTCTTGATTTCATTGTCTTCAAACAAAAACTTTGAAATGATAAATTCAGTGTGGATCACCAAAAAGGTGGACAAGTCACAGATAAAAATGATAAGAAAATAAGAATAATTAGTGAGGAGAAGGTAGGAGAATAGAAAGAAAGGGAAGGGAAGAGGAGAGGAGAGAGGAGGAGAGGTAAATGAGAAGAGATGAAATGAGAAAGGAAGAGATGAGATGAGAATGATGAATAAATTTCAATTTATCAAGAAATAGCAGAAGTGATTGACAGAATCTTGACAAAATCTAACAAAGCAAAAATTGCAATAAATAGTTGAAGTATGAAAATATAATCTCAACAATGTAACAAGTCACCTACCACATATGCATCCTATCAAACATTTACAATACATCTTTTCAAGCCTAAGCATGTTATTAGATGCCTTTTTTGATGATTTGTTGAAAATTCCAAAATAACAGATATCATGACGTTTGCTGACAGTGAGTCCTTTAAATGTGGTTAATGTAATCAAAACAATCTCTGAATACAGACCATATTAGCATTTGTAGTAGTGTTTTAATAGCTACTTGCTAAATGTAGGTAAGTGAGCAGTATTAAAGCAATTATTGTGTGTATTATAAAGAATGTGAGCCTTAGACACTCCTTGTGATAGTGTTTGACAGATTTCTCTGTTAAATAATGTATAAAGAACAAGAAAGCATGTTGTATTTGGTAATAAAGATCTGAATCGAAAGATCTTTATATGACTTACCAAATTTCTAAATTAATGATTCTATCTTAGATTGAAAATTTTAGAATTAGATAAAATATGGAGATGTTTCAAGTTAAACCTTATTCAAATCAAGATGAATTTCAGATTAACAGATGCCTTGGTGGTAGTGGTTTTGTATTGTTCTAGGTCCATGAATTATTGATCAATTTGATAACTGATCTACTTCAAACAAGTAGAATGAGAAATCTTTTGGACTTAATGTATATTTTCTCATAAAAATTGTTGTTTTGGGGTGCGGTTGGTGCACTTTTTTGCTGGATTGTATTTTTCATCTTTTTTTTTCATTTCAAAGAAAAGAAAGTTCTCCAATAATTTTTTGAATGTCTCGTTGAAATAGGTGACTTTTTAAGAAACTAGTACCATAACCCATTTATACTCCAGGGTAAAGAAGCAATGTGGGAGGGATGTGTGCTACTTGTATACCAACTTTACCTCATCATTTATGCCAGTACCGATTTATACCATTTAAAAACTTATCTGACAGTATTGGATATGCTGGACTTCCATTAGCTTCACAGTGTACCATTGTCTTAATGCACCAAACATCCTATGTTGTAATGCTTTTCCAGAACATGGGAAAACCAGCAAAGGAAAATGCTTGCTTTGGATCAGTTAATGTTTGAGCTATTTTTTTATGAGACAACTCATCTGCAAGGTTCATACATGGAAATCCTGGAAAGACATGGAATATCCATTTTCAAGTCTTGAAAGTCATGGAATTTTGTTTGGAAAGTCATTGAAGACAATGCTTACTCTTATTACTCCATAGTTAAACTATCATATCTGTCACAAATAATTGTAGCCTGCATGCAGACTGTTGTGGTTTTCCCAAAACAACGGTCTGCGTAATATCATCAGATATTGTGGCAGTTCTTTGTTTTGATTGCCTCTTGCTTGAATCGACTCAAACACGAGCTCTGATTGGCCTATAGGTTTTGTGACTTCAAAAGCATGTGAACCTGTGTCAACTGTCCTTTCCAAATAGGGTAACTTATATGGCCATAACTTCTGCATGCAAATAGAATAACTAGTTATAGCCACCCTTGTGTAATGACTTGATTCCCTGAGTTGAGTTGAGTTTGTCCCAAATGTAATTGCAGTGTCCCTGTTTCCAGGGATAGAGTGGTATCAGCATTAATTGCCTCCAGTAGACACTCAGTAATGGTGTCACTACCATATTCAATAAAAGGCTCAAAATAAGGGCAGATCAAAGGAAAATTTCCCTCCAAATTTGCTGTTTGACCTGCCAGAACAGATTTTAAAAGGACAAGTTGACCATATTTTAGAGGGAAAAATCTTATGTTGTAGATGTATTTAAAAAAAAAAAGAATTATTTAACAAATTTTGACCTTTATGTATGCTAACATGTTATTGTTTCTGTTGTCGTTAGGACTACATACCTACCAAACAAGACATGCTGCACTCCAGAAAGGCAACCAAAGGAATCGTCGAACACGAGTTCATTATTAAAAACATCCCTTTCAAAATGGTGGATGTTGGAGGTCAGAGATCACAAAGAGCCAAATGGTTTCAATGTTTTGATGAAGTAACATCAATTCTGTTCCTGGTTTCGTCCAGTGCGTATGACCAAGTCCTAATGGAGGATCGCACCACCAATCGTCTAGTTGAATCCTGCAATATTTTCGAGACTATAGTCAACAATAAATTCTTTGCCAACGTGTCAATCATCCTTTTCCTAAATAAAACCGATCTTTTGACGGAGAAAGTCAAACATACTAGCATCAAAGACTTCTTCCCAGCATTCCAAGGGAACCCACATAAGCTGGAAGATGTGCAGAACTTTATTTTACAAATGTTTGATAGTAAGAGGCGTGAGAGGTCTAAAGCTCTCTTTCATCACTTTACCACCGCTGTAGATACAGAGAATATCAAGTTTGTGTTTCATGCTGTCAAGGATACAATCCTACAGGAGAATCTCAAAGCTTTAATGCTGCAATAATCAAAGGTTGTTACTAGAGTTGTGATATACAAGAAATTAATATCCTCTATTTTGACTAACAAAGAACAAATTCACCACTATGGACTTGGTATGTCGTCGTAGTAACAGTTTGGACATAAACACATGTTGTCATGGTGATGTTGCTGTCATCAAGTCTTTAAGTTACCCACAATTCAACATGGACAACTGACAGTGTTGTCATAGTGGAGAGAAGTTCTTCCATGCACAGAAGTTAGTTCCAATATGACCCAGGTGACTGACCCAGGTCAGCCTATAATATTGATAGGAAAAAAGAAAAATTTGAAGCAATGATTCTTATCGCAGCTTCATAAATTTTATCATTCGTTATCAATTTTTATTAAGTGTACATTTACGTTCATTGTTCTAAGAAAAGAGAAAAGTTTGCAAGGAATATGTAATGTATGGTTTGTTTGACGTCCAGAGAGAACTAAACAATATTGTACTTATTTTAATTAATGTCTAGGGATTTTCAGCTTGTTGTTACTGTGCTAATTATGACAAATGTTTTTACTAATGACCAAAAATTGCATGAATTTCTGCCATATCTCCTTGTTTTGAAACTGGGAGAAAATCAAAACAATTTCTTTCTAAATGCCATCATTTCAGAATTTGTCAACTAGGTAACACAAATATAGCATAGATAAGACTTAAGTCAGTAAAAACGTAATTAACTACATGATTTGAAGCAATGAAATTGGTATGTTTAAAAGATGAAAATTAATTACAATTAGTGAAAATAATTTTTGCGTGAAATCCAAGGCATCTGTTGTTTAATATACCATGTAGATATAAAGATATGTTGTTTTTTTCTTATATTTTTATGTCAAAAATCACTCGACTGAGTGGAAAGAATAAAATGTATATGTAGTTCAATCAAGGGATTTGGTATACTTATTTTGTGTGAATTAAATATAGAATATTATTAGATGATATGAACAATGTGCTTATGTAGATTTTATCTTATAATGAAACTATTGTGAATAGTTTAATTGACTTCTGTCAATAACACAGTTGTTCTGAACGATGTTGGTGTTGTGTAGTAAGCCGTGACGTGTTTAAAGTAATTCAAGGACCACAAATGCATATAATCTAAAGAAAGACTGTTGATGATTGTGTGAGGCATAGAGTCGTTTTCGTGTGAGTTGGAAATGGTATGGTTACAGTATGGCTATGATGCAGTACATAATTCCAATGTTTGCTGCAAAACTATGTTTTTCTGATACAGTACCGTACCACTCATACGAAAACGACTCTAATACTGACCAGTTTTTCTCAAGATTACAAAACATAAACCCAGATGACAACAACACATAACCATCAACTGTTGGCTAGGTTTAAAGCATCAAAGAAGACATCCTGCAGTCCAAACAAGACATACACACTCATGGAACATATCAGTATTGCCTTCATTAAAGGTTCAAACTGTTTAATCAAACACCAATGATGTATCTATTTCTTGAGCCTAAGCACACCCAGATGATCACAACACATCAACATCACTTACACCTGAGTTCAAACCATTCAAAGAGACACTAACACTAACAGTCTTTCTCAAGACTACACACACCCAGATGATCACAACACATCAACATCATTTACCCCTGGGTTCAAACCATTCAAACATCAGACACCAAAAATTTTTATTAACTACAAGGGAAATTTATTTGATGTACAAAAGAAAATAATAATTGGAATTTTCTTTGTGTGTGTGATTTCTGTGGGACTCCTAATGTTGGTGCTGGCATAAATAAGTCACAGGAAATTAGCCTGGTCAACCTGACTGAGGGAAGGTGGAAGGGAGGAGAGGTTCTGAGTGGAAGAAAGGACCGGTAAATTTTTATACAAACATTGTGAGGAATTTGACATTTTCTTTAGTGTTGCCAGAGGGATTATTTTATTTATTTTTTTTTTTTTTTTTTTTTGCCGGAGGGGAGGGGAGAAAGAGTTTCGGAGGAATTTTAAGAATTATGGTACAAATTAAAGATAGGACAGTTTTAGGACTTCAAGTTTCCTGTTTAGGTTCATGAAAAAGAACAGAAATGTGAAGATTGGGAGGAGAGCCAGTCAGTCATTGATGTGCAATCAGATTACAAAGGAATCCCAAATGAATTAATTGCCAGCTGCACTGACCAATATTAAATTGGTAGCTACCACGTTGGATGTCACAGTGTCATCTCGCAATAAATTTAGCGATAGAACTACACGGACTCACCCAGTGAGTGTATGTTTTTTGGTAACTTTAAAAGTGAATGTATTATGGCTCCGGGGGGAGGGGGGGACTCCGCGTATAAAAGATCGGGGATGCTCGATTTTTCAAAAATGCCCCTAAACATTACCGGTCGACGTTTAAAAAGGGCATCACTTCACACATTTTTCATCTCTAAAAGATACCAAAATCATGGGTTTCAGTACAATAAATAGATGGGTTCAAACCCTAAGAGATACCTAAAAGTGAGGATTTGTCAAATCTCATATTTTAAACCCTAAAAGGGACCAAATCGCTGATTTTTACCTCTAAAAATTACAACGGGCATCCCCCTTCGAGTTGTTCGGTTGTTGCCAATAAAATCAGATGATATGTGATTTCTCCCGGGGGGGACTCCGGGGATAAACGATCGGGGACGCTGGTCGCAATTTTTAAAATTATACCCCTAAAAGATACCTGACGTTTTTCAAAAGGGCGTGTCTTCGCAAATTTATCATCTAATATACCAAAATCAGGAGTTTCAGTGCTATTAAACCCCTAAAAGATACCAAAAAGTGAGAATTTGGCAAATTTCATATTTTAAACCCTAAAAGATACCAAATCACTGATTTTTATCCTAAATGATACGAGCATCCCCGATCCTTTACCTCCGCAGTCCCCCCCCCCCCTCCTCCCGGGGATTTCTGTTGTAAAGTTCATGTTGAATGACAAAGAACCCTTCGTTAGACATTTTTGTGACTTATCCTTTTTTGTAACGACTTCACAACATTTTAGTTGCAAGCAGGACAGCACACCACATTCCACACGCACTTGGTGATGCATAATCCGGGTGTAACTGATTTACAACATGGTCCTGGTGAAAGTGGTAAAGCTAAACCAGAGGGGTTGTAATGAACTATCAGGATTTAGATAAAATTTATCCACTCCAATTTATTTAGAACTTATGCGCTTGATAAGGCCTTATCCCTTGGATAGCACCATTGAGCTGGCTGCATACAACCTGCCCGAGAAACTGATCCAGTACAATGAAACATATACCCTGTTCATGACAAAAGCCCAGCCATTTTGTTCCATTATTAAAAAAATACCGATCCTCTCTTTCACTCAGAAGAATTTTTCAGATGCACCCTCAAGTCACCTGCCCTCAGTCTGCTAAATATTAGCAAGAGAAAATGAGCTAAGACAGCATATCCGCGGACCCCATCAGGAATCCCGCTTGTGCTATTTGTAGAAACCAAGCTCTTTTTAGACTTTAGCCGTTACCAATCCCACTAAAACCTTAATCTTAAGACTTAAGGGGGATTATGATGTGTGCAAAGCCCAATATGGGGGATAATTTCTTTTAGCTCATTTTCTCTTGGGCAGTTCAACAGCACATTGGCACAGAATGACCAAACCAAAAGTTTCCATTTCAGTTCAGTAAACTTTCCTTTCATCACAGGCTGACCTCCGAAGAGGGAGGGGGATTCCATGTATCGATGATGCTCGTCATACCTTTGTAGGTCTAAAAAATCGGAGAACTGGCAACTTTTAGAAACCTTAGAGGTCCGTTTCAGACTCTCAGGATTAAAGCTGGTACCTTTCACGGATATTCAAACACAAGATCAATTGTTACGTATTTAGTTAGTACCTTTTAGGGGTAAATATCATATATTGCCACGACCTTCTGGATAGAGCAATAGCACCTTTTAGGGGTCATTTTCAAATCCCCTCCCCCGGAGAATTTCAGAGTAGTTCATTTTAAATGATCCAATGGCGCAACATGTTAGGACAAGCTCCACCCTATTAAATTGATTGATGGTTCAGAAATGACCAACATTTAAAACAAAGTTTTGAAATGACGGGTTGCATGCGATACAACAAATTAATTCTTCTACTCATTCAATTCTGTTTTTCAATCCGTCATTTATTTAATAAATCTACTAAGTTGTTTATTCATTTCAATCACATTTTAGACAAATTATTTACTCAGGAACTTAATATTAGTACTAGTTTATTGAAAATCTGAATAGACGCAGATGTTCAAAAGAAGTTTAGAAGAAGAATATTACATGAAGAAACAGAATCATCCATTCTATTCGTTCATTTGCCATTCCTTCACTGGTAGATTGGTGACTAGTGTCCAAGCCTTCTCGTCAAGACCCCATGGTGCTTTTCTGTCATCGATTTCAAACCCCCACAAAAAAATTTCTCGAAACCCAAACAAACGAAGAGAATTATTGACAAGTACTCTCTTGGTAATGACGGCTGTCTTATAGCTAGGTAAATACGCAAAACAATTAACTTTTGATCTGTAAATTGATTTCAAAATTGTATCTGTTGCTTGCATGTTTGGGTAAATTTTCGAATGCTTTGGAAATTTTGCAGATTTTGCGCGCCATTTTGAATCGAATTTCTTCGTAAGGTGTCAAGAATATTAACTCGAAACTATCTGAATTGAAGGCTATTTATGTAGTTTGCAGGCGAAACAATTTGTTTCAAAGTTTTGTTACTGAGGGTACTTGAAAATTGCAACATGATCGAAGAAATTTGAGTTGATTGAGCTTTTCTATGTCACGCAATTATCGTTCATGGCTTGATCAACTTGATTTTATCAATGTGCGCGGAAAATTGTGTTTGATTGAAAATTTTAAATTTCAAAGGAAATTGGCTGATGTTTTCATGGAATGATGTTTAAAAATAGTCCTTTTCCATTGATCTTTTTCGAGTGTATAATTATAATTTATATTTGAAAATCGATCAATATTTTCTTTAATTTTTATTCTGTTTTTTTTTAATATAATATCCAGATTCGATTCATTTCGAAAAAACTCAATAACTTGATTTTAACCAGCTTAATATTTGTTGCTCAAACTGTGACACAGTTTTTTGCATGAAAATGCTCAATAGAGCCGCTTTTTTTGTTTTGAATTTCTTGAATAACTTTCCGCTAACAATCGATGAAAAAAAATTTTGCTGTGGTAGCGCTTTCTAAATTTCTAAAAAAATATGTTGCAAGTTGTTTTACAATTGATATTCTGAAAAATCAATAATGCAGCTCTTTCATGGATTGCAATTCTTATCATTAATTGGACGTACTGTTATGGTTATTTTATTTTGTTATTTTTGTTTATTTTTTGCATCAGCTGGCAAAACAGTAGCATGTTGTTCAGTTCATATGCATTTGAAACAAAACCTTAAATACTTTGGTATGATTTTATTTAAAAATCAATTTTTAGATTTTCCCACTAGCTTTCTGCATACAATACTGTACAGACATAATTTCCAGGCATGCCTATAGATAGTATCTTTGACACAGCTCATAAAATTATAGATTGTTATGTAATAGTAGCTATTCCCAAGAGGGAGAGAGTACTCTCTTAATTGGCAACAAAGAAGTGCTCACGTTTTAATGATATTTATTTATTTATTTGTCCGCTCATTCATTTTTCGTTCTTTTTTTACTTATTTGATAATTTCACCAAATAGTACTCTAAGATAAACAAAATAACGATTTTTTGACAAACAAATAAAGCCTTTTTTCATCTGTTTGGCCTTGTAGCATTTTTGGGACCTATAATGTTTCCAATAACTTGCTTTGGGGTTTTATCTTATGATTTTATTGACAATAAAAATGCTATATTACGATCTAGCATTTAGAAAAGAATGGTCCCCAGCAGTGGTCTTCAGATCCCATTATGCCATTCATTATTGCCGTTAATCTTGCTATCACACTCAATTTGTCTCTAAATCCTGATCCCACTAAAATTTATTAACCAATATTTGATAACATTGTATGTCAACTGATCGTTAAAGTGTAGTTAATATGTATCTTATATCACATTATAAAACCTTCATCCTTTTTATCTCCAGACAGAAACTAAAGAATCAGTTTTTGACAATGGCAGAAGAAGTACAAACAAGCTACCAAGTTCATCTGCAAAGATTCTGTAGTGAATTTGATGTCAGGACTGCTGCTGCGCCTTTGGTGCAGTTTGCTGAGCAACATCCCTTCCTTGCACTTTTCATTGGTGTCGCTGCTGCCTTTGCCTTTCTTCCGTTCTTGATATTCTGCATGTTTGTAATCATGACATTTTTGGGCACATTGGTTGGCTTTTTAATGGTTGAAGGAATGCTGTTGTCCATAGCAACTGTCATGCTGCTGATGACCTTGATTGGCGTTGTGTGTATTTCATTTTTCTTCACATCATTTCTGGTGTTGATGTGGTTTACTGCAATGATAGGTAGTGCTGGGGTACAAAGCTTAAAGCAGTCTGTTCAGGCAAGAGCAGCACATTTACAGAATTTGAAGATGAGCCAGAGAAAATCCCATGAGACCTAGCAACAGTTTCCTTGGCAACTAAATCATGTGTAGGCACAACTTATTTACAACAAAAAAGCACAACAACTGAATCAATTTAATTATTGTCCAACAAGTTTTAGAAGAAACACTATTGACCTAGTAAGCAGTTATGATGAAATGATAAAATGTTGGTAGAACCTTCACCGACTTAGAAAAGACAGTCATCACCTTAGCAACTGTTTCTATGGTTACCATATTCTTGCAGACAGAGACTCACAAGAAATAATATTATCCTTTGCAACACCTGGCTAACAAGACTCACTTGAATTGTTATCCTAATCAGTAGTTGCTTCCATGGCAACTGCTACTTAGGTAACCATATTGAACACATGCATAACTTATATTATAAATAGGATGAGCCTGATCAACTATGCTAACTTAGCTAATACAGTGAAACTCCTCTATGCCAGAACCTCAATATGCCGAAATTCTCTTTTAACCATACAACTTATTTTTTGGTCCAGAATTCAACTTTTCCCAATATCTCTTTTAAAATGAACCTCCTCCAAACCGGACATTTTCTTTGGTCCCAGTACTGTCCAGAATAGGGGGGTTCCACTGTACATAGTAAGTGCATATGACCTTAGTACCCATTTCTATTAAGCCTGTATGGAAAAGTAGGTTAATGTGGCTATTTAGGTTCTCTAAAGCAAGTTTATTCTTGAGTGGCATCATTAAGGGCATATTTGAAATAACATGGTTGGAGAGAATGACTAATAGAGTTATACAGCACCTGGGTATGTTAGGAGGTTGAGAGAAGAGTTAGCCTGAGAAGCACAACCACTAATAATATTGTACTGTATATCTGGTATATACTCCATAGAGTAAACGCAGGAAAGCCATGAAATAAAAGCAAACTAAATAGCTATTAAATAACTATTTGTCACTATCACTCAAGAACATTACTGTTTCTTCTGTCTTGATAATGTCATGATAATGATAATGGCAAATGATCCAGGATTCGGCATTCTTTCCGACAATATCTTTTCAAATACGTGTATAATTTTGACTTATGACTTGACCACACTGCCCTGCTTGGCAGAGATTTCTCAAAAAGAACCTCTGTCGGCAGTGAGCATAACATTACATAACTTCCGAAACTGGCTTTGGCGCGTTAATGCCAAGTTTATTTATAGCCTCGAATTGTTAATTACAATAAAGTAACTCACGTCCCGGTTCGGTTAAAGAAAAGAAGAACATGCTTTACTTCTAATTTATTCACCTCATCTTTAGCAGACCACAATTATCACATCCAGTACTGAGAGAGAGCGGAAAAAAGTGGAAAGGACATCTAGACTGCTCATTGTCATTAGACTGGACATTTCACACGAGCATGACAAAGCATTCTGATCCAAAGACACGGATTTTTTTACCATTTTGGTGGGCTATACGCCATGCATTTTTGTAGATAATTGCACTATTTGTGGTCATTTTGGTGGGCTATAGTCCATGCATTTTGGTCCAACAACACGTATTTATATCATTTTGAGGGGCTATACACCATGCATTCTGGTCCAAAAACACGCATTTTTTAATCATTTTGGTGGGCTATACTCCATGCATTCTTGTCCAAAAACACGCATTTTTTTAATCATTTTGATGGGCTATAGTCTTCCTTTTTGGCCCAAAAACACGCATTCCATACATTTTTTTTTTCAAAAAACACATTTTTCATCATTTTGGGGGGCTAAAGGCCATGCGTTTTGGTCCAAGAACACCCATTTTTGAACATTTTCGTGACCTATATAGTCCACGCATTTTGGTGGGCTATAGTCGATGCATTTTGTTCGGAAAACGGGCATTTTTGATCATGTTGGTGGGCTAGAGTCATGCATTTCGGGCCAAAAACACTCAATTTTGATCAATTTGGTGAGCTATAGTCAATGCATTTTTTCGAAAAGCACGCATTTTTGATCAACTTGATAGGCTATAGTCCATGCATTTTGTTCGGAAAACAGGCATTTTTTATCAGTTTGGTGGACTGTAGTACTAGTCCATCCATTTTGGTTGAAAAACGCGCATTTTTGATAATTTTGGTGGGCTATAGTCCATGGATTTTGGTTTAAAAACACCCATTTTTGATCATTTAGGTGTGCTACAGTCCATGCATTTTGGCCCAAAAACACACATTTTTGGTTATTTTGGTGGGCTATCGTCTATGCATTTTGAGTGAAAAACACTCATTTTTGATCATTTTGGTGGGCTATAGTCCATGCATTTTGGTTTAAAAACACCCATTTTTTATCATTTAGGTGTGCTGCAGTCCATGCATTTTGGTCCAAAAGCACCCATTTTTGATGATTTTGGTGGCCTTTAGTCCAAGCATTTTGGTCCAAGAACACGCATTTTTGTTCATGTTGGTGGGCTATAGTCCATGCATTTTTTTTTCTAAAACACGGTTTTTTGATCATTTTAGTGGGCCATAGTACATGCATTTTAGGGAAACAACACGCATTTGTGATAAATTTGGTGGTGTATAGTCCATGCATTGTGATCCAAAAGTGCGTATTTTGATCCTTTTGGTGGGCTATATGTATTTTGGTCGAAAAAGACGCATTTTTGATGAATTTGGTTGACTATAGTCCATACATTTTGTTCCAAAAACACTCAATTTTGATAAATTTGTTGGGCTATAGTACATCTAGTTTGGTCGAAAAACACGCATTTTTGATGATAATGATGGGCTATAGTCCATGCATTTTCGTTGTAAAACACGCATTTTTGATCATTTTGGTGGGCTGAAGTCCATGCATTTTAGGGAAAACACGCATTTTTGATAAATTTGGTGGGCTATAGATAAATGCATTTAGGTAAAAAAATACGCATTTTCGATCATTTTGGTGGGCTATGCAGTCCATGCAATTTGGTCCAAAAACAGGCATTTTTGATCATTTTGGTGGGCTATAGTCAATGCATTTTGGGCGAAAAGCACGCATTTTTGATGATTTTGGCGGGCTATACTCCATGCATTTTGGTCGAAAAACGAAGAACACGCATTTTTTTAAAATTTTTGTGTGCTATAGTCCATGCCTTTTGTTCCAAGAACACGCATTTTTTATCATTTTGGTGGGCCTCATAGTCCATGCATTTTGTTTCAAAAACACTGCACACGTTTTGTTTTTTGACGGGCTATTTTACTATATCTACTTCAGGATCGCTTGTCGTCGTCTTTTTGTTGTGCTAATGTACATTCATCTTTGTCAAAGTTTGTCCTTTTTGTGGTGTATAGTACATTCATTTTATTTGATAAATGCGCATTTTTGATAATTTTTGTGGTCGATAGAATTTAATGTATAAAGTATATTTCATAATTATTTACATCTTTCGGTATTAAACAATTGATTTGAATTACCAATTCAAGTAGGTCTGAAAATCTCACAATATTTTTACCGACACAAAGAAATGAAATGGAAGAAGTGAGCTGATTAGATATAATCCATCCTTTTGTTTATTTTCTAGAGTGTGTTTTTCATGAATAAGGAAGTCCTTTTGCAAGTTCTGATTCTAGATAAATAAGGAAGCATTCTTTTGGCAGGTTCCTTCTTGAACATGACAGCAATTTGTCTTAAATGGGAACCCCCAATTAATGACAAATAAAGAGACTGTCAATTTGCCTGTGTCATATCTAGCTTGATATCACACAACAATTAGCCGGTTTCATATTGAAAAAAAGACTGGGTTCTAGTCTTCAAAAACAAAGCATAATTCATTAAAAAAAACATCTTTATATAACAAAAACACAAAGATAAACATCATTACTATGCTACTTTAGTTCATTTCCTAGATGGTTTTTAGTTAGAATGAATTTATGAGGGAAAAATGTTTTGGAAGGACACTGTCCCTCCATTACATACATTTTTATGTTATATTCAAATCCCAATAAATTTATCTGTATTTATCCTATTTTAACAAAACTTCCATCAGTTATTTATTTTAACATGTTCTTTTGAAATATGGTCTCAAATTTTTAATGATTCAAAAACAAAAGGAATGATTTCAATAATTTGTATTTTTCTCAACTAGAACCCAGTCCCTTTTTCAATATAAAACCGGCGAATTTCAAGGCATAAATGTGTGTGAGGCTACAGCATATAACAAATGACATTGTCACATGTTTGGTACACTATGGTTGAATTTAGATTTGGTTGAAATGGAGCAGAAAATATTTTCATGTCAAGACTCTCTTTCGACAGAATTAATGTTTTTATTTTCCATCCCTCTTTTATTCATTCATCCATCCATCCATTCATTCATTGATTCATTGATTCATTCATCCATTTATCCATCCATCTATTCATTCATTCATTGATTCATTCATTCATTTATTCATTCATTCATCCATCCACCCATTCATTCATTGATTCATTAATTGATTCATTCATTGATTTATTGATTCATTCATTCATTCATCCTTTGAGTGATCCATTTAACCATCCATCCACTTTTCATCTATTCATTCATTCACTTTCATTCTTTCGTAGATCCATACGATCATTTATCTGTCCATTTAGATCACTCAGTTCTTCGTTCTTACAATGAAATATCATTGTTGAAAAAAAAGTTCATTCATTCGATTAGTCTTTCCCTCCATCTTTATTTTCCTGTTCTCCTCCTAATTATTTCTTCCATTACCTAAAAACAGTGTCATACAATACATTCTTTTTAATCAAAACACGCAATTTTTAAAGTGATTACTTCATGTTGACAAAGATAGATTCAAATTAGTTGTAAGTGGAATTATTGTCGCTTATACGATTGGCAATAGCAACTATACTGATTACACGCTATAGTTTTAACGAGCATCAATCACCGTCTAAAAAAAGAACCTTATACCATGACGTAATGACTTGCTTATAATTTTCTCTAGACCGCGCGTCCTGCCAACATCAATTCAAACTCAAATTAAGGTATTTTCACACCGTCTGAATACTAGCCCTGAACTTGCGAATGGCTGCCAAATTAGAAAGTGTTTAATTTTGGCAAATTTTAATGAGCTTTTTGGCACTTATTGGCAAGGAAAATATGGCCGCAAGCCTATTTGCAAACAAAAAAAACATGATCGAATTGAAATTTTTATGTGACAGTTCAATGTTAGCACTGGAGAGGAAGGCTATTTTATCGCTAAAACGTTAAAATGTGGCGTAGCTTGGCTAATAGAAAGTTGGGATTGCAGTTGACGAATGAAAAGGATGAAAGTGAAATAGAGTTGACTAAAATTGATGTGAAATTTTGCCAACAGATGAAAAGTTCAACAGTTTTTCCCGAATCGTCAGCATTAAGACTAAGGAGAAGTATATCAAATACGGTGGAACGAAAACCTTTGGACGATATAACTTTGCACGAGGTAAAACACTATCTAGTTCGTTTTAATTATTATAAGAATGCAATTAATTTCTACATGAGCGAAGTTTGTCAATTTGACACTGCAATACATACATGAGATTTGCTTGAATTGGAAAAGAAAAAATGGAATGAAAAAAAAATGTTCATTTTTAGAGTAAAAATTTGACTGTTTAGAAATATAATAAAAGCTCATTTAATTTCCAAGAACAATTTATTTTTGTAAAATTTTATAAGCTAACTTTATCTATTAGGAAATATATATTATATTTCATATGATGATTGAAGTCAATTAATTGCATTTTGGTCAGAAAAATTCAGATTTTTAATAATTAACATACTATACTATACTTCAAATAACTGGTATTCAATGAATTTATAATTTTGTTCTGTAAGATATGTCATGTTTGTGAGCTTTTTCTCGTTACAATTAAAATAGTGTTTAGTGTGCATTTTCAAACTAGTTGTTCAATTTTTTCGTCTTATGACGTGATACAATGTATTCATCTATATTTTGGGTTTTGTTTTTACTTCTCATGAGTTTGAAAATTAGGAGTTGAGCCGGGTTTCCTAAATCTTTAGTTCAGATATATTTTTAATTTGCAACTGATTTTGACATATTTGTCAGTTTTCCCAGATGTTTTTTTATACTAAACTTTGACATTTCATGACATAAATGAATGTGAAAATGCTCTTGAACCTTTGTTTTGCATGGGAGGTTTTTGAAAAACTTTGATAAGTAACGTTAAGCTTTACTCATTTTTAGTACTCTTTGCGAATTTTTGCGGTTTTTTTTTTTTTTTTTTTTTTGCTTATTTTTTCCAGTTGGCTGTTTGGATTTTTATTTTTGTCGCGTGTTTTTCTTTGTTTTCGTGATGATATATATATTTTCTACTGGAAATTTGTAATTTTTTTTTAAATTGTACTGCATATTTTGATTCAACATTTTACCGTTTAATTTTGCCTTTTTGACATTGTGAAAACAAACTGATATATAATTTAATTTCATAAAATTCCTTTTCTCATTTTAATTTGTTTTATAGCTTTTATTCCTCACAACATGACAACAAGTCTAAACGACATTTTAATTCAAATTTTCCCACAGATAAATAAAAATGTAATTTATATTCGAATGTGTTTTTCTCGTAGTATTTTATCAAAAACGTACACTCGATAAACTACATTTTCAAATTAAGAAATCCTTTCCAAAACATAATATATGTTTACATTAAAAAATCAAAAAGGTGCTTTAATTTAATTAAATACTAGAAAAAGTCATAAAATGAAATTTTAATGAAGCTGAGTTAGAGAAAAAAGTTAATTATTGATGAAAATTCTTGGTACTTTTTTAGTCATAAAAGGATTTTCATTTCATCATCGTCTTGCAAAACCGACATTTGTTCTCAAAATCTAAAATTCAATTTCCATTTCAGATGGAAATAAATCTGTTGACACGATCATTCTCCTTTGATTTTCATCATTTATTTATTTTAGTATTTGATCGATCTATTTTTTTATCTTATTTTATTCATCAATTTATATTTTTATTTCTCAAAAAATTGGTATACCAAAAAACTAATTAATCCCAATCCTGAGATCGATTATAGATTCGTAAAAGCAAAATACCACAAATTCAAAATAAAACCTATACAAAAGAATGATGACGGGCGTTTTTGCATTGGATGTTATCGCAAACATATTTCTCAAATTGAAAAATCGCTATAAACATCAGAGAAATGTTTTTACCCATTATCTCGACGCAATTATTTTATTTACCTAATGTTGTAAGGCAAATAGACTTAATGTCTCAAGGATTTAATTATTGTCGTTGTGTAAAACGATGTTAATTTGTGAGTTACGGTTGAAAAAATAAGGTCAGATTTAGAACATCTCTTAGATTGAAAATTAAACTAGACCCTGAATTCAGGGTTTACTCGTGCCCAAGAACGGAGGTTCTTAAAAACCGAAAACAAAACAAAACAAAAAACAAGAAACAAAACGACACAAAATATGCAATTCGGTTTCTTTGCGACATCTCGAACTTGCCTTTAAGCTCTTATAATACCACAGGCAGCCCAAGCAATCTACTCGCTTCGCTCGCAGCAACTAAAAGGCAGGAAACTATCATCCATATCACCTCTTCTTTAACGGCAAAAAAATACTCCAAAATCAACAAGAATTACACAAAAACTACATCAGCATAAAAGCTCAATAAACAAGATTTCAATAAATTGCACTTTACTTCAATTTTTCACGAAAAATAATGCAAATTTTCGCTTTTTCTTTCAAAATTCGGCAGATTTTCCAATCAGTTGAAGAGTGGACCATAGCGAGTGGACATTATTCGTTGTTTGCCCTTTGTTATGTTTTCTCAATTTCGCAAAGTTCAGCCAAAAAAGAGATCCTTTTAGACTTGAAAAGTGACCAAATAGTCTCCTTTGGGTAAGATACCAAAAGATCCTTTTGAAATATTTGTCTTTTTTCGCTTTTGTTAATACACATCGCTAAACAATCGTTCTTCAAGTCGAGTGAGCGAACTTCGATATGTATACGTCTACAAGCTCGAAAATTCTCACTTCTTATTCTTACTTAAGAATAAGAAAAAAGAATATCAAAAGAAAAGAACCAAAAAAGAGATTGGCCGTTCGGAGACTTGAACTCGTACTACTTATATATAGCTTAATGGATCTCACGAACATCATGTTTGGCGCGATGGCAAGTCGGGTAAGGCGCAGCCTGACAATCCAAAGGTCGCAGGTTCGAGCCCGTGGTCCGTCCATAGAAATTTCTTTCTGTGTTAGTTAAATTAATCAGACCTGATGGAACGTGTCTGAACTTGTCTAAACTTCTAACAGCGAAAAAAAAGGAAAAAAACAAGAAACTCGCAGCAGACTAATACTCGTGCCAGAGGCCTGGGCACGAGTAACTAACAACAAACGAATAAAAAAACAGCGCAAACAAAGAAACAAGCAAATAAATGAACAAATATAATTAGCAACAAAAACCGACAGACACAGCAACAGCAACAAACAAACAAATCCGAAATTTGGAAGTAAATCATGCATTTGCTGATCTTTTAATAGAACAAACGATTTCACAGTTTCACATCTATAGATATTATCACTGTTCACCTGCGCTCTATGAATAAGATCTCGTATGGCTCTCGAGATAACAATTAGCAAACAGCAAGACAAACTAATTTATTTGAAGAGAGAAAAGATGCGAAGAGGAGAGAAGAGAATAATTTTGAAAGAGGGGGGCACAACCCTTCAGATGACTAATCAAAATAAAAAAAGTGATCTATAAAGTTCTTTTGCCAAAGAAGGGGGGAACCGGCCCCCTTGCATCTCCCCTAAATCTGCCTTGACACTGAGTGATCGTTTTATTTATTCATCATGTTTTATTTAGGCTTGTAAGGATCATCTAGTGAGGGATATCGAAGAGCTGTTGTCAGATCCATCATGCGATGTCAATGGGTTTGATGCACGTGGCCTAACAGCTCTTCACTATGCAGCTAAAAACGACCTGGATGACGTCACCAAAATACTACTGGAAAATGGAGCAGGTAGGGTGGGTAGGGTACATACATGTTCCTAGTATGTATTATACGATATATGTGAGAATTGTAGAGCATAGAAAGTCATTGTCCAAGCAAATACATATCCCATAATTTTGGAGTGTTCATTGAGTCTATGCATTTGAATGAAACAACGTGTTAAAAGTGTGTTTAAAAGATCTACACTGGCTACCGGTCAAATATCGTGTAATTTTTAAGATCGTCTTATTGGTATTTAAAGTTCTTCATGGTCTTGCACCAGCGTATCTTGAACATCTTATTAAAGTCGCTACCATCTGAGGAGTGATGACAAACTTCTGCTAGCAGTTCCTAAGACTAAATGCAAAACATTTGGTGATAGAACGTTTTATAAAGCTGGACCAGAGCTATGGAACCATCTTCCTCTTACCATAAGGAACATTACAGATTTACAGAAATTCAAAAAAGAACTTAAAACACACTTATTTAGATTGGCATTCAAATAGAGATTTAACAGAGACTTATATACTTTTTGATATATTCTGTTTAGTTATTAATATAATTAATTTCATTTTGTTATATAATAAACCTCTTTATCTTTTTAGTGTATGATACGAAGTTTTTATTTTATTGTACATATGTTCTTGATAATATTTATATAATTATAGATTGTTCTAAATAATCGACATAGCGCCCGAGAAAATTCATAGTTTAGGCGCTTTACAAATTTTATTTATTATTATTATATTAGTGACGTTATTTGAAATACATTTTGTCTAAAAGGCACGCTTTAGTAGAAAAGTTCGTAATGTGTAAAACGTTTTTCTCTATTATTCAGATGTTGATATCCATGACCCTTGTAATCGTTCCCTAACTCCTCTTCAAATGGCGTGCTGGTTCAACTCTTACGACACGGTTCGTCTTCTGCTAGCAAATGGTGCCGATGTAAACAAGAACTCTAGATATGGACAGTTGGCGATACATTATGCTGCTTCAAGAAGTGGAGTCGAGATCGTGGAGGTAGCATTTGATAGTATGGCAATGCTTCTATATCAATTTAAACTTGTTTACGAATATGTATTGATATTTTCAATAAGCAATAAAAAGAATACAATAAAAATCAGAGAATCGCACAAGTTGAGCACTTTTTTGCATTTTGAAAACGCAATCTGGTGTTCTTTTTCTGTTTCGTCTTTTTCTTCGAACTGCAAAAGTGATTTTCAGTCATGATTAATTTTAGATTATAACGGAACATAGGAAATCATTACACACCCGAACGTTTGTCTTTTGTCTACAGTAACGTATTCTTGTCAAAAATATGGATAAACTTAATCAAACAGATGGATTTTCTTTAAACTTTTCTCAAATATGTGCAGTAGTATGACAAGCAAGTACTTTTCCATAGCCAATAAAATCCAAGAGATATTTTAGAGCAACTGATTTTTGTTTACCGTTGTTCCTGAGGACATCAACCTTCAATCGTTAGCTACTGTATGCTCTACATCTCAGATTTATTAAGTTTTGACGGTGGTTTAAAAATGTTTGGACCACGGTGCTGGCAAAATTACTACGAAACACCTTAACCATTTTTCAATCGTCACCATCATCAATTGTCACCGTTGTTACTTGTCAGGAGCTACTTGTGAAAGGCAAAGCCAATCCAAACGGTAAAGACAATTCTGGTTTTACACCTCTTCACATCGCAGCTGCAAGAGGAAGACTGGAAATAGTCAATGCCTTGGTGAGTAACGCCTGACACAATTATGTCACCATAACTGAGAAGCTATAGCAAAAACATCTTACAGCACATGCAGGGGCATCTTGAAATTATAAAGCTTACAAATGCGCTGTATATAGCAGATACATCGCTGTACAGCGGATAAACATAATGTAGCTATTTCAAATAACGTTGTCATCGTCAAAAGGCAATAGGTCATTCCAAGACCACTAGGGATGATGGGTAAAAGTCATGACAGAATGTGGAATGGCATCTTGGACAGTCAAAATGTAATAATCATGCAATAATTATGACAGTAATGTTTATACCCATAGTTCCTAGCAGTCCTGGAATGACCTATTATTGCCTTTTGTTGATGACAACTTTATTTGAAATAGCTGTATAAAACCTTGATTCAGTGAACAGTGTTTCAAGGTTTTATGGTAAATAAAAACCTAAAAAATAAAAACGTCTATTCAGTAAACAACGTTTATCAAGTACTTGAACACTAGTGGGTTATTTCATACACAAGGTCTGGTGTCACCGTCTACCAGTAATGATTTATTTTTGAATTATACAAAACTAGCTCAAGCACGGGGCCAATATTACCCTACAAGACAACGATGGCTACACACCAGTTCACATTGCATCACGGGAAGGTCACGTGACTACCCTTAGAGCATTGTTACAGTCAGGTTAGTTATCAAGAGTGGTAAAGGACAATCTTATTTAATGGTGTTGTCATGTGTTAGCTAAACTTTTCACTCACTCGTTCAATAGCTCATTTTTTCATTCATGCTTCAATGGTTTTGAATTCTCTTTTGCACAGCCTTAGCCTTGAAGGCGTAGAACTATTCGTTTATTTGGATATTCATTTTGTCAATCCATTCATTCCTTCAACCATTCCTTAGCTCACTCACCCATTACTTTTTTTCGATTCATTTCTTCATTCATATCGAGTTAGTTAACATATGCCTCTTCTTCTTATGCAAATTAGCCTATAAAAGTGACATGACTTGCCTTGTTGTTCGGCGATTTACGGCGTATATTCTCAGATAGTCGTTCTACTGTCTATGATTGTGATTTATCTTGTGTTTTAATGTAGCCTTAGCCACTGGTGTGTCGATGAGGTATATTCTAGAGAGTACTGGTGCTGGGTCGTGTCTCCAACTCGCTGTCAAGAAATGTCATATAGAGGTAAGCAATATGGACGACAAGCACCTTCTGTCATTCTATGTAATCGCTTGCAATTATCCAAGAAAAGTTCATCTGCATTATGGCGTCATTTTACCACAACTACCAGCATTCTTTGCGAATGCTCTTTCATATTCAAATTTAAATCCCTTTGGAGATTAAGGCAGCGTTTACACGAAGCCGGCTATTTTCGTAAACGCACATTTTTTTATCCGTTTAGGCCTTCCGTTTACACGAAAACGCTACTTAGCCGGCTATTTTCGAAAACGCCACTCAGAGTGGATATTTTCGACAAACGACGGCTATGCGTTTTTGTGTAAAGTCATCACTTTGGTTCAGTCATAATGAGAGAGTTATTCAAACTTTTATTCACCAAAATGCTTACAGACGCTCTTCAAGCTACCGAAAACGATGCGAAAACGATAAGCGTTTACACGAAAACGCTATGTAAACGACTATATTTTTAGCCGGCTAAAAAAATAGCCGGCTTCGTGTCAACGCTGCCTAACAGAACAAACTGTGCTAATTGCGCTACAAAGGAAAATAAGCAAAGCATTCTGGTAGTTGTATAAATCAATTCGCTCATTCAAGATGCTTTTAAGAGACTCACATTCGATTGAAAGGCTCTTAATTAATCAGGCAAAATGATTTACGTTTAACAATAACAAACATTGTCAATTTAAACGCAAAGTCAAGCTACAGTAATGCTGAGTTTTGACAATCATATTTAATGACGACGACGGCTTTCCACCTTTTTTGTATGGAGCACCCACACAATGATTTAGTACTCGCGGGCGTTTTTCGATCGTACATGATGTTTAAGTTCTTAATCGCTTGACTTTTTATAGTAAACCCCACTAAAACAATGACATTGCATGTTAGTAATAGCCGGTTTTTTTACCAGACTGCCAAGATTTGCCTTGAGTATGGAGCTAGTACTTATGGGAATGCAGTAAGTGAGCCTTGCTTTAGTCATTTAATACAGCTACCAATCTATATACTGTGTAGTATTGTTTAGAGGAAGAACGTAGCTATCGAGCCACATCTCGTACATGTGCAAATATGGTAGCAGATAGAGTGTACGGTGTTAAGACCATTAGCCCAACGCTCTGACCAGAAACTCATAAGAGGAACGGTTCCATGCTCCGAAATATTCAGACTGATTAGCATAATTTGGACACCATATTTGGTCAATATTTGATACTCAGAGCTAGATTCCAAATGGCCGATTGCTGCTGGAACCCAAACATTTGCAAAATTTCAAGACATTTGAGAAAATTCAGCCTTTCTGCATATTACTATTAGTTTGCAAGGTTTTAAAAGGTTTTAAAAAGAGTTTCTGCTCTGACCACATTCCTTCTTTTGAAACAAGCTATCGTGGTCATTTTTCAGCATGATACCACCCCTCCCCTTCACACAGCCTGTATCCATGGTAACCTTGACATGGTTCAACTGTTAGTGATGAGTGGAGCGTCTATCGATGCTGAAGATATTGAAGGCATGACGCCGATATTAAGGTTAGAGAATATCAGCAGATATCGACCAACCAACTCATTGATACTAGAATATCAACTGAACAAAATAGTTACATCTTGGTCCTTATCAACATCAATGTTATCGGTGAACATTGCTATTACGACCATTGTCATAGACAACGCAACATCATCGCTGTAACTATCATCATCAACATAGTCACCACGACAAACTTCATCATCATCATCTTTAGTTGACATTTCTGTTGCGTAATTGCATTCTGAAGATAGCAGACACACTCGTATCAAATTATCCTTGCCATGGTAAAATACGGTGGGATCCCTGTTTTAGGCTTACCATGTATTTTTTCCCTTACTACCGAAATATGTTAAATAAAAGTGTCGTGTTTTTTGAAATTCTGGGATTCCTGCATGCAGTTTCTAAATTATATATGTTCTTTTGTTTTAGGGCATCATTGTTTGGACATGCAAAAATAGTCAACTTTCTCATCGACCAGGTAAAAGAGCTATTACAAAGTTATCATGATAATAATCTTGTACATCGATAATGATTTACAAAATAACTGTAAAAGAAAATGTAATCACGGAAAAATCAAAATGCTCTTTGTTGGTTGTTGTAATGTTGAAGTTTGTTTCATCAACCATTAATTCTAATAAATATTTGTCCTAGTTTTAGACCTTCTCGGTCATCGTCAGGGATATAGAAAACAGAAATGAAAATGATAATAATAATGAAGAAAGAAATTGTATAAAAGTTGGATTCTATTTTTAAGGGAGCTAACCTGGAAGCTGCCGGACCAGGCCAGCCCAGTCCCCTCATGTGCGCAGTTACAAAAGGCCATGCTGACGTCATCAAGCTATTATTGTCACGTGGTTGCTCCATTGACGTAAGAGATGCTAGTCACCGGACATGCGTACATGTTGCTGTTTACAGCGAGAATGAGAGGACGCTGGACACGTTGCTGGAGGTAACTCAATCACATCCCATTGATTCACGGGAGTCTTTTGTGGGCTAGCGAGATATCCAAAAGAACCACAAGTAATAATGAACTGGATAAAAATTCCTCTACCCCAGCGCATAAAATCAATTAAATAAAAAAATAAAAATATTAAAAAATTAATATGATTTGATAGTTTTACAAAAATGAGTTCTTTAATAGAAAAACTAGTTGCAATAGACAACGTTTCGTTGTCGATCGTCACGACCACAACAACATCGTCAAACTCTAAACCTGACCTTGTTCTTGTGATGTCAACGAAAAAAGGTTTCTATCAAATATAATTATGAGTTACCCTGTAAAAATCAAATGAATTGAATCTAGCTTTATAAAGAATAAGAGCTAAAAATATCAAATGCTCTTGGCGGAATTGTAACCCACATCTTTGGTATTCTAGTCCGACGTGTTCAACACTAAACCACAAGTTCGTGGTTTCGATTGCGGCCAAGAGCATGTGATATAATTTTTTTCTTTTCCTTTATTTCATTTCATACTCCGGGCACATTTACTAAATATTATTAAACTAATTTAAGCTATAAGTAATGTGGTCAATGTTGTTATTTTTAGTATGGTGGTAAGATATTAGTAAACAGTCAGGACAAATCAGAATGTACTCCTTTACACTTTGCGGCGATTAATCGCAGTCTGAAGGTATAGTAAAGAAAATCAGTGTTCCTTCACGTATTATCAAATTAGTAATAAGCGAGTTTCATCGTAGCGTCATTTTACTTCCATCACCAGCATTCTTTGCGAATTCTCTTTCATATACAAACTTGTAATTCTTGTGGAGATTAATAAAACAATTCACACTATTTGCGATACAAAAGAAAGTCGTCAAAGCATTCTGGTAGTAGTAGTATTCTACATCACGCAAACCGTCTATTAGAGAGTTTTCACATCACCATCTATCTTATGAGTGCTGCGCTTACGACCAATAAAATATCATAGAAGTTATTATACTCAAAGTACTCTAAAGCCACGGTGTGTGCTACAATTTTAACATGAATTTCAAGGGTTTTGAAGCACTTTTCCAAGCACAAATTTAGGGTTTTCAAGGATGACTTTTTTCCCATAACTTTGAATTTTCGGTATTATTTCAGTTTTCAAGGGATTTTCAAAATGTTTTTCAATTCTAGGGATTTTCAAGGATTTCATTATTTTTGTTCTTTTATTTTTGCTTGTTGTGCATTTTTGTGTACAATCCTTGGAAGGTTTTCACCTTATATTTTCAGTGTTTTCAAGTAAGCAATAATTTTGATATTCATTTGCTTATCCATTTTATTTTCTCTGAGCTCTACCAATCCCATGATCCATTAGTCACAACACGACATGCCTCATGGCATGCCATGGCATTGGAGTATCTTAGTAGACATAACGCAATCCTATTGAGCGACACTGAACTGTGTTATGTTTTATAGATGATTTTAAAGCTACTCGACTTTGGTGCCGACACAAATATCTTGGATGACGAAGAAAAACTCCCACTTCACCATGCCGCCGAGTAAGTCGACCAAGTTACTAGGCAACATAATGCCGTCATAACTCAATGATTTAACTGTTGTAACAGATTAGTCTCAAGTTTTTCAATGGGTATGCTAGTTTAGGCCATGGCCATATCAAACAATTATTGTCGTTCGTTGGGGTTCCTGTGTAATCTTCATTTTTTTGGGTTCCATGTCTTTCTAAACAAAACTCAAAATGGCTGCGAGTTTGATAAAGTTGTTCACTGCAATCTCTGTAAGTTTTCATCGAATTTTTTCCTTGAATGGTGGCAGTAGATCGTAGAAAATCACAAAGGTATAGAATATATACTCACTTCTAAATAAGGTAAGATTACCAAATATGGTTATGGATGCGAACGACAGTTTTCTTAAGATGATTGTTTGATATGAAACTATGTCTGATGAATTTGAAAATGCAACTTTTGTTCCGAAACAGAAATTTCTCCTTTAACGATAGAATAGGCGATTTGCGTTATGGTTTTACTACCAGCAATCTTTGAGAATTTTCTTTCATACTCCAATGTTGAGTCCCTGTGTAGATTAATAAAACTATTTGCACTAAATGCGATAAAAAGAAAGTAAAAGCAAAGCATTCTGGTATTGGTAGTATATGACGTCATCATGCAATGCGTCTATTTACATACCATTGTTTTGGATTCACGCGTTTTAGTGTGGACAGAAGGCCTAACCGGATGAAAAAATATTTTTTGGAGATTAATGTCATCAATTCATCTTTTTTTATGAAAAATGGTGGATTGTACCTCAAATGTCTATAATCATATTCACAAATGAATTACTTCACGGTGTTGAAACAATTCTTTGAAAAAAGTGACCCGAAAAAAAAACCGGGCTTCAATGAGATTTTAAGCTCACGACGCGGGAGCAATGTTTTACGGAGCTCAGCTATGAAGCTGCATATGTTGGTGATCTGGCATTGTAATGTGTGAGTAATTTCATTCAAACACCAGTGCTTATTGTCCTCGTTCTTCATTCTTCTAGGGCTGGTGATCTCGAGTGTTTCCAGGCTCTTGTAGTAGTCAACCCGTCTTCTATTCACAAGACAGATTTGAGATTACGTACTGCCCTCTATTATGCCGCATTAGAGAATAAAGATGACATCATCAAGTTCTTGATTGAGAGTGGAGCTCACGTTAACTCAAGGTAATTACGTATCTAAATAATCCATTGTTTAAACACAATTCAATTCAATTTTCAATTTTGTTTACACTATTTACAGTACTTTACAATATTTATGATAATTAATTCATACAGATAAAAATGATTTTGTGCACACCAATATTACATTACATAATTGTACGGCAGCCAAAGGAACAATGCTTTCGAGGTGGCTCCAGGGAGCACGTAAATTCGCAGAAAATTACTCCAAAACTTCATTAGAATGTCTGTTGGTCCACTAGGATTTTATTTGGGCATATCTAGTCTTACAATAGCTATTGCTCGACTATGGATTTCCCTTATTTTAAGCGTCACCAAGAGAGTGCAATCAAGATATGAGAATGCAGGGGACAGTATTGTGGTCTTACCTTTTCAAGATTAATTTTTATTCTACTCTTGCTTACTTGTTTGGTATTATTATCAATAACGGATTAGCGATTATACATATAATTCATTTCAAGTAAAAAATAGTTGTAGAAAATTGAAAGGCATATCTATAAATCTAAACTAGACCCGCAACGTCATCTTTTTACTAGATGAAACATTATTTTGTGAAGTTTTTAAACATCAAACACTAAAAACGCCGAGTGTTTTTAAAGAATTGAATGAGTAAGGATTATTGATGGATAAAAGCCTAATACTGCGATTCCTTTTCTTACCTCATACTATCTTGGTGTCGATCACTTTATCTTAGTTAAAATATTGTCACACAAGATATTCAACTGCAACTGAACGTTGTGATTCTTGTTCTGTTTTGAAGAGATGATGATCGATTAACACCGTTATTGGCCATCGCTCCTTCAGGCTGTGCTCAGACTGTTACTATGTTACTCGACCATGGAGCAAAAATAGATGATCTCAGTAAAAACAGGGTACGTATTGAGATATGTATTGTAGTGTAGTGTAGTGCTTATATAGCGCATTTCACTAATGTGTCAAAGCGCTTTACGATCTTTAATATTTATAGTATGTAATCAGGTTTTACAAACATGAGTTTGATTAGTAGATATCCACGTACAGCCATTTGAATTAGCGGTGAAAAAGATTCAGGCCTACTCGAGAGAACCGAAGTGCACTAAGGGTAAAGCATAGGATAGACCCTTAAATTTTCTAACTTCTCCATTGTTGCTGTGCCTTGTTAACATTTTTAAATTTCAATTTAGGCAACAGCTCTAACTGTGGCGTCGATATACGGCAATACCGATGTAGTTAAAGTATTACTTGATAGAGGCGCAAGTATTGACGGTGACTGGTCTATCGGACACGGCTGTCTTGCTTCCGCCATCAGAGGCGGACAAAAGCAAACATGTATGGAGATTATCAAACATAAAAGGTAATTATGAATATCTTAGATAGAGTGCACGCCACATTAGTGTGAAACAACTCTTGACTAGATAATAATATTCTGTTACGTCCACGCATTGAAAGTATTTTATTTATCAGAGTTATCCGGAGTCAAACCCATCCTCAGGGAAAATTGATGTACATACATACAAGTATTTACTGCCAGACAAGATGGAAACACATGTCAGAAATTGATAGTGATCGTCAACGATCGTGAGCGATCCTCGCATCAGTAATTTCAGCGATCTGGCGATCTTCAGCGATTATGTTGAAACTAGGCTTAGGGCCTGATTATATGGAGAGAGCCAGCCCGGCCTAGCGGGCTGATTTCTTTTGTTTTCAAGCTATCAGAGTGTAAAAAAAAAAGAAACCAGCCCGCGGGCTGGCTCGCCTCATATAACTCAGGCCTTAGTTATGCACTAACTAAGAATTCACCGAGGCATAAACATAGACAGCTTTTATTTCAATTCCTCTGTGGTATTGTGTTTATGCCTCGGTGATTTCTTATTTAGTGGATAACTAAATGCTATCATGCATTAAATAGTTAACAATTGTTTCACATTAATTTGAATTGTTTCACATTAATGTGGCGTGCATCCTACTGCTCACTTGTAATCGTAGTGAGCACCTTCCATAGCAAACCATGTATACTCTGTTGTTATTAATTTTCGAGTGGACTTAATGTTGCGAAAAATAAAACGGGCAATGCTGAACATAATTCTATTCTAGTATTTTACTTAAGATATATATTGTCTTAATGGTATACAGAAGATAATTGACGAAAACAAGAAAAAATGAATAAAATCACGTGTTATATTTGTTAAAGGTGGAAGGAGAATCTTAAAGTTAAAGGTTCAGAAGGATTCACATGTATGAAGGGTCTGATTGAACATTTTCCTGAAGTAGCTAAACTAGCACTCGATAAATGTATCGTGACATCCTCAAACCTGGCACCAACCGACGAAAACTATTCCGTAAGTACGAGTGTCACAAAAGAGGTTGTACTTTAAAACCCATTTAGTTCACAAAAGAACTTTCGTAATTGATGGTTTGCTCGTTACGTCACCACAGCCGTCTTGGATGTAGAGAACACAACGATTTCACATCAGTGACTAAAGTATGTTCCTCTAGTCTCCTTGATGGCTCGTGCAAGTGCACAGCTTGCTCCACCTAGTGTGGAGCTTTTCCAATTGTGTTGCGTCCCCAATTAGCTTGTTAATAGCTAATCAACGTCCAGTCATCATCATGTTCCTTTGTTCTTTGATTCCCAAAGGAATAGGTGCAAACCATCAACATCTGAGGTCCGTTTTTGTCTGAAATATTTGTTTTTTTTTAAGACTAGTTATATAAAAAAAACCTACCTAAAATTGTCTAGGCATAAACGGAAAAGTCACTTTGAAGATTTTGTCTTTTTGGTTTGATTAACTACTTTTTGCATTATAAAAACATCTCATGCTATCTAATTTACATACATTTTCACAGGTGATAAACGAGAACAATCAATAGAGAAGTGTGCTGCAAAATGAAGCGATTGAAAATCACGTCTACCGTGCCAATAGATATATAATGCTAATTCTATTGTTTTCTTTTGTTTAATTAGCACTATTTTGCACAGCTTGCACTCTAAACTACCTGGACACTTTAAACTATCTATAGCGAACTGAATCAGTATTTAAAATGTTTGCTCTCAATTATATAGATCACATACAATTTTGAGTTCTTGAATGTTCACCCAGATGAACGAAGCAATTCAGAGGGATATATCTACTTTGGACCCCAGGTATAGTAACAGAAATGAAATAAAATACATTTACAGCACCTTTTTCGCCTGCCTGTCTATTTATCACTTATTGTACAATAATGTTCTTGCATGTGACGTTAGAGCAGCCTTATCTGGGGGACAAAACAAAAGATTTTTGCTCCTCGCAGGAGTTGAAATCCATTGTTTTGTCTTCCAGGTTGAACTGTATTCCAACGAACTGCAAGGAGTATATAGTATTCAAAAAGATATTGAAAATTGGTGGGACAAGAGTTGTGATGACAACCGCAACCGCTACTCCCTGTCAATAGTGTTATTCTTGTTGAGCTAAAGATAGCTTTTACCATATCAATTTAGGAGATAGGCAGGGTTTTTTTACGTTGCAAAAGAATTTGGGTACAATTTCCGCTTTATAAGAGATCGTCTCAAAAATTATGGTTGTTATTGATATAATTAGTTGTTTCGAATCGGTGACCCTGCCCGATAAGCAAGAAATGTTCTCTCGCCGTTATTTGGTAGGAAAAATTAGACTTCATCATAGACTCTATTGGAATGAGTTGAAAACAAATGCGTAAATACAAATCAAATATTTTGCCTCGTAGAGTATGATGCAAAGCACAGCTTCAAGAGATCTTCTCTTTCACCCTCTTACCAAACAATTACTGGACCTCAAATGGTACGTGAAAATTACATAGTGTGGAAAATATATATCCAAAAATCCAACGTTGAAGATTGGGTTGATTGATTTAGACTTGTTATTGATAAACGTATTTGCTGTTGAACTGTTGGTATTTTCGATTCAAATAAGGAGACTATTGTCCATTTTAAGGGCTCTTTCTCAGTGTATACAACACTGAAAAAACCATGTGTATTGTGTGGTATTATATGATTAACATTGTATTGTAGCGTCCTTTTTTTCAGTATTGCATACACTCAGAAAGAGCCAATATTATTTATTTTCAGGAATAGGTTTTCCCGATACCACACGATTGCTTCAGTGACTCTGTACGTTATGTTTGTTGTCAACATAACTTTGTACATGTTGTGTTTTGATCAACAAAACTTCCAAACTGGAAACGTCAACGACAAACAGGTAACCTAATGACTATGGAGTCGTTACAATTTTTGTGTCGTTTTCAGGAGCACTTCTATAGCATGTGCCGGTTTTACGAAAACGACATAAAATGAAAATGTAGTTATGTCACTCAATAGTAGCAAATCCTAAGCGACATAAATTGATGGTTTTCAACCATTCCCAGGAGAGTTAGTGTAACAAAAGGGTCCCCCAGTCAAGGTGGTGGTTTTCTTTTGAAAAGTCCACCAGCATGGCTGCCATGTCTTTTGTTTAGATTGTCTCCTGGGAATGGTGGAAAACCATCTTTTAAAACCATGTAATAAGCAACACTGTCTGGTGAGATTTTATTGAATGACAACTGGAGTAGCCAATGTATAATGCTCGTTTATTGAAATCATCTATTTGTATATACAGACCAATTATTGCACTAAAGATGCAGTAACCATCCAGTCATACGGTGTGGGTGTATTTACGGTATTGTGGCTTCTCGGACATGTGTACAGACTTTTTAAAGAGGTAAAGACGTTTTCACTTTGTCGTTTCAACCCACTAGATTTCTATTCTGGACAAAATGATATGGGACAATAGCAAAATATCACCATAACTGTTTGTAATTAAAAATCATCCCTTCCCTCCTTGCTGATCATTGTTGAATCCATGTAGTGGTTCTTAATGTAACCGGACGGCAATTTCGTGCTTAATAAAGCATATGGGGGGAGGGAAGGGGGAGATAGCATATAAAGCTAAAATTCTATCTACACAAAAACTGAGGGGCATATCACGTGACAGTGATCCCTGACTTCATATGAGAGAAAAGCGAAAAGCAATATTGCGATTATAGATAGTGATACAAGTTTCATTTTTTAAGCAATGGGTGAGCCGTGACGAGTATAGGGAAGTGTACATGCGCTTTAGCTACTCAAAGACGGTTAAAGACATAATACTCGGTGACTTGAATTTCAGCTCAGAAATAAGAAACAGTTGTTTCAGCAAAATCCCTTGCAGCTGTCATGTCTATGTCTTGTCTTAACGACTGCAACAAATTCTCACGTGTACGTAGAGCACGAAACATTGCGACCATAAAGAAATAAAGTCGCCTTCACATGAGTGGGAAACGCGATACCAAATGACAGATGATAAGATTATTTTCGTGGAAATTACGGTTGTATCATCGTCATTCTTATCTGCTCCCGAGAACTCCATTGCCGACCCTTTCCAAGAACTTTCCTGTTTAGCATCATTGTGTCCATATCCCCAACCTCCATCGCTGAGCTCGGAGTGATGGTTTTTGTGTGGTTATATACTACGCAATAGTCCGTGCTCTATTAATGTTGCTGATTAAGCTTGATTTCCATATAATCGCTACTACCACAGAGATCTTTACGGTCGCAAAAAAGGTGATCTAAATCCCTGGGATCGTTCAAATTCTATCCAAGCGACCAAGTTTTGCAGTCGAGCGCAACTAAACTTTTTTCTAGGAAAACACGTAAAAACTGATAGTGTTTCGATTTTTTGGCAACTGTAGCGATTATATGAAACCCATTCTAGGAACTGTAGTATTTCTATTCTCGTTTTTAGAGATGGGGCTATTTTGACGGCCATACACAGATAGAAGATCTTACGCTATTTACATGTCTGATGGCTGCGTTTTCTGACACCAACAAGGCACAGTTCGAATGGGGCATTATAGCATTGATCATGTGTTACTTAACATTACTCTTCTATTTTCAAATGTAAGTACGGCTTGGTCCGCAAACGAACTTTTAATCGCGACAAAAAATTCGTATCGACTCCTTGCAGTTCGTTGGAATGCACCTCAACCTGGAGGACAAAACAATGGAAATCAGAGAGCAAAAATCTTTTTTTTCCCCTCCAGATGGGGCTGGTTTGACGTCACATGCAAGGGATCTATATTGATTTATTCAGGGTCACGTGTTTACACACGTGTGTACTTTGTGTACCAATTGTCACTCCGATAAAACATTGACAATTCTATGCTATTTCTGATAGGGTATTCAGTTCTGGGATCTATGTGACAATGCTGTTTGGTGTGCTGAAATCGTTTGTCAAGGTAATCTTTGTGAAATTGTGACATTTCATTAGCGAAAACCTCAGAATACAACCAATAACACTTATGAGAAGTCAAAACAAGCGTGCAAAGTTATTTTAATCGACCGATTCAACCGACTACAGCAATACTCAACCTGAAGTTAGCCTTGGTTATTAACGTACCAACCAGACAGTGATTTACTGTTATTTCTGAAAAACTATATTGAAGTTCTGGTTGGCTCGTTAACATAACAATTCGTTTGTTTTTAAACAAGTATCTCTATGCTATGCTATTCTTGAACGGTAAATGCAATGAATCTTGCTGGCGAGCCACTCTCTGTCATTTCTTACTAGTGATTTCACACGGAAAAAAAGTTGTTGCACTAAAAATTTGCTTCAAAATAACAAACAAACAATAATTAGTGTCCTAACACGTAAAGGAATTGTTCAAGAATTTATGTGTTTTACTTGTTTGTATTTTACAAGGTGATAACAACGTTCGTGGCCCTACTTCTTGTATTTGGTATCCTATTTTATCTTCTTCTATACTCTCCATTAAGAAAGGTAACAAAAAAAAGTCTCTCTCTGAATCATTGCTCTACAAGTCGTCCTTTGACTAGACAATCGCTGCCAAGTGTTACATATTCAAAAACTGTGTAACTATAATGCAGTTCTGTTAAGTTCTGTATCAGATTTCCATGTCCAAGTATCTGTAGATCTGATAGAGAACGAACTGGACTCTGTAAACGGCTTCTTAAATTTAAAGTTAGGTAGTTCGAGACCCTTGCTATTGCGCATCTTGCTCGCGCAAGTGAAATCAAATAAAATTTCTCATGCGATTAAAAATTCTATTGAGAGCCAAAATATGGTCATTCTTGAACTTTTTGTTAAAAAAGAACATCATAACATTACATACGGGCCTCAAAAACAGCTAGTGCTCATTCCCGCGCGTCCAAAACATTTAAATCATCTTATTTTCCGCGTGTATTTTGCTTATAGCTCCAAAATAAGCACCGTGACACCCAATTATTTTTCAATTTTTCTATTTGGCATAAACCCAGCTTTAAAATTTTGAAATAAAAAACACATGGTCTTCGAGACCAAAACACTGTAATTTTGACTTTTTTTGTGGTAAGTGTGCAAAAAATTAACGAAGCTCTCTACTTAAATCTCCGTAAAATATCCCAGTCAATATCTTTTCCAAGGAATAAATTCATGGCAACTATAGTGAAGAGAGTATTTTGTCAGATTCTTAAAGCAGATTTGTGAAAAACTTTCAAATTTGTTCGCAAGAATATTACTTTCAACAAATTTGATGCTACTTCTTTTAGTTAAAATGTGAGCAAAAATGGGCCTATTACCACCCCCACAGTTCCAAAACAATCGCGGTGACCCCTATTTTTTATTTCATTTTTGTTTTTAATATGTGTATTATATAGTCTTAATGTAGAAAAAGTTTTAAAAAATTTTATCGGCGGGAACTGTGGATTCCGAACTACCTTAAGTAAATAAGTAGAAATATGCATCTTCTCGTTTCACAGACTAAAGTTCTCAAGGGAGTAGGCACCAACGCTAATGTCACAGTTGATATTGAGGTATTATTTTACTCCAATCAGTCGTCCAATTTGTTAGCAATTATTCACAATTGGTGAATCCCAGAATCCATCAATTCATACTATAATTCATCCATTTGTTCATTCATTCGTTTACTGATTTCTTGACTGATTTCACTATCAATTCATATCCTCATCTATCCAACAATTCATTCTTCATTCCTCCATCCATCCATGAACTTATCCATTCATTAGCAACGCATCTATTGATTCATGGACACTTGTATTTCATGTCAGCATCCGTTTCAAGACATCTTCCTATCATCAGTCAAAGTCGTAGCTATGATGATTGGCGAGTTGGAATATACAAGATTCTTCGTAGAGCAGACAAACGAGTCCATCGTACTGTTGACCATTGCGGTTTTCCTGGCATTCTGTGCGTTCTTGCCCATAGTGCTCATGAATTTATTGGTACGTAGCTCCAATTGAAGAAATCATATTGCATTTGCCAAATAGGCTTTGTTCAGAATTATTATATATTTGTGATAGTACGAGGGTTTTGATTGGTTTTGAACCGTGTTCTATCAGAGAAAGGAGCACAGTGACATAATTTTTTGTAACGCGCGCTCTGATTGGTCAATTGACCAGAAAGTGCAATATCGATCATGTATCACACTGGAAAGTGACGAGAGCACGAAAGAAGTGACGGGAGAAGAACGAGTTGAACGATTAATGACGCATATTCTTATTTGACCAATCAGAGCGCATGTTATGAAAGATGATGTCAGTCGGCCGTGCTTTGTTCACAAATAGCACTAAGTGAGCCAACCGTATTTCTTTCTAGATTGGTCTTGCCGTCGGGGACATAGATACCGTACAGAAAAACGCAGAAATAAAGCTACTAGCAATTAAGGTACCAAATAGTTCTATCAAACTATGATATTCATGAGAATGTGAACAGATCTGAACAGGGGTCGGCTACATGTATGACGCCTTGATAAAGTTATCCATCCTGTAGATTTCCTTTGGATTTTATCCGGTGAAAAGTGATTTATCCGATGGATAGTGATATATCCGGTGGATAGGGATTTATCCGGTGGATAGTGATTTATCTGGTGGATAGTGATTTATCCGGTGGATAGTGATTTATCTGGTGGATAGTGATTTATCCGATGGATAGTGATATATCCGGTGGATAGGGATTCATCCGGTGGATAGTGATTTATCCGTTGGATAGGGATTTATCTGGTGGATAGTGATTTATCCGGTGGATAGGGATTTATCCGGTGGATAGGGATTTATCTGGTGGATAGGGATTTATCCGGTGGAGAGGGATTTATCCTGTGGATAGTGATTTATCCTGTGGATAGTGATTTATCCGATGGATAGTGATATATCCGGTGGATAGGGATTTATCCGTTGTATAGGGATTATTCAGTGGATAGGGATTCATTCGGTGGATTGTGATTTATCCGGTGGATAGGGATTTATCTGGTGGATAGGGATTTATCCGGTGGATAGGGATTTATCCGGTGGATAGGGATTTATCCGATGGATAGGGATTTATCCGGTGGATAGGGATTTATCCGGTGGATAGGGATTTATCCGGTGGATAGGGATTTATCCGGTGGATAGGGATTTATCCGGTGGATAGGGATTTATCCGATGGATAGGGATTTATCCGGTGGATAGGGATTTATCCGGTGGATAGGGATTTATCTGATGGATAGGGATTTATCCGATGGATATGGATTTATCCGGTGGATAGGGATTTATCCGATGGATAGGGATTTATCCAGTGGATAGGGATTTATCTGGTGGATAGGGATTTATCTGGTGGATAGGGATTTATTTGGTGGATAGGGATTTATCCGGTGGATAGGGATTTATCCGATGGATAGGGATTTATCCCGTGGATAGGGATTTATCCGGTGGATAGGGATTTATCCGATGGATAGGGATTTATCCGGTGGATAGGGATTTATCCGGTGGATAGGGATTTATCCGGTGGATAGGGATTTATCCGGTGGATAGGGATTTATCCGGTGGATAGGGATTTATCCGGTGGATAGGGATTTATCCGGTGGATAGGGATTTATTCGGTGGATAGGGATTTATCCGGTGGATAGGGATTTATCCGGTGGATAGGGATTTATCCGGTGGATAGGGATTTATCTGGTGGATAGGAATTTATCCGGTGGATAGGGATTTATCCGGTGGATAGGGATTTATCCGGTGGATAGGGATTTATCCGGTGGATAGGGATTTATCCGGTGGATAGGGATTTATTCGGTGGATAGGGATTTATCCGGTGGATAGGGATTTATCCGGTGGATAGGGATTTATCCGGTGGATAGGGATTTATCTGGTGGATAGGGATTTATCCGATGGATAGGGATTTATCCGGTGGATATGGATATATCCGGTGGGTAGTGACATCCAGACTTCGTACAGCCGGCTCCAGAGCACTAGTTAGTCAAGGTGTGCATGTGTGAGAGCAGCTGGCTGCAAATGACAAACTATACTAACTACTATACTGACTTTTTCCCTGAAGATGGGTTTGAAACCCGAAAGCTTACGTGGACGTAACAAAATATTGTCATATAATGTCTCCCACGTACAAAGAAACACTTCAACTTATACTAATGTGATCATTTTATCAAAGATTAATGTGGGAATTATTTGGATATGTTCATTCGTTCATTCCACAACTCATTCAACCATCCATTTATTCATTCGTTTCACCTATTACTATTCCATTTGTTCATCTATTTATTTATCCATCAATCTATATATTTATTCATTCATTCATCCCTTCATCAGTGTATTGATCCCTTCATCAGTGTATTGATCCCTTCATCAGTGTATTGATCCCTTCATCAGTCTATTGATCCCTTCATCAGTCTATTGATCCCTTCATCAGTGTATTGATCCCTTCATCAGTGTATTGATCCCTTCATCAGTGTATTGATCCCTTCATCAGTGTATTGATCCCTTCATCAGTGTATTGATCCCTTCATCAGTGTATTGATCCCTTCATCAGTGTATTGATCCAATCATTAACGCATGTTATCCGTCCATTTATTCCTTCAGATTGATATCATTTACGAAATAGAGCAAAAAATGCCAGCCATAATTCTACGGCATTTCTATCGACCTCATATAGTTGTGTACCCAAACAAGAAAAACACAGGCTTTTGCCATAAACTCAAGGTACTTCACTACAACAGCCTTCTTACTTTGGATCTATATTTCTATCGAGACCCTATCGTATTTCGTTCCTACATTGTTATCTATCGTATTTCGTTCCTACATTTTTATCTATCGTATTTGGTCCCTACATTTTTATCTATCGTATTTGGTCCCTACATTATTATCTATCATATTTGGTCCCTGTTCTTTTTCTACACGACAGCGCATCAACACCAAAATAACGTCTGCGAAAATGTAGCTTGAAGGAGCCGTCTCAGCCAGGATGCTTTGCGGCCCTGTGGTTTATTATATGCTTACAGCGTCAATGTTCGAGGTGACCGAAAATGGCCGCTAGTAGAGAAATAAAAACTCTTTTGAATTCTCCACACTGCCTCACTCACGCCATACAAGTGAATTCTTTAGAGTTTCGTATTGGTTATTTTTGATATTTTGTAGATTTGTTTATTTTACTCATGTGTAAACAATCAGTAACACAGGCGCGCAAAGCATTGTGGTTGAGAAGGCTACTTTAAATAAAAAAATAATAGAGACTACTAATAATAGAGACTATAAACTACGGTAACGATACGATACAGTACTGTTTCCCACTCATACGTAAACGACTCTATCTTCAAAACTACGGCTACGATACGATACAGTACTGTTTCCCACTCATACGTAAACGACTCTATAAACTACGGCTACGATACGATACAGTACTGTTTCCCACTCATACGACAAACGACTCTATAAACTACGGCTACGATACGATACAGTACTGTTTCCCACTCATACGTAAACGACTCTATCTTCAAAACTACGGCTACGATACGATACAGTACTGTTTCCCACTCATACGTAAACGACTCTATAAACTACGGCTACGATACGATACAGTACTGTTTCCCACTCATACGACAAACGACTCTATAAACTACGGCTACGATACGATACAGTACTGTTTCCCACTCATACGTAAACGACTCTATCTTCAAAACTACGGCTACGATACGATACAGTACTGTTTCCCACTCATACGTAAACGACTCTACCTTCAAAACTACGGCTACGATACGATACAGTACTGTTTCCCACTCATACGACAAACGACTCTATAAACTACGGCTACGATACGATACATTACTGTTTCCCACTCATACGTAAACGACTCTATCTTCAAAACTACGGTTACGATACGATACAGTACTGTTTCCCACTCATACGTAAACGACTCTATCTTCAAAACTACGGCTACGATACGATACAGTACTGTTTCCTACTCATACGTAAACGACTCTATCTTCAAAACTACGGTTACGATACGATACAGTACTGTTTCCCACTCATACGTAAACGACTCTACCTTCAAAACTACGGCTACGATACGATACAGTACTGTTTCCTACTCATACGTAAACGACTCTATCTTCAAAACTACGGTTACGATACGATACAGTACTGTTTCCCACTCATACGTAAACGACTCTATAAACTACGGCTACGATACGATACAGTACTGTTTCCCACTCATACGTAAACGACTCTAGAAACTACGGCTACGATACGATACAGTACTGTTTCCCACTAATACGTAAACGACTCTATCTTCAAAACTACGGCTACGATACGATACAGTACTGTTTCCCACTCATACGTAAACGACTCTATAAACTACGGCTACGATACGATACAGTACTGTTTCCCACTCATACGTAAACGACTCTCTGGTATTTCAGGCTGTGCGTAATCAGTTGGCTAGCAATACAACCGACTACGAAGACATACTAGAGGATCAAGAAAGAGAAGACATCGAATCAATGGAAGAGGTTATGACCAAGATGAATAACAAAATAGACGAACAAGATCAAAGGTAGGAAGAACATTTTATGCACACTTCTTGCTGTATTGTTAGCGCCATTTGTAGCTATCCAAAAGCGTTATATAAAAAAATATAGCCCGGTTTTCAATAGTGAAGTAATCAGAGACGGAGACGCAAAAGCCCTTCAGCGCGTGTGAAAATTAGCGAACGGAGACGGAAGCGGGAAAGGACGACGACGCAACCAAATAATACCTTGCGTTCTGCTTCTTTCACCGCTTGAGTCTCTGCTTAGTTCACTAGTGAAAATCGGCCTTAACAGAATGGCGATTGCACAGAAAAAAACACAACAGTTATCTAAATAAATAGCAACAACAAAAGAAAAAGACTGTCGACAAATTAACCAAACACAATGCATTTTTTCAAAAGTGGTTCAGCAACGAAAGTCTATAAATACTCCAACTAGCTTTTATCATGATACAAGCTGGATAGACCGTTTGTCGTGCCTAACCACCTTTCTTCCCGGAGTCTCTTGTTTGAAATTCCTAAGTTTGTTTGACAGGCCGTCTTTCACAACTGTGGACGCGAACAAAACAAGTTGATAACCTGTTTGACTTCAAATAAGAGATGATAAAATGAAAAATTACGCTGAGAAATCTTTTAGCCCACAATGTCAACTACGTCATGTTTGCTGGGTTCCCGGAAGACTTGCGCGATAAGGAAAGCATCTCTAGTTGGCAGTCTCTCTCATCTCTTGTTAAAAATCACAAACGCAAGACTCTTCTACCAGCAAGGAACTGTCATCGGAAACAATCCAATTAATTTTGTACACATTTCCTTTTTAATTTTGCAGAATCAGCCAAGTTTTGAAAGACATTCAGCAGCAGCGAGTAACACTGGACAAGCTATCGAGTATTCTTTTCCAACGAAATGACGCAGATGATTATTTATAACTACTAAAACTATATACAGTCATTAAAAAACCTTACATCGGAGAATAATTGAATTACCGCGTTTTGGTGTCTTTTTTTTAACAGCAAGAAATCGACAACCAGCATCTTCTGCGATGTTCTTTGAAATAGGTGTACAATACTTAAATGATTAGAAGAACCATCGAGATACACCAAAGTCTAGGCTCCATGATCGCAAAGAGGATGGTTAATCTAACGCATTCTGACAATGAGCTGAACCCGACTCGAAATACTGTATGTAATAACCATTTCTTCACGCTTGCAGTATTACAACGAGAATACAACTTTGTAACCAAGTAAAAAAAAAACAACCACAACAAATAAACTGAACAGTAAAACTATTGATACTTGAGTATTCTTTTGTTTTTAATCATTTCAATAGAATACACTTTTGCTTCGCGAGGAACACAAAATTGCGTTTGATTTATTGAAACATCTATAGGTTCTTGAAACGTTTTCTTTCCAAGAAATGGAAGAGTATATGACTGGCAATAAGCCCTGCACTCCACATCCCGATGAGAACTTTTCCTACATCTAAAAAGTGGCTGTTGAGGCATATACAAAACACATGAATTGTTCCCATGACCTCTGCTCTATCGCCTCTGAAAGCCCGGTGATAGGAAGAGGAACTTAGAAATCGGTTCCTGTACACCCTCGTTTATAAATACAAATCACATCGCACTTGGCTCCCAGCAGAAAAACGTACAACCGTTCTTACTCTTGTTGACACTGACTGGCGATTTCCCAAAACTAGACCTAGCTTTCTTGACTGGACATGTATAGAAAACTCTCCCTTGATTTGGACCAATTTTACTAACAGTTAGACGGCGTGACCTACGACCACAGTCACACAACGGTGGTGTGACACCTCCAGCATTGTAACGCAACAATGGTGTGCCATTTTTCAAAGGCGTGACTGTGAACGTGTAAGGTGAATGGTTTGTAGTAGTGCGATGTAGTGATTTGGGTAGGTGTGGAGTCTTGAAGGGTGTCTCGTCCGATGCAACATTAGATCTCTCATAAGTTATTTTCAATTCTGACCCATTGCTATTAATTCCATCGATGCTTGCTCTCAATATATTTGTACGATCAATAAGACGAGGTGTTTTGAATGATGAAACATTGAAGCCCTTACTCGGTGTTGTTAGTTTCGAAAGATTGCCAACTTTACTTCCATCATTTCTGTCACTGTTCGTCCTCATAACATTAGTACAATCGCGAAGTCGAGGAGTCTTGAATGTGGTGGAATCTGAGGCACCATTGAGGTCTTTGCACGGCCTTTTCAGTCCAGGTAAGCTGGTATTTTGGTCAGCATTTTTACCAAATCCGTTGGATGTAGCGAATGTTGCACTGTTCACAAGTCGAGGCGTTTGACCTGCTTTCATATCTGAGGAAATGTTCGATGCTTTGCAAAAACTTTTCTTCGACTCAGAGAGATTAACACTCTCGATATTTTTCCCTTCGCTTTTAACTCCTGTCCTTGTCGTCAAATTTGAGTTGTTCTCAAGTCTTACAATCTTGACGTTATCGACAACTGCTGCATTTTTACCTGGTCTTTTCAGTCCACAGTTCACAGAACTCTGACTATTACAATATGTCCTAGATGGACAGCTAACATTCAAAGGTGAAGCAATACCTGATGTTTGCTGGTCTAACCCTGTCTTGAGTAATGTTTGTTTTATCTTGCTCAACGATTTACGTTGATTTGACCACGTTCGGGATTCCTGTTGTACAGTTTGGCCGACACCAGTAGAGGTATGTGTAAGCTTGCTGTTCATCGTATGAAGCAAAGTTAATGGTTTGATAAGTACATTGGTACCATGTCGTTCCTGGAAATCACCAACAATGGACACTGGCGGTGAAACAAGGCTATGGACAGACATTGATCCTGGTCCTTTTTCATGACAAGGCTTGGCGTTGACTTCTACTTTACTAACAGATTTTGCATCTGTTTTTGAGGATTTTAATACAATCTGATTGTGGTTTTGTACTTTATTATTCTTGTTTTGTTCGGAGGTAGAATCTGCTGTGTAGGTATTTGCACCAATGAAGGTGGTACTTGTTTTCATCATTCCAGGTTCAGATTGAAGAACTTCGTTAGATAGATATGTAATTGTTGAAGTTGAGCTCGTTTGTTTATTTGTTTTGTTGTGATTAGTACTGTCAGTTCCTTCAACATTGTTGACGGGGGTGATCTTCTTGAAACCATTTCTGATAATCTCATGTAATAACTCAACATTCTAAAAGAAATTAAAGTATAAAAAATAAAAATTAAAAATATATATATTTGTGAATCACATATCGACATAAACCAACCTGGAACAAAAACCATAATTCTACCTTCAAAAATGGAACAGAGCGGGTGGAGTTTACAGATGAATTTATTACATTTTTTTAATCACGGATATTCCACCGAGTCCCAAACAGTTTTGTAGAAACTTGTGTCTTTATTGTAATAATCGCTATGAAATATAGATCGAATATGTTGGTAGTCACGTTGGCATTTAAATGTTGAGACACATGTTCACACTGTTCAACCTCGGATATGTCGTTGTTATGCCAGATTTTGAGCCGGAAGAAGAAGTTTTGTTGACCTGATGTATTCACAGCAACACAACAACATATAACTATAACATAACACCATTATGTTGACAACTGAGTTTTTATATTGCTTATGTGAGCCCGAGGCGTTGTGACACAGATCTAATTAAGTTAGTGTTGTGTGCTGGAATGCTAAATGCACCATTATGTCGACAACTGAGTCGTTTTGTTCGATGAAGTTGTTCATGTGAATCATAGGCCTATGCAGACAATATAATTGTGCGGGCGGACAATTTATATTCGACCGCAATAAAGATTGTGTAGATTCCACGAAAAATTAGTCTGAAGCATTGTATCCAGTGCTTTTGATCTCCAGTATTCAGATATTAATTCGTGATCTTAAAAGTTGTTTCGGAAATATAACACACGGCCAATCAATAGACAATTATCTTAAACAATTATCATCATTACAAACTGTTCTTCGTGAGATTAAAGCATTTTTGTGTGTTTGACAACAAACGATCTTTTACATGTAGACATTGTTAATCCTTTTAAGGATTCTCCGTCAAATTATAAGCGTTTTTGTATTTAGCAACAGACATGTAGACACTGCATCGTCAATCTTTTAGTCTTGGTCAAATTAAAACATTTTTCTGTTTATCAACAGACAGATTTTGACGCGTAGATGTTGTATCGTCACACTTTAAGTCTTGGTCAGAGAAAAAGGAGTGTTTATTGGATGGTATTTCTAGTGAGTACGCACCGTGTCGATGGAGCTTGTAACATTCATCACACATCCATCTTGTATCATCCTCCACGTTAACCTTGCCTCGTTACGGGCATCGATTAATCCTATGAAGAACAATAAACACGTCAGTACACCCCGTACTAGCATTATAGCCACACAAGGGAGAGGAAGGGGAGTATATAATGAGAAAGGCAATAACAAGACTTCTCGTGCATGTTGTCTATCTGTAAAATTGTGTCATGTACTACCATGGACTACCATTGTCTACCATCAACCACGGACTACCATTGTCTACCATCAACCATGGACTACCATGGACTACTGTCAACCATGGACTACCATGGAATACCATTGTCTAGCGTCAACCATGGACTACCATGGACTACCATTGTCTACCGTCAACCATGGACTACCATGGACTATCGTCAACCAGGGACTACCATGGACTGCTGTCAACCATGGACTACCATGAACTATCGTCAGCCATGGACTACCATTGACTGCTGTCAACCATGGACTACCATGGATTACCTTTGTCTATCGTCAACTATGGACTACCATGGTCTACCGTCAATCATGGACTACCATCAACCATGGACTACCATGGTCTACCGTCAACCATGGACTACCATGGACTGCTGTCAACCATGGACTACCATGGACTATTGTCAACCAGGGACTACCATGGATTGCTGTCAAACATGGACTACCATGGTCTATCCTCAACCATGGACTACCATGGACTACCGTCAACCATGGACTACCGTCAACCATGGACTACTATGGAATACCATTCTCTATCATCAACCATGGACTACCATTGTCTACCATCAACCATGGACTACCATGGACTACCATTGTCTACTGTCAACTATAGACTACCATGGACTACCATGGTCTACCGTCAACCATGGACTACCATGGACTACCATGGTCTACCGTCAACCATGGACTACCATGGACTACCGTCAACCATGGACTACCGTGGACTACCATGGTCTACAGTTAATCATGGACTACCATGGACTACCCTCAACCATGGAATACCATTGTCTACCGTCAACCATGGACTACCATGGACTATAAATTTTGAGATTTTGACTGAATAACTAATTTTCAAATACTGGTAGTCAAAAATGATGGTGTCTCGTCAAGTATCAAGTCTTTTTTATTGCAGTTTGAGCAAACGTTGTGATGTGGTGCCCACTGATAGGCTTGTATCGTACCTGAATGCTGTCTGCCAGCAAACTGTATACCAAGGTCCTTCAATGCCCCAGCAACACCATTTGGCTTACGACTGTAGAATGTCTAGAGAAAATGCAGGGTTAAGAACATGTATACATATTAAATGAATGAATGTAGTCAATTAGTGAATGTATAGATGGATAAATGAATGAATCAATCAAGGGATTGATGAATGAATAGATGAATGAATGAATGAATGAATGAATGAATGAATGAATGAATGAATGAATGAATGAATGAATGAATGAATGAATGCATAAATTAATAAATCAATGAAGAGATGGATGAATGAATGAATGGATGGGTGAATGGATGAATAAATGAGCAAAAGAATGAATGAATCCATCAATGAATGAATGGATCCATCAATGAATGGATGGATGAATGAATGAATAGATGGATGGATAAATAAATGAATGTATGAATGAATGAAAGAATGAATGAATGGATAAACGAATAGATTAAATAAATGAATGGATGGATTGTTGGATGAATGAATGAGGGAGGGAATGAATACATGGTGGAACGAATAGATAAATTGATAAATAATGGTTCACAGGACAAATAAATATTATCTTGTTTACCTTGTAAGATATCCTCAAGTCAATCCATGCTCGTAATGGTGGAGGTAGAATGTGTCTTTTTCTCTCGCATTCTTTCTTCAGACAAATACCTATATCCCAGTCTGAAATGAATCAATGAGTGAATGAATCAAGGAATGGACGGATAAATGAATATGGATGTAATGTAATGTGTCAATGCATGTATCTATCTCAGGGTTCGTGCTACATTTTCAATATAAAATTCAAGGACTTTTCAAGAACTTTTCAAGCACAAAAATTTGATTTTCAAGGGCTAATTTCAAATAACTGAAAACGAGAGGCAAGAAGGTACAAACAGGGTATGTGTGAAACATCCGCAATACACACGAACACAGGAACCCCAAATCAATACCGAAAGTTGAATGGAAAAAAATGGAATGACAACATTAAACAATTATGAAACGGAGCAGCGAAATTGAAGCTCTTCAAATATTTTTCTTTAAAATTTATTTTGATCAGAAAGTCTGATTTTATAAATAAAATTTAAGGAGTATTCCAGGAGTTTAACGATTTTTGCTATATTCAAGGGCTTTTCCAGTGCCCTTAAAAACATGTTTTCAATTCCAGGGCTTTTCAAGGATTTCAAGGAGTAGCACGAACCCTGCTATCTGTTTTACAAACATTATGTTTATTAATAGTTAGTAATTAGTATGTATTAGTGTAGGCTTATCTCTGAGGATGATTGTGACCTGCATCCTCAGTCGTTCTTTTTCAACCCCTCATTACTGGTTAATATGAAGTGAGGGAGATGGGACTTCAGGTTTATTGTCCTTATCTGAGAAGACACAAAGCCTGACAATTATAAATCAAAGAACATTCTCCTCATTTAATATATATGATCATGTAGACCAGAGGGATGGTCCAGCTGAGGGTTTGAACTCACAACCTCACAGTTGAAAGACCAATGATCTTCCATCTAAGATGACCTGTCAGTAGGTGATGAATTAGTTATCAATTAATTAATATATGAATTAATTAATTCATGGATTAATTAATATTAATGAATAAAAAGGATGAATGAATGGAGGAACAAAAAGTGAATGAATGTATTAAAGGAATGAATAAAAATCAAATGAATTATTATTGAATATATTATTATATATTTTCCAATTGTCAGTACCTGACCATGTGACAAATGTACACCATTTAGCACTGGAATGTTCTTTATTGCTCTGGCTGTTGTCAGGCTTTACATCACACAGGAAGTGAATGTTCTTTTCTTCACTAATTTCTTTCAACCATTTTTTAAACAGCATTAAACAAGTGCCAATGGGTATACCACTGTCTACTTGAGCCTGCAATACAACAAATGCTCTGTCAGCTACAAGTGCAGCCAAAAATGGTTGAGAATTATTGTGAGATTGCCAATTCTCAGAGTATAGCGATACTTGAGCTGACATAATCCTTTGTTATTCATGTGCCAACCAGACAGTGATTGGTTGTTATTTCAATAGAGCTTATTGTAGTTCTGGTTGGTACGTTATCATAACAATTTGTTTGTTTATAAAGTATCACTATTTAGTATTATAGCCAACAAGAGGTGAAACAACCACTGTCTACTTGAGCCTGCAATACAACAAATAATGCTACAGTGCACTGCAATCTTTAATGCTTCAGCTACAATCGCGGCCAAAAATGGTTGACAGAAAATAATTGTGATATTACCAATTGTCAGTCGAGGGTGTTTTAGTCAACAAGAAATGAAACAACAACATTCCCCTTGCTCTCAATGTTGTTTTTGTTAGGGTGTCAATGGACATAGGGAGTCTATAGAGCTATTTTTGTCATAATTTACAACTGGAAAGCTCTTTTCTCAACAATTATATAAAAGTTACATCAAATACATGTAGTAATGAGATTATTACGAAGCAACCTCTGTTCATTCATGTGACCAAAATGGCCAACTTGAACTCTCAAGGACCAGAGTAAAATGTGGGATGCATATTCAACACACATCAGAAATTCTGCACGTGATCAGAATGACCAGAATGACAGTCAGTTTTTTTACCTTTTTTTGTACTTATTTTTCAAAATTGTATTTGAAATATTTGGTTTTATGTGTTGGAGTTTTTGAAGTCATATAATTATAAAAAACTCATAGAACATGTGCTGCGCTTCATAAAACAAGTCTGATAAAACACTGCTGTTCATTTTTTATATAGTAAATAAAAAACATGATGTGACAATGAATTGCAATTCTAATCAACACTTTCTTTCAATAAGCACATCCTAAAAAAAAAAAAAAAAACTATGAGAGGTTGTGGTGCATGTGGATTCTCGCTCAAGTCACAAGGCGGTTCTGTTGGTTCACTTTTTTCCTTAGTTGTGTGTACCTGTGTGATTCCTGTCAGTTCTTTGCAGAAGTCACTCAGTCTTGGATGCTCATTTGGTTGTGCATAGTGATGAAACTCTGATTCTATCAGACCGCTAGATGTATTGACTAGAACCGCTGGAAACTCAACTGAATAATACAAATTTATAAGTGAAGTGTTGTATATTGTCAATGATTATTAGTACCAATTAGCAATTATTAAAACTTTTGATAATGATGACAATGCAACACTGTCTCTCACAATTGCATTCCCAAAACATACTTTTATCACGATTACATGATTGTACAAATTAAATGCTAATTTAAAAAGATATTAAGTCTTGAGCTTTTGTCTAAAGGACAACAGACAGTCAATACGTTTTGACTGAGGGCCACACAACAAAATATTTGGAAAAAGACAATGTCAAAGTGATTAATATGAGCAAGCACAGTGCAGAAGGTTTATGACTGTATACAAATAATATGCATATAATATTTTCCTGTGCAACCCAACCAAATCATTCATATCATCACATCACCATCGATCAATGTTTCATAAAATTAGTTTCTATAGTCTCTGTCAATAAAACCAACCAAACAAACAACAAAAAACAAACAACAAAAAAAACAAGACAAACTTGCAAACAAAAAACAAAGCAGGCAAACAATTTATAAAAACATATGCTTAGTTACATAAACAAACAAACATTTAACAAACAAACAATTCTTTGAACATGTACAGAAAAGAAGCAAGACAGCCATAAGGGTATATGTCAAGTACTTACTGACTTCAGGTGCATAAGCCAGTCTTTTGTCCTTCCAACATGTTGATTCAAAATCAATCACCACTAGATACTGAAATAGTTGCTCTGGACAAAAATACAGGGAAGATTAGATACTGGAGAAGGTTCTAACAAAGCAAACTGACTAGCTGTCTACATATAACTCTGACAAAGGACTAACGTCCAAAACGTTAGTTACCACTACTACCATTCAAAGGTGTTCAAATTATTTTAACATTAACAATTAGCTGTCTGCATTGATTGTGTAGTTAGCATCATTTATTTACTAACAGTCTGCATATTTCTGTGTTTAAAAATCCAATTTGGATATTAAGCTACTGAAGATGTTTCTCACAAAGCAAGCTCAGTTATCTTGTGCACATTAATTTACATCCAAAAATACAAGCTTCTAGATGTGCACATCTTCCCCCTCTATTCTTTGCCAATGCTACTACAAGCTCCACCAAACAATAGAAACAAGCATGTGGAGCGGCTGTAAATTGGGTCACTGTCTCTTGCACAGAAGGCCAAGCACTAACCAACTATGCCCTCCTTGTCCTGATTCTGTTACAAGGGCTACACAAGGTAGAAAGAACCTTTAGGACCTCAGATGCACAGAAGGCTGCACACTAACCAACTGTGCCATCTTGGGTACATTACAGTGCATGCACTAAAAGTGAGCAACATAAATAGTGCTATTTTATGCTAATTCTATTGTTTTCTTTTGTTTAATTAGTGCTATTTACCACTAAATAGTGACAACTGTTGCACACTTATAGTGCATGCACTCTACTATTTTATAAATAGAAATTTTTATGCACACGATCGGATATTCTCAACCATACATATTTGATTCCTTATGGACTACTAATTAATTCTTTTTATGACATACTTTTCTTTTTGCTTTTCTTGGATTTAGAAGAAGATAATTTAGTCAGCAGACCAAGAGACCTATAACATGATGTATTAGAATCAATTTCAAATTCATCTCATGTAACTTACTTTTGCACACATCTTGAAATGAGTTATAACTGCAACTCTTTAACATTTCTTTATATGTACACTTAAAATCACTTCAAATTTTGTGTGTAATATTTGTTTTTTTATGTAAAATGGAACAGTCCTAGTGATGTGCTAGAATATATGACTATATTTAGTGTGTGATTGCTCAAATTATATGCAAAATAAATAGTACAAAAATACCACAGACCTTGCTAGTTCTTTCGTTGACATGGAACTCGATGCGTCTCTTGGATCAATATTCTCCTCGTTATTTGCCATTTTTCGACTGAATAATATCTTCTAAACATACATGAAGTTTTCCTGCATCATTTGTTTATCTTACAGGTAATATTCAAGCAAAATAAGTCCATAAATTAAGTTCATTATCTTGAAGTTCTGATGTTTTTATTTTCAAAGTTCTGCGCCAAATTGAACAAACTAGACACCAGTCAATATTCGGTCAGCGCGACACAGGGTCCCCGACGATTACTCGCGCACCAGAAATGCCCGTTGATTTGAGATAAAGCGAGTTAAGTAACGTTCCGAGTAAGAACTAGTGTAGCAAACGGCAATGGAATGCATAAAGGTGTTAATTGTGTATTGTTTAAATGCTTGATCTGATTGGCTAAAACAAGAAAATTGGCCTTTTTTAAAACTTTTGGGATATTTTTCCTATATTTTATTCAAAATCACATTTCAGTTTTATTATAGCGATCTTATTTTTTTCTATGAGAAAATTTTACCGTGGGACTCACTATGAAAAGCAAGCGTCTCCTAGCCATTATTTTGAGCAATTCTGATTGGACAAAACCATTAAACACAAAAGAAACACTGTCTTGTAAACAGCATTTTGTAGATTTTACTTAAGAAATGTGTAACCCTTAGCTAGATACATCAATATAGTGAAAATTAAAGAATTTCTACGTGGGGAAGTTTTTTTGCCGCAGAACAATAGAAACCTCACTAGTTTTTACGCGCATTGTTACTTAAAAGAATGGTAATACTAACATTGAAAAGATAAATTGCTATTTTAAGGTAGTAACGGAATTTGTCCGTGATTTTTTTTAATTCTGTCATTTGAAGATTAATTGAAATCATTTCCCATCTATTTATAGAAGAAAAGCAAAAATCTGTTTCGAATTATAGGTATTGAGTTAAGAAAATATATCAAGATAAAAAAATCCATCCAATATTTTGTAAGTACTTGTAAAAAATAAATTGTAGAAAGCAAAATTCCTTGTATTCGGCCAAATTATATGTTCGTGCGAGTCAGTGTAGAAATGTTGAAATTTGAGAAAATTGGTCAATGAACTTCTTTTTTCCCTCTCTTTATCCAAATAATAAAATATGTAGAATCGAATGAAAATGAAAAAATCGCACCGTTCACCTGGGACTTCTGGGATATCATTTGCACAGCATGCTGAGCATGCTCAGACGGTCAAGCACAAAGTGCGCGAGTCGAACCTGCGCGGAAGCTCAGTTCTCTCACGAATTCCGCGCGAAATCACCGTTACTATGCGCAACAGTCTTGCATCATCTCGCGTAAGCAGCAGATAAACACAATCTCCACGACAACTGATCACTTTTGTACAAACTCTTGCAGGGTAAAGACGTACAAAGGTTTTGACCGTTAAAAACTGTTGAAAAACCATTGAGAATTGCGATTTTTAAAACTTTTCAAGATGGCTCGAGGATTTATTCGAAAGTAAGTGTCTTCTATGACTAGGTTGTATTACGCATAGCAAATTTTACTGGAAAAGCCTGTAAAAAGAGCAATTCTCGACAAAATCGGAAACATTTTCTGTTTCATGCATTTCAAAACTTGTAACTATGTTTTTGGGGGGAGAAGAAGATATTTTAAGTAATCAAAACTCATGTAAAAATAAAACCAACACTTCGAAAGCTCATATACTTGATGTACTGATAATCTTCTTTTGAAAGTTGATGGAAAAGTTAGATAAAGAATAGTTTTGTCAGTATTTGAAAGAGTTTGCCTCGCCTCTTCAGTAACTGAATGTAGCAAAAAAGCAGAAAGCGAAAAGAACTTTGAGTAGAGTATTTTAGAGTGGATTTAGCTCATATATAATTGCTTGTTGTTAATTTCACTGCTTGCGCTCGATATTTTTCTAGTGTTTCTCTGATTCTTCAATTCCATTTCATTGTTATTCTGTTTATTTGTTTTGGAACTCGTCTGTCTGCTTATCTGCTGGCTGTGTGTTTTCTGCTTGTCGACTGTTTCTGTTCTTGGTTTGCTTGTTTGCCTGTCCTGCTAGTGTTTGTCAATGTTGTTCTAACCATTACTTTAACACTTTGTGTAGGCGCGGTGTCAAGCGACCCCGCACTTCATCCAGCATTCTCACATCGTTGCCACCAAACAAGAAAGTTGTTATTGGTGATGTGATGGTAATAATTGCAATTCCTCCACGAGAATGCATAATTAACAGAGCTTTGAATAAACTGACTTATTGTATTGTGTTGTAGTGTGTTGCAGTTCCAGCAAAACAAGAACAATGCAAAGGAACCGCAGATGGTGCTATTTCATCCACTGATCTTACATCTGGGCCACCAAACAAGAAGATTGTTGTTGGTGACTTGAAGGTAAAACCAAAACACAATACGCTTCGTGTACGCACAAAATACAATCCCTACTATTTTGTTAACAGGAAATAACCACTGAAAATGATAGTCTGTCACTATCTGTCTGTCTGTGTTGTTCTAATGACCCTTGTTTCCGTCTGTCTGTCTGACTTTTCTTTCTGTCTGTATGTCTGTCTTGTTCTAACGACCGTTGTTTCTGTCTGTCTGTCAGTCTGACTTCTGTCTGTCTGTGTTGTTCCAAAGACAGTTGTTTCTGTCTGTCTGTCTGTCTATCTGTGTTGTATAGTGTGTTGTAGTCATGAATCGAATATCTGTCTGTCCGTCTACATTTCACTGTCAATGTACTAATTTCTGTTATTTCTATCCGTCTGCCTACATTGTAGTGTGTTGCAGTTCCAGCAAAGCAAAAACAATGCAAAGGAACGACAGATCAACAAGATCAGATCAGGCAGAACACGCCACACACTGCGACTAAAGCTGGCAATGACTCGGAACAAACACGACGCAGGAAAGAGCTTGCCAAAAGAAGTAAGAGTCTCTACCGCTTCGACATATCATTAAAGTAGATTGCTTAATAATACAGTATCTTTCTTTCTTTTTATAAGTGCGCGTTTTGATTCACTGACGATCATATAGTACAAACTTGCGTGTTCTCTCCTACAAACAGCACTTACATAGACTTGTTACCTTTATGTTTCATAGCCAACGAGTCTCGCAAGAGAAACTTTCTCGACAAGTACGAGCAAGGTGAATCCATTGGTTTAGGAGCTTTTGGGCAAGTTTTTGAAGGACTGCGGCTAAAAGACCAACTTCCAGTAAGTGCAAAATGCTGACTGACTGACTGATTAACTAACGAACGGACTGACTGACTGACTGAGAGGAAATAACGTGCGCGAAATGCCTGTTTCACATTTCTGATTCACGCGTTTGATATAGGTCGCCATAAAGTACATGCCCATCAAAGGGGCTAAAAAGATCAAGGTAAATAAAACATATGGAGCACCACTATAGCTACCAGCATGATATATCGTCAATACGGTCATCAACATCATCACCAGTGGCAATACTATCATTATCACCACTATCATTATCACCACTATCATCATTACCACTATCACCATTACCATTATCATCATTATCTATGTCATCATCACCACTTTTATAATAACCTTATCATCATCACCAATATCATCACCGCCATCAATAACTAACATTATTTATATCTATCCAGGTTGGCGCTGATAAGTACAAACCAGCCGAAGTGTTTTACCACATGCCCCTTGACCACCCCAACATCATCAAACTTTTGGGTCATCACGTCTTCGATGGCCAACACGTGCTTGTGCTAGAGCGTCCATCAAATTGTATTGATCTCTTTGACTACCTTATCGCACATGACAACATCTTAAGCGAGAAGAGATCCAAAGAGATATTCCGTCAGCTGCTCTGTGCAGTACAATATCTTGACGAGAAACGTATCCTACACCATGATCTTAAGTCTGAGAACATCTTGTTGGACTTCAGTGATGGCAAGAAGAAGGTCAAGGTGATTGACTTTGGCTTGGCAGATGCTGTCGAACAAGAACCAATCACTAACTTTTACGGTGAGTGATAAAAAAGTATCATCAATGAGAAACTTACTTACACATTTGAACAGGCAGAGGGTACATGTTTTCAATTTCAATCAAAATAGTGTCGTCCCACGTTCAAGGGAATCCATCCAAAATGTGTTTTTGGAATCTGGAATCCTTCAATTGGCTCCGCAACCCAGAACACTGGAAACCAGAATATGAACACTTACTGGATTTCCTAACATGGGTCCATTCGTTGTCTTAGCAAGACTGTTGTATACTAACATTATTATTTCTATTGTTTTTAGGTACTCGTGAGTTCTGTCCCCCAGAGTATCTCATGCACCATCAATATGATGGTCGCCAAGCAACCGTCTGGTCTCTAGGGTGCATTCTGTACGATATGATGATCGGTGACCTTCCTTTTAAAGGAGCGATGGACGCTGCGATTAAGCCTCTGAAGATACCCGAGAACATCTCACAGGGTAAGCAGACAACGATTTATACAAATTATACAACATCACGATACTCCATATACACTCACATCAAAAAGGTTGTCGGAGACGATGTCGGATGCCACATCCAAATTATTCCGCTAAAATGTATTGGTAAATGCAACAAAATATTCACAAGTCCATTTCTACTAGCTACTTCATGTAGCTACAATTTATATATAGATTACCGCGTTTTGGTGTTTTAAATTTGTTTCAAATGCAAATGTTCAGCATTCGACAAGCGGCATTTGGCATTCTCTCCGACAGCGCTTTTGTTTAAATGGGTGTTTGCGTGAAGTACTTTCAAATTATCGTTGGAACTCAACTTGCTTGCAAAAACTATATTAGCGTGACATACACCGTTTCAAAGTCATTTTGCCCCTGTATTTTATATAATTATTAAGATACGAATATCGTTTTTGAGCTCAGTATGACTAAAAACGTTTTGGTATGACAAGTTAAATTAATGTGAATTTCTGCTGCTCAAGGTATTGAGACTGCACTAGAAGTCTCACTAAGTCGTGTTATTTGTTCTAGATGGCCGCAACTTCCTATCGTCCATGCTAGAAAAGAAAGCTGACAACAGACCATTTCTAAACGATCTGGCCTGTCATCCTTGGCTCTGCAATAACTAATATCCTTTTACTCAGGGAGAAAGGGAGGGAGTCCTGGCCTGACATTCATGACTTGGCTAACAACTAACTTCTGGTTCACACGAGAAACGCATATACCGATTCATACATTAAAAATGTAATTACAAGCAAACGAAAATGAAAAAATACCATTTCAATTGCGTTTGCTTTAGCGTTGCTCCTGTGAACGTTAACCAGGATTTATCGATCACAGGCTATTTAATGACTACAGCTTTTAGTTGCCTTATCATCCCTGACAACATCCTTGATGAGGTGATATGGTATGAAAACGGCTGGTTGGCAGATCTTAGCGGAGGGGATGAAGTAGAACTACTACTTTTGTGCTAGTATAACCTGCATCTTCCTCGATTACTTGGATGTTCGTCTTCTTCTTCACATTTGACGTAATAGCAGGGGTAAATTCAACCGAGTCGAAGTGCAATGAGAACCTCACCCTTAGTGTGGCTGCCTTCGTGATCACACGAGTTTCCTCCCGCGTCAGGTAAGTATATGGGCCGTACTTGGAGATTGTCCAATACCATCGAGACAACAAACGTGAATGTGACGACAATCGAGATTTATTCTCAATTTCCAAGTTCTAAAAATCAGTTAGATGTACAAGGTACTCAATGAGCAGCGTATCTGGTATTAAGCTGATAAGAACAAATACTACACTTGTTTTTTCCCTTTTCCTTGGTCATATATATTAATTGCTATATTTTGTCCGATTTTTATCACATTTTCCCTGTAGCCGATATGTCGAAGTCTTTCGTGATCCACTCTAGTAATTCGTTTAATTTGTTCCTTGGTTCATTTTGTGCTCGTTTAACTATGGTTTGTTCGGTTTTCAAACCCACTCGATCCCGGGCAGATCCAAATCAGTTTTTTTTATATGACGTCATTCACCAATGCTGCACCCCCCTCTAAATCCTGAATCCACCCCGGCTCGATTGTCATTTTCATATCGATAAATCAAGTTGAAATCGCCCTATTTCATTATGACGTCACATCAAAACAATTCTATTGTTTCAACGCTAAGAATCATGGTCGCTAGAGGGGATACAGCAAGTGTAATTTAATTAAAAATAGGCTAAAAATCTGTTTATAATAAAAGAACAAAATATGCGTTCAAGTGCAAAGCAAAATGTGCTAGAGGAAAACTAGACTGATTCCATAAGTCGGTCCCAGTCGCTCTCCGTCAGTCTTTTAGTCACTCCTTACCAAATACAAAGAGCGAAAACTAAGACTTATAGAATCAGTCTAGAGGAAAACTACTTCGCCCGAATTAGGTCTGTTCTTATTCATGTAAACAAGCTATGACGTCATAGTGAAATCAGGCAATTCCTCAAACAGTAATATGCGTTTTTCATCTAGTTTAATTGACTTTCGTTTCTACTGTATTTCGAACCGTTCCAAAACGCTGTTCCACTCGATCCAACCAATATTGTTTACGAATACAAAATATATTCTATATATTTATCATATTTTTAGCACAAATATATCACGAAATGTTCGAAACAATTTGAAATTGATCTACTCACGTTAACTCAGGTAAGTTAACATGTTTACATGTTTTTTTGTTTTGTTTTTTTTTTGCGAAGTTCAATCTGGGTGTAGCCAAAGCTAAAATTTTTTCATGTTCTTGATTGTTATGCTTTCCTTTATTTAGGACTGTTGTCATCGCTGACTGGCTGCAAGAGGAAGACCTGGTGTGCCCCAACTGACTTTGCTTCTATATTATGGAGCACGAGTCAGCACAGGCGATCCAGGTCTTCAGTTCAATGTCGCATATTAGTATAAAGGTCGTTGCAGACGTCCATCGTAGTATCGTCATGGTTTGTTTTGGACCATCACGTTCCGTTCAACACAGTCGACATTCCTTTTAGATAGTACGTAGGATGTTTGCCTTTTTCAAGTAGGTCCTACAAAATACAAGGTTATCGATAAGGACACATTCAAGGTTAGACAAACATAAACAAACAAACAAACAAACAAACAAGCAGTGGAGACAAACATACACAGAATAAAGGAATACTCACAAGCAAACAGGCATGTCGGAGTCCAAGGAATCTTGCCGAATTTTATATACCGTGGATGAACACAAATGGGAATGGGGGGACGAGGTATTACTACTTCCAACCACCCCTCCCCTCTCTATTCCCAATCATCCACGGCATATTATTATAATAGTCCAGTTTCGAACTCTGTTTTACACAGCCTTAGTTTCGGTTGTGAGTAAAGTATTAAGAAATTCTATTGTTTTATTCTCACATACAGAAAGAAAAAATATTTTACACGCTTTAAGGCTATGGTCTACTGAGCTTGAAGATGGAACCAACAACATACTGAGAAATAAAAAGTCGGACGAGAGGGAGCTGGTTACCTGTTGTAGTGTAGCCCATTGTTTCTTGGTTGGCTCAGCCCCGATCACCTCTGTTGCTTTACTATTAAAGTCTGTTTTCTTAACACAATGAGTGGTCTCAAACATGTCAAACAGAACCTCTCTAAGCTGAACAACAAACAGACCAAAAAAACATGAGTAAAGCTTGGATATGAGCCACAAATAAATGGGAAACTGACACGTGTTGTTATTAATAATATTAATGTGAGGTGGTGACAACCACCATCATCACCACCACCAATATCATCATCACCACCATCACCAAAATCATTACAATTGTACATTCATTAACCTTGTCAGTCTGTGGATCTCCAATTGATTTGAAAGCAAAGAAACGTCTTGAATGAATGTCATTGTGCAGCTCTACTGTAGGCCACTGTTGATGCAAAATACAACACAGAAATATGACCAACATTATTCTGTAAAATATGATAACCATACAAAATCAAGCTCACAAAGAAATTTTTTTTATTGTTTTATCCATGTTTTATTGCTTTATCCAAGTGCTGGATCGGTCTGGGTGATGTGTGAACTGAGTTGTTTCATGCTTGTTTCTTTCTCTCATGCCACAACAGTTTTTTCAAAAAATCAACACTGTGCGTAGCGTTGTGTGATTTTAAATGAATGTAGAGGTAGTGACGGAGAGAGTGAGGAACCACTCAATGGATATGCTGCAATAAAAGATTATTGTAGCTTAGACAATATATTTATTGTTACCTTGATTTTGATTTCTTTGGCTCCTGTTGACATAATGACGTCTTCAAGTAAAGCATCTGATATCCCAGAATTCATCACATCTCCTGGATCACACCCTGTAATATCAATTGAATTACTCACCGATGTTTGACTAAATAATGGTAGGATTGATGGAAGGATTGATTGTTGATTGATTGATTGATTGGCAAGGTCATGTGATCGCGCCCTGTAAAAAGCTCTAGTAGGGATAATGTGTATTCCAGCTCACCTGTTTGCATTAACAACAGCAATCTTTTAAACTCTTTAAAACTCAACACTGTCCTGCCAAGCTTGGCGCACACAAAGTCTGATAGTCTAGTGCAAACTTCTTCAAAATGTTCATTATCCAAGTCCATTGGTTCTCTTGCACTGTTAGTGTTTGTATCTCCAGCTTTTGAGACTTCCTTGCAGTCGATCTCCATGGGTGAAGGGCTTCGTGGTACAGGGTCTTCGTTGTTGTTGGTAGCTGTTTTGGCAGTTATATTGGGGGCTGCTTTAGATGGTTTGGTTGTTCTCTTGTCACTGGCGTGAGTTGTATCTTCACATAGAATGAAAGGATAAATAACGGGGTTAGATTATGGTGGTAGGTTGATGGGTGTGTCTTGTGAATTCATTGCTGTTTATTTTAATAATGAACATCCACACATTCAGTATACATGATATTGAAGCCAATACAACAAGGAAATCAATGTCATTGTTTGCTTGTTTGTCTGTTTTTTTTTTGTTCAATGTTTGTCTGTTTATTTATCTGTTTGTTCACTTGTTTGTCTGTTTGTTTGTTTGTCTGTTTGTTTGTTCGTTCATTGTTTTTTTCTGTTTGTCTGTTTATTTTTTTGTTCATTGTTTGTTTGTTTGTTTATATTTTGTTCATTTGTTTTCTGTTTGTCTGTTTATTTGTTTGTTTGCCTGTTGGTTTGTTTGTATCTCTATCGGTCTAGGCTTCACTACATGCTTACCTGTTTGTTTGTTTGTCTGTTTGTTTGTTTACCTGTTGGTTTGTTTGTATGGGGTATCTCTATCTGTCTAGGCTTCACTATATGCTTACCTGTTTGTTTATTTGTTTGTTTTCCTGTTGGTTGGTTTGTATGGAGTATCTCTATCTGTCTAGGCTTCACTACATGCTTACCTGGTTTCTTCCCTTCTGATACTCCTTTCTCGTGAATCTTGCTTAAATTCAGCTGAGTAGACAGTCTTCGCATGCAGAATAAAATACAATTTTATTTTGATGATCTTTATTTTAAGCCAATATATATAATATTATGTGTTCAGGGAACATTTCATATATTAAGAGAACATACTTACAATAGAATATTTGCAAATTATTTTTAGGGAACAAGGCCGTACAGGACATGCACTAAAAGTGTGCCACATAAATACCTCTAAATAGTGCTCTTTTATGCTAATTCTATTGTTTTCTTTTGTGTAATAAGGGATATTATCCAAAAATATATCTAGATCAAGAGAACTTGGCCTCATGTTGTGTGATGACTCTAATCAAGGCTGCAAAAGTAGCATTATACGATACCAATACATTGGGTGTGTTGCGTAACAACTCATAAAGGCTGAACAATAACCTGATTGTTCTGTTTCGGTGTTAGACATCAATTATTTAGAGCTATTCATTAAAACTGTCTCTTACAATTGGTGCTTGTTTTCCCAGAATGTGTTTTGCTGTTTGACAATATCAGGATGTCTGCAAAACAATGAAATACAAAACTGACATTGTACCCGAACAGCATTGATCTCGTACCCATAGCCTGCGTTTTCTTGTGGCCTGCAGCAAAGAACAGAGGGATCTGGCATAATCTGATACCGGTAGCCATGTTTTATGGTTTCCAGTTTTAGTTGTTTTTGCACATAATATCATCGGAATAAAATATGTGCTTCTCACTTTATTAGTAGCTTGACATGTATAATCTTTTTTTGACGTTCTATCGTTCACAGGAAAAAAATTGAGATTCCCATAATGGGTTTATTTTGAGTTATCATAATTGGGAAAATGCTACAAAAACCAATATTGGGTTCAAATTTACTCATAATTATTTGTCCCATTAAATGGGAACATTTCCAATGCAATTCCCATTTTTGAAGACATAGGAATTCAATTTTTTCAGTGTGTTTTTTATATATTTTTTAATGATTTCACTGTATATGCATAGACGTTTTTATATGTATATCAAAAAGGAACATTATAATTATTATGATTATAACTTAAAATAACAGACATCGAGATGTTCTTACTTGTGAGTAAAATCAGCATCAAATGGTAAGACAAACTCCCAGCCTTGATGTAGCCTCATTCTAGCCATCTAGAAAATAAAACAGCCTTACAATATCAGCCAATTTTTAGAAAGTCTGTTGATTTTAGGGTCAGGGAAGAAAAAAACAACAGGGGCCGGCTGCATGAAGAATTTATCTTGTATCAGAATTAGAATTTATCCACTGATAGATAGTACAAACAAGGCTTTGTCTTGGGGAGGGGACAGAGGTTTTCAATCTCACAGTGGCCACTACTATTTTTTTTTTGGAAAACGAATACACAAAGACATGTCCCGTATGAACCCTGACCTTTTCACGTATTTTGGTCATTTTTACAAACATAAGACCCCTTGAACCAAGTTGTACTGCCACCTCAGTTATTTCAATTACAAAGTCCACAAAAGTAAATGCTTTATTTTGTATTACCTGTTCCAATATCTCTTTGATGTCATCGTTGGGCAGCTGAGAACAAACACAATAATATCGCATCACCAGGGATTTCTTTCATAGGCGGCTACTGGCAGTATAGTGCCGCCTATTTTACCTCTTACTGCTGGGTATTTTGTGTCGTACATACCATAAATATGCCCCCAGACCTACCTAGAAAACGTTTGGGACACAGATTCCTACTTCAACTACTCAGAAGCTTATTCAAAAAAATAATAAAACCCATGCATTGCTAAGGCTTACTTTATAAGAAGGACTTCACACGTGTCAAATATAATTATATCTTATAAAATTCATGAATAATTAATGAACCCAGAACAATAGAAAATCACTACCGTGAAGGCATTTAATATATTTTATACAGAAATCGTCCTGATTTGCATAAGGTTTAGCTTGAAATATCTCGGCCAAATTAAATCTAATTTCAAAAGAATAGCTGCATTAATCTAGACATTTTATAAGTAATATACAATATTCGCCTCCGATCTGTATGGAATATAAAATGTCTCGCCTTTGGCTCGACATTGTATATCCCATACAGATCGGCCGCTCATATTGTATATATTACAAAGAAGGTCCTGTAAAGTAAAGTGCACTGAGACATAATGTGCTTATTCAGCACTACTGGCATAATTGCTTTTATCACCACAACAACCTTAATAAACATTACTGACCTTAGTAACAGTTGCTATGTCTTTCCTCACAACAACTCTGCTGTGAGTGAATCTCCACATCTACACAATGAAAACAACAGTATTACGGAAAAATAACACATGTTTAAATATGAAGAGATGCACGAATGGATGGTTGAATGATTACAAGGACAAATAAAGAACAATGCAATGTAAGAATTTATGCATTATTAAAAAGTGGAATGAGAAAATGGATAAATGAAAGAACTTAATATATTGACTGGAAATTAATACTAATTTGATCATACTTGCATGGAGTTCTATATAAATATATCAATTATTATTATCAATTACTAATATCCAATGGCAATCTTGACTCCATCAACAAGGATTATTTATGATGAATTGGAATCAACAAATAAAAGCAAAGAAATCAATGAATATGAATCATGAGTCACAGGGTCTTAACAAAGACAACAATGATGTTTTCCATGATAATTAATGGAATACTAAATATCCAAATTGAATGTAGCCTGTCATTTAGCCATAGGTGATTTACATTACTAACTGTGATACAAAAGAAAGTCATCAAAAGAATTCTGGTCAAGGTTGTACTCTTGGTCATCATGCAAATCCCCCTATTGGTTAAATGTCAAATATATAGAGTGCACGCACTAAAAGAATGTGCAACCTAAATACCACTAAATAGTGCTTTTTTATGCTAATTCTATTGTTTTCTGTTGTTTCATTAGCACTATTTATTACTAAATATTGACAATTGTTGCACCCATTTAGTGTTTGCATTGTAGTAATATTGTGTTAGTCTACTGTACATACAATGTAATCTCTTCCTCTACACAGTATTTCAGCTGGTATCCCACTGTTTGGACTGACGCTGCCTTCAGGGTACAACACCTCACTGAAACCAAGCAAAAACATAAAACTATTGTGGAGCTTACATTCTCTGCCAAAAATGATGTGCAATTCAATATACCTTTAAGGTTGTTGATGTTGAAAGAAGCTTTATATTTATTTGTCTTTCAATGTGTGTGATTTCAAGATACTATAATTAAAATATGTTTATTATAAATTATAGTTGTTGTCTAAATATGATTAAATACCTTTTCTCTATTAATATGCCTTGTCTTATTCTTTTACTTACATTTGAAAACAAAAACAAATATGGCGTTCCGTTGCGGACAAAAATACATAACACAGAAAAACGTGTCGAAAACTAAAAAAATATCGATTATATTAAAAAATGTATTGAAATAAAGTCGAAAAAATCAAAAATAAAACGAAATTTTAAAAATATTAGTCGAAGAAAAAAAATATGAGTCGAAAAAAAAAAATGAGTTGAAATTAAAAAAAAAAAAAATGAGTCGAGAATAAGAGATCGCTGACCAGTTATTATTATGAGCCTGCGCATGCGGGATTTTTTTTCGCGGGAAAATAGTGTCTTGTTTCATCTAGTCATGGTATATTAAGTTATTAATGAACGACAATATACAGGAGATTGTTCAGAGATTTGTGGAAAATTTGAATGTTGTTGGGAGCTCGAGTACAAATTCACAACGGCAACCATTATCATCATCCACATCTGCGGTGAATAGAGCATTCTCGATCCCTCGTGGAGTCTCTTACACACAACTTGCGGCTAATTTCTCGGCTCAACGAAATTATAGTACATCCAATTCCAATCCATCTAACGCCATCCGTCCAAGACGTCGCGGAGGACGATTCCATCGTCACAAGCCGAGTCTATATACTACAATTCAAAGATGTGTGCCTTCTAGCTAGTCCGTCCTGGACGAAAGTCCCTAGATCAGAGGTAAAAACATTGAACGCATGCGCAGTCTCACGCAGGCTCATAATAATAACTGGTCAGCGATCTCTTACTCTCGACTCATTTTTTTTTTATTTCGACTCATATTTTTTTTCTTCGACTCATATTTTTTTCTTCGACTCATATTTTTTTTCTCGACTAATATTTCTAAAATTTCGTTTTAGTTTTGATTTTTTCGACTTTATTTCAATACATTTTTTAATATAATCGGTGTTTTTTTAGTTTTCGACACGTTTTTCTGTGTTATGTATTTTTGTCCGCAACGAAACGCCATAAACAAAGAAACAAACTTAATAGTTAATCTGTTAATTACAACACATTAAGGAGAATCTGCACTAACCTCTTCACAACCCAACAACCCTGGACTAACACACCAAATTGTTGAACACACTTTAAAATGGCTGCTTCTTTGCCACCAGGTGATAGCAGGGCACACAACTGAGAAAAACTGATGGTTTTTGCTGCAAAAAAAAAAATAGGAAATTATTGGTTAGGTTTCACATGATGTACATGTATGTACTTACTAGACGATTACAATATACATGTACACTTATTTAACCCTTTCACCAATCATCTACTGTTGTAATCCTCTCCCAGAATGTGGGAAAACCAGCAAAGGAAAAATATCACTTTTTATCAAGTCCATTTTTTGTGTTAAAAAAATAAAATTAATATTAAATGAGACAATTCCTGTGTGTATTGAACAACTATCATGTGCACTTGCTAAATAAGATAACTCATATACTACCATAAATCCCATTGCAGACAGAATAACGAGTTATATTCGCCACAGTGTATTCCCTGAAAACAGGGAAAGTTTGTCCCAAATGCAGTTACATTATCCCTGTTTTCAGGGATAGAGCGGTGAAAGGGTTAAAAAAAAACTTTGTCAGAGAGAATGTTGGACACTACATGCCAAATGCTAATTGTTCCACTAAAAATGTTTTGGCACATTTCACAGCACATTAACAATTCAATAGTGAAAACAATTATTAAACTTAAATTTTTAAACATCAACATTACTTACTACTGGGAACAAACCATTCAAATATCAGACACTAACACCAACAGTCTTTCTCAAGACTTTACACATCCAGATGATCACAACACATCAACATCACAAGTTTACATTTGGGTACAAACCATTCAAACATCAGACACTAACACCAACAGTCTTTCTCAAGACTACACACACCCAGATGATCACAACACATCAACATCACTTACACCTGGGTACAAACCATTCAAACATCAGACACTAACACCAACAGTCTTTCTCAAGACTACACACACCCAGATGATCACAACACATCAACATCACTTACACCTGGGTATAAACCATTCAAACAGACACTAACACCAACAGTCTTTCACAAGACTACACACACCTAGAGATCACAACACATCAACATCACTTACACCTGGGTTCAAAGCATTCAAACATCAGACACTAACACAAACAGTCTTTCTCAAGACTATACACACCCAGATGATCACAACACATCAACATCACAAGTTTACACCTGGGTACAAACCATTCAAACATCAGACACTAACACCAACTGTCTTACTCGAGACTAGAGACACCCAGATGATCACAGCACATCAACACCTGTGTACAAACCATTCAAACATCAGACACTAAAACCAACTGTCTTTCTAGATGTGGTCACAATATTATTTACAAAAGAGTTGCTCTACTCACCATTTTTCAGTAACGCTTTCACTTGGTCAGGTAGATCCATCTCCCTTAGTTGTGTCATGGACAAAACATTTCTTGGCATTTTGGGTTGATTACTGTAAGATAAAATACATACATGTATACAACAACAAGGTGAGTACCTCTCTTGTGACATTATTAGCATAAGAAAGACAACATAGACAGATCTATTGGACCACACTTATCGTACAGTTAGGGTTTGTAAACATATCAAGTATGGTTCTCCGTATAAAGGCCAGCTATCCCTTAATTGTTTCTCTCTTAGATGTTTTTTGATTGATCCAATCCCTATGAAGGAGAGCCCTTTCTGTCTCCCTTCCTATGCAGGACAGCCCTGCTCCATGTCCCTATCAAGGATGGTTATCTCCATGTCCCTTCATATGAAGGACCATAATCTCCATGTCACTTTCTATGAAGGATGGCCCTCTCCACATCCCTATCAAGGACGGTCATCTACAAGGATGGCTCTCTCCATATCCTTTCCTATAAAGAATAGCCCTCTCAGTGTCCCTTACTATAAAGGACAGACCTCTCCATGTACCTTCCTATGAACAATGTCCCTCACTATGTCCTTTCATATGAAAGACAGCCCTCTTCATGTCCCTTCCTATGAAGGACAGCCCTCTCCTGTGGAGAATTGCTATCTCTAAGCTGCCCCCTGTAGGTTGGTCCTCAATACATCCCCCTATGAAAGATAGTTGTATCCATGTCCCTTTTTATGGAGAATGGACATCTTATAAAAAAACCTTTGTTGTTAAAACCATTGCAAGTACAGGCAGTTTACTGACCTCTCTTGTTTGGTAGAGGAAGGTAGTAGATGCTTCAGATATGCTCTAAAAACAAAACAACAAAAACTACATCAAGCACATTATTTTTACAGCCTGGATGCTCTAAAAACAAAATAACAAAAACTACATCAATCACATTATTTTTACAGCCTGGATGCTCTAAAAACAAAATAACAAAAACTACATCAATCACATTATTTTCACAGCCTGGATGCTCTAAAAACAAAATAACAAAAACTACATCAATCACATTATTTTCACAGCCTGGAGGCTCTAAAAACAAAATAACAAAAACTACATCAAGCACATATTTGTACAGTATGCTGCATTATTTCACCCTTCATATCAAAACGGACAAGTTCATTACAGTCAATTTTCCAATAAATTAGAAATAGTACCATATGATATAATAATAAATAATAATAATAATAAATTAACATTTATTGTATAGCTCCATTTCCACGACTTAGCTCAATGTTGCTCAATGTATTTTAGAAGCCATTTACAAAATGGTGACTTACTTGGAGGAGAGGGATATTTCTGGAGCTTCATTATCACAGTCATTACAATACAACTTTAGTCTCTCAGAGTCTGCTAACTCATCCTGAAATAGAATGATAAAACACTAAATGTGTGCAGCAGTTGACAGTTAGTAGTAAATAGCACTAATTAAACAACAAGTCATTTTGAAGGAAATGTATAATGGTTAGCATGCATAGATGCCCGTGGAGGCTCGTTTTCGTTTTTTCCATGAAAACAACTTATAAAACTGTAGTTTCTACCTGTATGGGGTGGTAATCTAAGTTGATCCAGTCCTCCTCAGCTTCTTTCTTTTCTAAATACTTGAATGATGATAAACGTTGGGCTTTGGCTTTTTCTGTTTCACGGCGAGCAAATCTTACCTAAAATATATGAACAAATCATATAATAAATGAATTATTTCATAAATGAATGAATCACAAAATGAATCATATGAAGGCATGTATTTGCAAATGAATGAATGAATGAATGAATGAATGAATGAATGAATGAATGAATGAATGAATGAATGAATGAATGAAATATACAAACGAACAAAAGAACAGAGAAACAAACAAATTCATTAATCAAGGAACAGATGAATACAACATCAGCTATGACATGAACCTACTGTTAGTGTCTTGGCTTCTTCTTCCTCGTCTTGAGAATCTGAAACAATGATCATCAATCTATATTATTACCAATACATGAAAAAAATTCAAAAAACATTCATGGCATTTTTAATGGTAAATTACATATCAACCATTAACCATTACCGATTAACAGGTTAGCTCAGTTGGGAGAGCGTTGGCTGTTAACCGGGAGGCTGCGGGTTCGAAACCCTCAACCGGACCATCACTCAGGGTCTTTAAATAATTGAGGAGAATGTTCTTCGATTTATAATTGTAAGGGTTCACGTCTTCTTGGATAAGGACGATAAACTGGAGGTCCCGTCTCGCCACACTACACATTAACCATTAACAGGGGGACATAAAAGAACGACTGAGGATGCAGGTAACGACCATCCTCGGTGATAGGCCTACACTAATACATACTAATTACTAATCAACCTCATGCTTGTAAATCCGGATTACATACTATAAATATTAAAAGACTGTAAAGCGCATTGAGACATCGGGTGAAAATGCGCTATATAAGCACTACATTCTGGGATCCCGGTATGTTGCACGGTTGCGGGTCCGCACAATGAGGTACTTCCCGCACAATTCCGCACAATTGAGGAAATTTGCTCAAAACCCACACAATTCAGAAAAATATGGCATAATTTATGCACTTATTTTAATAAATGTCACTTTAAGAAGTTAATTCAGGTCCTTTTTTTCTAACTTTTTCGTCAAAATTCCACTCACTGGAAGTGAAATTTTCAAAACTTGTTCTTCAAAAACAAACTGGCGTCCATTCAATTGAGAGAGACTGTGCTCTAATAAAAAAAACGCAAGGCGTTCCAAACTTGTGTCATTCGGGCTCTGGCGACTATATTGCGAACGATAATCTAGCTCTGGAGTCAAGATATAAACTTTGTAATTAGAGGTATACTTGATTAAACACTTATTTTCTGCCCAAGACGTAAAGAAAGGCTAATTGTCTACAGAAATACGAAAAAAATGTTTTTATACTTAAATTATTATTGCACAATCCCGCACATTTTACCGCACAATCGACCATTTTTTCCGCACAATTTGTCCTTGAATTCCCGCACAATTTGAAAATTTTTCCCGCAACCTACCGGGATCCCAGTACATTACATTACATTACATTAATGGTTAATGTTTAGTTAATGGTTGTGAAGATTAATGTCTTTTCAAAGAAAACCATTATGGTTTATACCATACATAGATGGTTTACTACCATTCCCAGGAGACAATTTAAACAAAAGACATGGCAGCCATGCTGGGGGACTTTTCACAAGAAAACCACCACCATCACTGGTGGACCTTTTTGTTCCACTTACTCTCCTGGCAATGGTTGAAAACCATCAATTAATGTTTTTTTACATTTTTTCTTGTGGTCTTTTGGTGTTACCTTTTGAATGACAAATGCTTGCCCATTACTGGTAGTTTGTGATTGTTTTTAGGAAGCAATAGGTAGTGAAGTGGGTGTACAATTACACAAGGCTTAAAATAAAAGTCTCACATACATGACCTTACAAATACATTTTTGGTGTGTCATTACCCCTTTTTGAAATGTCAAAATTTGTAAAATAATTCTTTTTCAAAAAATACATCTATTATAAGATACGCTTTTTTCTCTGCTCTAAAATATGGAGGTCAAGTTGTCATTCAAAATCTGATTCGTCAGCAAATGAGGTCAAGTAGCAAATTTAGAGGAACATTGTCCCTTGACCTGCCCTTATTTTGAGCCCTGTTACAGAGCAACTAACTTACATATAATAAGACTGTGAGATGTGAGATCTACCAAGGAGACTACTTCCAAACATTACCTTCATCCTGATTGGTTGATGCTTGTATTGTGTTTGCTTCTCCTTTATTCATGTAATCAAAGCTTGGTCTTAACTGCAGAACACCTTGTAGTGGAGTAATATGAAGTTCACCTGGAAAATAACCACCTTGTTTAATAGATGGTACAATGCATTATGGCATATTGTATTCTAACTTGTAGATTGAAGACTGTACATTGGTACAGGCCTGGGGAAAACGTAGAGATTGTCATTTTCTAGTTACTGCACAAAAAATATGGAATGTACTACCTTATGATACTGTAAATTTAATTTAATTTATTTTATTAATTTATTTAAGTCTTAAGACAGATCTATTTAAAAAGCTTTTAATTGCCAGTCAAAAACGGAGTATATTTCTTAGGATATTAATTCCCAAATAATTTTTTAAGCCTGTAATAATATTAATTGTAATTATCTGTATTTTTTATAATATTTTAGTTTCTGCTCTAATGAAAATATATTGTGATCAGTGCAATATAAGTTAACAAATATAATTATTATTATATCATTAATTTTATTGCTCTAAAAACCTAGAAATCATAACCATTTGACATGAATTTTGACATTTTGTGACAGTATGATTTACTGTAATATTTAATAAATTAATTAATATAATCATTATTTTATATATACATAATTATATTAATCTGTATTATTTTATTATTTTGTACATTACTGAAGAGTTTATATCTGTCTATATGTCTATCATTAATTTTAACATTTCTAATACTATTTGATGTGTTTGTTCAAATATTCTAGCCAGAAACTCACCTTCCCTGAGAACACCCACTGCATATCGAGCTGGACCATCTGATGCTCTTGATGAAACAAGCACTTGTTTATCCATGGTACCACTGAAGTTCAAAATAACAATTTTATTGGTAACTATACACTAAGCTTACAGTGAGGACACTCGAACCATGAACACTTGCCTTTATTTAGATTTTTATTTTCTGAGCTTTCTACTGCTTTAACCCTTTCGCTCCTGTACCGGCCAAAACCGGCCGTAGAGAACTACCTTGCTTTAAAAAATCATATCCTCCTGAATTAAGTCATTAATGCCATAAATCACCATTCAAAGCAAACACTAGAAATGTGGCTAACTTTTAAGTATCATTCAGGTTGAAGAAACTAGCAATTTGGGCAAAAACATACAGTTCAAACTTTCAAAAGCAGGAAAATCACGTTTTTTCGCTATTTTCAGATGTTGAAAATCACACATTTTGCAGGTCGAGTTTTTTGGCAAAAAACCTTGTCTTCAAGCAAAAAGTTTCATATCCTAGGAAAATTCAGTCCTTCTACTAAGCGTATGCAAGTTTTTCAAGTTTTATTTCATTCTACTTACAGCGCTAAATCCCTACGAACATGCCTATTTCGAACTACACGTGTTTAGACAAAAATACCACTGCAATGCATTCTGGGAAATCAACCAAATTTTCGGCAGCCGTCATAGCCTACCCCCATTTCAAGTTTTTTTTTATAAGTCTAACGCTACCTCGGAATTCTGCCGAATTTTCAGGCTTGTTGTGTTCTTCTATCACCACAACTTGCAAATATAGCCGCGGCAGTCCGAGATTTTGCCTCTAAAACAGTCTTGAAGTGATGATTTCTTCAACGGTCACCAAAATTCACGAGTGCGAAAAAAACACGAATTTTAACTGGAAATCATCTCACCAGCTTGATTTCTTTCAAACAGTAGACTCATCACAACTAGAAAGCTTAATGATGCTTTTCCAGAAGCGTTTAGAGGCAAAATAATAGCAAAAAACAACGACGAAATCACGAATGATGCGAATTCGTCAAAGTTCTGATTAGACTGAAAACCTGTTTCTAACGTGTTAAACCTGTTTGCCAGCTTCATGCCTCCCCGGTAACACAAAAACACAGGAATCTTGATCGAAGCCAAAAACAAACTGCTCTGGACGAGCTAAAAGTTTGTACGTGTCAAAAAACGCCTAAAAACGCCAAAAATCTCCAGGAGCGAAAGGGTTAAATCCTCTAAAAAAGTAGACTTAAACTCAAATACACCGAGTTATCAAAAAGAAAACGTTTTCAGATCGATTCACTCAAAGGAAGCATGTTAAAAAAAGTATCAAAAAAGCACAAAGTGTTCACGGTTCGAGTGTCCTCACTGTAAAGCTAGAATTTATAAGGGAGAAAAAATGCTAGATTTTAGATATTTGAAATTATATGACATTGTGAACAATGCTATACCATTTCTTTGAGTATAAGACTAACTTGATGCTATAATTATTTCATATGAACTTGAAAACATTCTGTTTGAGGGCAATTCATTGATTATGAATGTTACATGTACATCAGTTTTGAAAAATAGCCAAAACAACAATCTATTATCTTAAATGCCTTACAATTATTTTCTATTTACAATTGATATTTGATGCAATCTATGCATTTAAGTCAATGTTTTTTGTTTGTTTGTTTTTTCAACTCTTTCTTAAAATAATGTGTGAAAAATAAAAAAAAATAAAAAAACAATAAAATGTGTAGATTGTAACAGAAATTAGTATTAATACAAAGGTAGAAAAATTACAAATGTTATAAAGAAGACCATTGAAAAATCACAGTGATTTTGTAGTCAAAGAATAATCAATGTGGGATCCCTGTGTTTACCAAGAGGGCCTGGGAATGACAACATTTGAGAACATAAGTTTCTAAAACATTTCTTAATGTGTGGGAGTTTTATATTAATGGCAGGTCAATGGAAATAAACTATGTTGCACATGTTGTCCCAGGTCCCCTTGGTGTACACAGGGATCCCACATTGACTATTCTCTAGTAATACTACCTTTCATAATATTGTTCTTCATCTTGTGAGTTAGTACCATTTACATCAAGTGCTATTTGTTCACCTCTTGGCTGATAATAGTTCTTGCTTCTTGTGTTTAAACCAAGCTCCAGTTCAACCTGCACGAAAGGCAGAACAGTTTTTAAATGAGGATACTAAGCTCAATTTCTCATCCACCCTCCCCACCCCTATCATTTATCTCCTAAAAAAATAAAAACATATTATATATTAAATATATTATTATATTATCAATTTAAAGATATTCTGAGGAGATAAACTAGAAACTAAAAAAATGATATATGCTAAATGAGAATTGTAAGATTGTTAACAATTCCAGCACAAGATAGTGAGGTTTGCTGATTTACAAGACATGGTCACTGTGGGAGAAATTGATCAAATCACAATCCAGACTATGTATTTGTAGATTAATGATATACATGACTTCCACACAATAATGCTTTATTATAGTTGATATTCATCTGACCTTTTGTTGATGTGGTTTTATTCTGGCTTTGACATGTGGGACATTGTCATAAGATACTTCTGCTGGTCGCACTGGATACTATCATCAGAATAAATATAAGTAAGAGAGTTGTTTACGTATGAGTGGGAAACAGTACTGTATCGTTATGTAACCATAGTTTTGAAGATAGAGTCGTTTGTCGTATGAGTGGGAAACAGTACTGTATCATATTGTAATCATAGTTTCTAAGACAACGCTCAAATTGTCTGCCGAATCGTAATGGTATTATAGTCATACTGTTTTACTAAATGTTTGAAATATATCTTGTAACGTCATCTGGGCATCTGTTCTCTAATAACTCACGCCTCTCAACCAATCAGAACACAGCATCCTGACTATTATAACAACAGATATAAATTCCATAATAAAAAACTATAGGTCATCGCTATATAAATGCATAATACTTCCAGACTTTTTCATTGAGTAAACTTGTCAATTATTATTGGAAATATAATAATTTGAAAATGTTACATGTGCAACGTTATGTTCACAAGCATGTTCAAAAGTGTTTGCAAACTTTTGCAGAAAACAGATACTGTGCGAATTATCACCAACAATTTTTCAAATCAAGATTCTTCTTTCTTGAATGTTCCGTCTTTGAATGCTGATAATTTTATGTTAATAGAAATAACATGCCATAACAAAAATACTGAAGTTATTTACGTCAACTTTTTTTGTTTCGGAGAGAATTGTCAAAAATTTCTTCTCAGAAACTCACCTGAAATAAGTATAAATTCTTCGCTAAAGACTTTGATAGATACACATCTACCTAATGAATAAAAAAGAAATGTATCTTATCTAGTTTTTAGCTATTAGGAAAGAAAGACAGGCTACAAAACATGTACAGTTTTACCTCTTGAACCACTGGGTCATCATCCTCTTCGTCCGCCATGTTGGATTTTGAGTGCATTGTGCATGCGCACACGTAGTTGTTACCAGCCCATAACGAGGTTAATTTTTGCATTTTCCTGTACTGTTGTACTGTTGTACGGTGGCCGGTAGGGATACAACACTAACATACTATTTCAAAAGTGTCTGACAACATTTCAAAATCGCCTGCAACATTTAAAATGAGTCTGACAACATTTCAAAATCGCCTGCAACATTTAAAATGAGTCTGACAACATTCCAAAAGCTCGTGCGTTATTTCAAACGAATATTACAACATTTTAAAATTGCCTGCAATATTTCAATTAGGGGACGGTGATTTGACTGACGAGCTCAACGATCTAGGAGCCGGATGGGTGATTTTCTTCTCGCAAGAGATTTTTTATCCCATTTTAGTTTTCGGGAAATATAGACAGATAGATACTGATGGACAGACAGACAGACCGCTTTTTAGTTTGGGGAACTCAAACTAGCTTAAAATCCCTTAAAATGGCCGGGACTACTTGTTTCAACGCTAAGACTCATGGTCAATAGAGGAGATACAGTATGCTTAATTCAATTAAAAATAGGCTAAAAACCTATGACAATATTTTGTTACGTCCTCGTAAATATTTTATTGTTCCAAGCTTTCGGCTTTCAAACCCATCTTCAGGGAAAAAACTGATTTACAAGTATTCAAATTGCGAGGAAAACCTGCTTAAAATAAAAGAACAAAATATACGTTCACGTGCAAAGCAAAATGTGCTAGAGGAAAACTATTTAGCCCGAATTAGGTCTGTTCTTACTCATGTAAACAAACTATGACGTCATAGTAAAATAGGCCTTGAGCTTGATCGTCAAATCTATCTTTACTTAGGTCTGTGCCCTCTGGGTAGACTTGAGTCGTCTCCACAAGTTGCTCACATGCAGAGTACAAAGACTTTAAATGAATGTGTATTTTAAGGCTACATGACAGACTTTATATAGCTAGTTAACATTCCTTGTTTTCCTAAAAAGCGACTAAGTTGGTGGTATCTTTGGGTTACGTTTAGGGAGGCATGCTTTTTTGGGAAACTACAAAATCAATGAAGCCAAGGTTATATGCGATGCTAGAAATAAGATACACTGTTGAATTCAATAAAAACACTTATAAAAACCATATATATAATAAATTTGTAGACGGATGTGCATCATAACGTCATATCTCTCTAGCAAGCTGGAGAGTCTTGAATCGAAAGCTCTATTAAAAGAGATCGACAACTGACTGATAAGACTAATTTGAAATTCTGCAGGTAATTTTGAAATGTTGCAAGAGTCATTATAAATGTTGCAGGCGATTTTGAAATGCTGTCAGAATCATTGTAAATGTTGCAGGCGTTTTTGAAATGTCAGACTCATTTTAAATGTTGCATGCGTTTTTTAAATGTTGTCAGACTCATTTCAAATGTTGCATGCGTTTTTGAAATGTTGTCAGACATTAAATGTTATTTTAGTGTTTTGCCCCTACCGGCCACCGTAATATTGAGTTCCGTCACGCGGTAGAATACGAAATTAATGCTAGAAAACAGTCTCCAGAATTTCTACATCTTATCCCGATTTATTGACTCACATCATCAATGGCTTTTTCACCCGTGTCATTGTTCACAGTTTGCGCGCTATTTCGTCGGCGATTTTGCAGCCTCTCATTCTACTTATAAAATTCATGAATAATTAATGAACCCAGAACAATAGAAAATCACTACCGTGAAGGCATTTATATATTTTATACAGAAATCGTCCTGATTTGCATAAAGTTTAGCTTGAAATATCTCGGCCAAATTAAATCTAATTTCAAAAACATTACTCTAGAATAGCTGCATTAATCTAGACATTTTATAAGTAATATACAATATTCGCGTCCGATCTGTATGGAATATAAAATGTCTCGCCTTCAGCTCGACATTGTATATTCCATACAGATCGGCCGCTCATATTGTATATATTACAAACAGTGAGTAAAAGTTCTTGCGAGGCAGATTGCTCATCGTGTAGGGCGGCCTTAAGCAACCCGATTTCCCCGCCCTCCCCCCCCAAAAAAAAAAAATAAATAAAAAAATAAATAATAAAAACCGTTGTCATATTCGAATGATTTCACACATAGTGACAATTGTATTTTTATTTTATATTTTTTTGCTAGAAATGTTGGTAAGGCGTCGGGTGTCACTTGGGACAAACGCACATTTTCGCAAACTATTGTAATCTTAGAATTTTCCTGTTGTTACTTGTCTTTGTATGTTAGTATGACAAAACGAAACAACTGAAAAAAACAAAGACAAATCACAATCTTTAGGGTGTCGATTATAACCACAGAGTTGGTTGTAGCATGAACCAATTACGCCCACTTTAGGAAAGTCGCGCTACCAACTTTCCTATGTGTCACAGTATAACGAAAGCCGACTGTACTTTGGACGATAGTTTTCACTTAGTCATCTCCTCTTCTGTCTCGTTTTTTCGATGATAAGAATTTCTTGTCTGACAAACGCCTTTCATTGAACCGTCGAGCCCTGAAAAAAAAAAAACAAAGTATCAGCAGAAATACTTGAGTTTAAACACTAGTGTGCAACAAAAATATCACTGAATAACTGATATTTTAAGCTAATTCTATTAGATAATTGCATAGCTTAAATAGTGCTATTTACTTCAAAATAATGATAACTAATGCACACATTTACTTTTACTGAAAATGTCTGTTTTCTACGAACTCAGAAACATCAACGCTGAGCAGCGGTTGGGTGTTTTGCTCCCATCAATCAAACCTCCGATTACTACCCGAATGAAAACTAACCAATCATGATTCATCTTCATTTTGTCGTACAAACGTCGGTATAAGTAGGTTTTAAGAAAGCTCCAAAGCACCTTATTGAAGTTCGAGTTTTTGAGTTCCGCAGAAACCTGTGTCCCCGATTTTTCCCCGCAGGGGAGAGGGGTGGGAACGGATGTACACCGGCGAGTTCCGCAGAAAACGGAAAGCTACAGTCACAGTGTACTCTATTGTAAAACAATAATCATTTTGATCCATGATGAAAGATCTACTAAGTGAAAAGGCAAACAAACAAACAAATCAAAGAACTTTTCAACTTACAGTGTCTTGACATGTCGTCGCTGTTCCTCCGATGGTTCACCAGGGATAAACGATGCTTCTTTGACAATGTCTTGTATCTTAGACACTGCATCTTCAATGTTTCTTTGTTGAGAACGAAACTTACTAGATGTGATAACTAACTCCCCATTTTTATTGATTCTGTTTCTCTCCTAGAAAACAAGCAACAGCAGATTAAGAATCTCTAGCGTGTGTACATCCGTTCCCATCCCTCACACACTGCAGGGAAATCTCTAGATACATGTTTGTTTGTTTAGCTTGCGAGAGACAAATGTTGACTATTCTGATTACTGTCGAGTATATAACGACATTGTCATGAATAACGAATTTTAATTTAATTTTAATATGGTAATCAAAATTCATTAATTTAATGATCAGGAATAGAAATCTAAAAATGAAATCACTTCCTTGCTATACACTGTTCAAAAGCACTCAAAGTTTGTGTGGAACTTCAATCATTTTTTCGATTGGATATGATTTATCTAATTCCTTGCACATTTTCAAGAGATAATATTAAATTACAGTTTTGAAAGATGTATGGAAGTTAGTCATTGTTTGTGCTATTACAAACAAATATCATGGCTTCTTCAGAGAGATTTGCGAGGCTTAAGTAGTCTATCTTTCTGTACCTTGAGTAGAAGTTTTTGCCGGACTTCACTTGGTATCCAATGAGCATTCTCAACATGAAACCGCACTTCAGCTTTGGTATTTACTGAAAGAAAACATTACATTTTGTATTGTTAGACATTCTAAATTTCAATAGTTTTTGTCCCTGATCTATCCGTCATTCTTTAGATGCTATAAATTCAAAAGACCAAAAACACTCAGCATCAACAGAATGAAAAGAAGGAAGGAAGGAAGGGAAGAAGGAAGGAAGGGAGGGAAGAAAGGATGGAGGGAGGGAGGGAGGGAGGTGGGAGCGAACCAAGGAACAAAGGCAGGAAGGAAAGAAGAAATGAAGCAAGGAATGACGGAAGGGTTATGAAAGGGAAACGAAAGGACACTATTTAGCATCTGTATTATCGAGGGGTTTGTAAAGCTACCACAAGATACACAGAATAGAAAGAAGTCTAAAGGAATAAACCAACAAAGAAAAGAATGAAAATCTGAAAAATTAATCAGAAAGGGCGGAAAGATGGACAGAAGGAAGACACAAATGAAGGAATAAAGATAGGAAAAAGGGAGGGAGAAGTAAATGGAAGTAATTTGTAAGGTATACACATTTCTACCTTTATTCACATTCTGCCCACCAGGTCCAGAGCTTCTAGCAAACTTGATAGTCAAGTGCTCTAACATACATAATATAACAAGTATTACTTCACAGCTAACTAGTTTGTATAAGGAATTGCAACTCTTGGATAACATGCTCTAGTCTTCAACCACAATGATATTTTAAGCCTTATTTGCATGGTGCAATGTATTTTGAATTTGTAATTGATGACGTCGAGTGGTGGCCGGATCAGTAATTTACAAGGGGATATGGGCAATTTTGCCGACTTTTCGATGGATGAAAAAGGTAGGTCAATAGTATTTTTAATTCTCAAACAAGTCCTAACTTATATATTTATAACTGGATAGGCCGTTGGACGGCTGTGAAGCTCAGGAGGTGTGAATTTATAGCAGAAATTTGGAGTATTTTCGCCTGATTGAAGCGCATCACAATTTGCGATTTAATATCAATTACTAAAGACTCAAATCTTTTTCAAATCAAAAAACACCTTATACAATTTACATATATTAGTATTGGGAACAATATGATCAACAGAGCATGATCTAATTTACATTCTATGCAATTTTATTGAGGCTAAGGAATCACATCGCTTCATCATTTGATATATCCAAAGAGACAGCTACAAATCGGTAGCTTGGATCGCCTTTAGTATTCCAGAACTCAAATAAAGAAAAACAAACAAGCTATTTAGCCAATGTAGAAAGCCAGTCTGATATAAATGAAAATGAACCACTGGATCGATGCTACCTTTTGCATTTGAAACTTTGTGATCAATCGATTGTAGTCGCTAGTTGTTGCACAACAACACTTGTTGCACAATAAAATTTCAGCATCGTCGTTTGCAACAACAAAAAAACCTGCAAATTGTATGTACATCTAATGAAAATAAAGACTGAAATATATCATATTTTGAATAATTAAAAACCTAATAGCAAGATGGTGAAATATATTATAGTCCGATAGCAGAAAATTGCAGCAATCCATTGGAAGAATATTTTCAATTCAAAATTTTTTTAAAAAAGACAAAATAATCAAAATGAGTTCAATGCGCTCAAAGGTTTATGGTAATAACATATAAACAGTAGAACGACTGAACTATTTTTTAGTCGAGTCAAAACTATAGCTAGCTGATTGAAATAATCGGTCTTGTTGTGACAAGCTTCATTACAAGTTGTCAATTTCAAGACGCGACAGAAGCTAAGATAACTACTTCATTATTCACGATGAGAAGAATCCTGTATAACAAAGTAATTTGATCACTTTTGTTTGAGTGTAATTCTCTATACTTGATGCAGAAAATAAGTCTATTGAAGTGAAGTTTTGATGCAATAAATATCTGCCGTCGCTTGTTGTGTTACTGAATTGTTTCCCAAATCGTTCATTTCAATCAGTTCACCCTCTCGACTTATTCAACTATGAATGTATCAGTTAGGACATTTTTGAATATAAAAAATACTATTGGCATATTTTTATTCATCCATCGAAATGTCGGCAAAATTGCCTATATCGCCTTGGAAATTACGTAGTCGGCCACCACTTGAGGTCATCGATTAGAATTATTAATAAGGTCTATTGTATAAAGCTTTTGAAGGAGGAACAGCAAGTATTTGTGGTGCAAATTCAAGCAATTGATATTAAAATACAAATGATTTCAATGACAATAATAACAGTCCCAAAATTAAAATACCAAAAGACGAAATGGCACAAAATGGCGATGTGAATTCAAAGTAGAAGAAGGCATCTTCAATTTCAATGAAGCATTAATAGATTCAAAGTGAACATATTACATGACAAACCTTTAGGTACTAATCCTGTGAACTGATAATAGCCACTACTGTGATCCTATGTTGAAGACAAGACAAGCAAATCTCAAGAGAACGTCCAAATCCGTTCACATTTTGGTACATTTGGAAAATTATTAGATACATGTAACTTTAATATATATGCATTTGAAAATGACGTTTTTTTGTTACCTATATTTGCTATTTTTCGTAATTTTGGCTCACTTTGTTCAAATATCCAGCGTTCTTCATTTTAATGCATTTAATAATATTATAATATTAATAAACTTTGGCCGCAAAATCGCACATTTATGCTCAGCTACAGTATAGAAAAAAAAGTTGCAAAAAAAAGTAACTAAAAATATCAAAATGCTAACCTCTGCCTCTAGTAAGAATCGTGTACCATGTAGCAGTCTTATGTGGTTGAAAAATTGTCGTAAACCGCCAAAATAAGTATTTATGTAGGTTTTAGAAATAAGTTTGCGAATACTGCCGAACATTGCTAGACGGCCGCCATTTATATTACCCACAATTCCTGTTTAGACACAGGATCCCCACAAAATTGGAACAACACCGCTAGTCTTCAATTAAATACTGTTTATTTTTATTTGTTAATTCAATCATTTAACCAAACACTTGATTTTTTTTTTTTTTTTTTTTTTTGCATCAGTAATATTTGACTATTATTTGATATTGTTCTATCTTGATATTGATAAGGCTCATAAAAATACATTTTAAAATAGCTCTGGAGGGAAGTTGACGTCCCATTTTAGTATGTGTTTAGCTTCTTTTTTCCGTTTTTTAGTAGACGCTATAAGTAAAGGTGTTATTATGGTACACCTTAGTTTATACATTTTAAAAAGAACCACTGCTTTCATACTGACCACTGACCTAATGATCAAAATGCACAGGTGTTTGAAATAACAAAGACTTGAGTGAGAATTAGAATAATGGCCCTACAAGCCTCGTTTTCGTGTTTTTCATACTTTTCAAAAGCTCACAGCTCTGCAGCCATTCAACATATAAAATTAAAACTCTGTCAAATTACTATAAATGATATACTCTCTCTGTGGGCAAATCAGATCTTTATAAACATTGTTTAAGGTGCTCATTCCCAGTCCCCTGCTTTTTTAAAGTGTCTATGCTTGTTTGGTTTTTCTTTCTTTGAATTATTTTCAACCTGTTCAGTGTGGCCGGTATAAATTTGACGTGTTGAACTTTAGCAAACGGTTTTCTCTTGTAGTGTTTTGTCAGTGTTTTGCTTTCATCGTTTCCTTTTCTTACCGACGATTTTGTTGCGGCACAGCCAGTAAAGCCGGATGAGTATCTAAAAAGGGTCCTGAAGGGGTAAATTGGGATTTGGAATTTGGCTTTCTTGAAAGCTGGGAATTGGGATTTTCACATTGGGATTGATGGGATTTTTACACTGGAATTGTGAAAAAAATAATTCAAATTCTCGACTGGGATTTTCTCTTATTGTCCCGTTTTGTTCTCTATAAGAGTTCAAATAATGTCAAAAATTATGAATTTTGAGCTATTTTATCTGTTATCTGGCATGGCGGAAGACAAAAAGTTGAATAATTACAATTTTAGAGGTGACGAATGGTTCCTGAAAGTCTCGCGAAATTCATCCGGGATCTCGAAATCTTGGAGTTTAAAATGAGCGACTCGGATTTTTTATGACATTGAGGGTCTCGGACTCTCGGAAAATTTCTTAAAACTGTCTCGGAATCTTGGAATAGGGAAGAGCGTAAAGTTCAATGTAAAGTCTCGGGGTCGATATATGAAAATATTTACGTATTATCTCGGGCTTGAATTTTAAAACAAGCGCGACTCGCTGTCTCGCAAAGTCTCGGAAATGCCATTTGTCATCCCTAATTTCAAGATCAGCCCAATGAGCAATAAGTATTAAATGAAAAATAGTCATTGCTCACACGATCTTTTGTTTGCACTACTTAGATTAGAATTTTTAGTTTGAACAGTGGGATTTTGATAAAAATTAGGCTGGGAATTGGGATTTGATACACCCTTCAGGAGCCTCTCTAGTTAAAGACGACTTAGAGCACTGGCAGCTGTATAGAATAAGCTTATTTTATATATACGTGAACTGTCAACCGCATTTGAAGGCGATATAGCTATACGTTTGACATGCAATCCCTTTTTAAAAGGCAGTTCCTTCTTTTCCTTTACTTTACACATTAACATATTAACTCCTACACATTAACCATTAACGGGGAGACGTACAAGACGACTGAGACCATCCTCGGTGATAGGCCTACACTAAAACATACTAATTACTAATCAACCTCATGCTTGTAAAACCGGATTACATACTATAAATAATAGGAAAATATTGTAAAGCGCATTGAGACTTATATATGTTGCGCTATATAATCACCTAAATAACATTTCTTTTTTAGATGAGCATCAATCACTTATACACGCCGACTAGCTGGGGCGATGTGGCATTCAAACTCAATATAGCATTTCACCCCAGGGGCCGGTTGTACGAAGCCTGAATAGCGCTATTCACCGGATAAAACGCTATCCAACGGATAAATTCTAAAGAAATCCTTTGGAGTGGATAACTTTATCCAGTGGATAACTTTATCCAAGCTTCGTACAACCGGCCCCAGGACCTTAACTTTTACTAAAAACCTGATTTATGCAAGACAACAAACTTAACCATTTGGTGCAAGATAGGATTTAGTTATGCACTATTTCAGTAAGAATTCATCAAAGCATAAACAAAGAAAGCTTTTATTTCAATTCATTTGTGGTTTTTATGTCTCCGACGGTCAATTCTTAGTTAGTTCATGGATAAAATTGATCTTATCAAGCACTAAATAGCCTTGTTTCACACAAATGTGTCGTACACTATACACTTATCTAAAGGGCAAATAAAAACATTATTTTGTTAAAAGCTGTCTATTTGTGAAACCAATTTTCATTCACCGGTATGTCGAGACTGTTTCAGAATTGAAACCGTTATAACGATGTTGTTTTCTTTCATAATCAGAGTTATAAATCAGTCTTTTGTTGTCTGCCATACAACATCAATCGATCAGTCGACCGTGTTCTTTGTTTATAACATCATCTTCACACCAAAATCAATTAACATATTTGTGTGACAAACATCCCTGGCACGCCCAGCTGACACCACCATAGCAGGTAAAGGTGGGGTCGGTTAAGAGCTGCATTAGCAAATTAACACTAATGTGGCTTGCACTCTATATACATTCGTTTATAAGATGATCAGTTGCCAAGCTCGCCAAACTAGGGTAATATTGTGCTAGGGAAGGTGATTATCGATGTTTACGTACATGTTCGAGTTTGCCTTGTAATTTGTCTCGACATGCGCCATCATAATCTTTAGCTAATTGATCATCATCAAGATTGATATTTTGATTTACGAACGCAAATCCCTCCCAAAACTGATTATAAAAATAAACTGAGACCTACTGATCGAAAAACCTTAGTGAGGACTCATAAGTATTTGATTTCATAGTTAGCCAGTGTGAAAAAAATCAAGATTTTGAGCAACGAAAAACTCGAAGAAAAACGTTTAACAACTAAAAACCGGGTGTTTCTGCTTACATTCTATTGTTGTTTTGTTTTATCATTTGAAGGCAAGAGCTGCCGCGACAATCTTAGCCAGATCTTCATAAGTTTTGTATATTTTGACTTTCAGTTACAAAGTCATCATCAGAAATAAAATAATTACCAACAAGCAGTCACTGAAATTATAAAGGCAAACAGTTTTGATTCCTTAGAGGTTTTTAATCCTGTGTTAAGCGAAGGTTTTAGCTTCTTGATATAAAGAGCTTTGAGGAAGAGAACATTGCTTCTCTTCCTAAAATCTTTGTACATCTTTGTAAATCTTGGGAGGCCAAGAGGAGAGAAAAAATACAGAGTGAAAATGTTTTTTCCTTCCTACCCACCTCAATTCTGCTTCTGAAATGACTCATTCCTAATTAATTACTGCTTGTACAGGTCATCGCATCACATCGTAGGCACACCCAGAAAAACAACCCACTCCTCCAACCACCTTGGTAGGTACGCCTCCTTTGACCAAAAGTCCTGGTCGTCTCGTACGCTCTGTGTAGCAGACCGATTGCACAAAGATATCTCTTAGATCATTTTAGGGTCATTCCTCACAAACCTTTGAACGGGAATCATCAGTCGTTAAGAGAACAAGATGACTTGGTACATGTTAGTGACGATTTGTTGCTGTGCTCTGGCAATTAGTAAGTATCTTATATAGAGGGATTGTTTAGTGGTTCATGATGACATGTGAAAAAGATATATACGTGTAGAAATTAGGTGGCAAACACGAACCGAACGAGCAGCTGTCTATCTTAATTATCTCCTATTGAATCAGTAAATTTAGACATGTTACATAGCGCTATTCATTTGTGCTATCAAGTCTTTATAATTTGATTTCCTTGTTCGTTCGTTTGTTTGTTTTTACTAGTACATATTGGGACAAATATGTAACTCCGTCATATTTCTTCTCATTTTAATTGCCTCTGTTATTTCGATAGTCAGTTCCTATTATCATTAAAATTTCGATGTTCGTTAGTTTTTCTAGCCAATTTTTGAGTTCTACCAAGTGTCTCTTAAAGTTCTATGCTTTTTTCTATCAATGTGATTTGTCATGTCGTGCATGTTGTTATTTTTTTAGTTGCGTGTTTTTGAAATGATAGCCTTGAGTTGTCGCTTCTCTTTTGAAACGATTAGGATGAAATACAGACACCAAACAAAAATGCTCACAATAAAAAAACAAAGTATACAAAGCAATCGACACCCTCCAGTTCAGTCAACCATGGAATAAACCAGTTTTCAATTCTCCATTGCTCAAGCTAAGTCTTGTAAGGGAAGTTCGTCACTGCTCAGGCTAAGCCGTGATAGCATGGGATATATTCTGTTGTATTTAGTACAGCCTGTGGTAAGCAGGCAAGTTCGTCACTGCTCAGGCTAAGCCGTGATAGCATGGGATATATTCTGTTGTATTTAGTACAGCCTGTGGTAAGCAGGCAAGTTCGTCACTGCTCAGGCTAAGCCGTGATGGCATGGGATATATTCTGTTGTATTTAGTACAGCCTGTGGTAAGCAGGCAAGTTCGTCACTGCTCAGGCTAAGCCGTGATAGCAAGTGATATATTCTATTATATTTAGTACAGCATGTGGTAAGAAGGCAAGTTCGTCACTGCTCAGGCTAAGCCGTAATAGCATGTAAATCAACAAAGCCTATCAATGTAATGGGGACATAAACAGGAACCAAAATCTTGTATACGTAGTGGATTTTATTTGATTTGATCTGATTTGAGGATTTGTGCTCTAGGCACCGGTGTACTAACTGTAGGACAAATCAAAATCATTAACAAAAATAAACAAATAATGCTTTAATTTTCGAATATTAAATTATCGTTTTTTTACTGTAACTCGTTTGTTAATTCATTCATTCATTCATTCATTCATTCATTCATTCATTCATTCATTCATTCATTCATTCATTCATTCATTCATATAAGGCACATAACAAGTGTTCAGTTGCTTCTTAAAATGAAATGTTTGATTTTTGATAATTTTGTAGACACCCTCGATGTATATGGCCAAGAAACACCAGCAGAAGATATCTGCAGTTTACCAAAAGACGTAGGAAATGGTCGAGCAAAACTCAATCGATTTTACTATGACGCCAGTGTAGGAGAATGTATGCCATTCATTTTCGGTGGTGGAAAAGGAAATGCAAACAACTTCAAGACTTTAGAAGAATGCCAACAAGCATGCCCCGAAAAGAATAGCCCAATAGAAAAACCGGAAAAACCGGAGCAACCAACCGTGGCACCTACGCCAGAAAAAACGGAACCAACAACCGTGTCCCCTGTGCCAGAAAAAACGGAACAGCCAACCATGGCTCCTACGCCACAAAAACCAGAAAAACCGGAACAACCAACCGTGGCACCTACGCCAGAAAAACCAGAACAACCAACAAATTCATCGAAACCCGAAAAGCCATTAAATAAAATCTGTAAACTCCCACTAGATAAGGGAAAAGGAAATGCCACTCTGCCACGCTTTTATTATAACTTCACACGTGGAAGATGCGAGCTTTTCATCTTCAAAGGTGGGGAAGGAAATGCTAACAACTTCAAGAGCATGTTAGGCTGCATAGCAAAATGTATCTTTGCAAACATTCTTTCCAAATTTCCCAAGTTTCCAAATTTCCCAAAACTTCCAAAAACAGAAAAGCCAGAAAAACCCGAAGCTCCTGAAAAACCAGAAAAACCTGAAGCTCCAGAAAAGCCAGAAAAACCTGAAGCTCCAGAAAAGCCAGAAAAACCTGAAGTACCAAAAATTCCAGAAAAACCTGAGAAACCCGAAACGCCAAAATTACCAGAAAAACCCATCGAGCCGTTGAAACGTCAAATGCCAAAATTTCCAACGAAACCAAAAATGCCTAAAATGCCAAAATTTCCAGGAAAGCCACAAAAACCTGAAATGCCAAAATTCCCAGAGAAACCTGAGAAACCAGAAAAACCTGAAATGCCAAAACTTCCAGAGAAACCTGAGAAACCAGAAAAACCTGAAATGCCAAAACTTCCAGAGAAACCACAAAAACCTGAAATGCCAAAATTCCCAGAAAAACCTGAGAAACCAGAAAAACCTGAAATGCCAAAACTTCCAGAGAAACCAGAAAAACCTGAAATGCCAAAACTTCCAGAGAAACCACAAAAACCTGAAATGCCAAAACTTCCAGAGCAACCACAAAAACCTGAAATGCCAAAACCTGAGAAACCAGAAAAACCTGAAATGCCAAAACTTTCAGAGAAACCAGGAAACCTACCAGGAAAACCAGCTTTGCCTTCAAAACCAGAAAATCGTGAATCTGATGTCTGCAGTCTCCCAAAAGTAGTAGGTAGAGGGAGAGCAAGGATACCAAGATTTTTCTTTGACTCTCAATCTGGCGAGTGTGTGATGTTTATCTTTGGAGGAGGAAAAGGAAATGGCAACAACTTCAAGAGTAAAGAAGAGTGCGAAGAAAAGTGTGCAAACGATGAAAAACCAACTTTGCCTCCCAAACCAGAAAATCCTGAATCTGATGTCTGCAGTCTCCCAAAAGTTGTAGGTAGAGGGAGAGCAAGGATACCAAGATTTTTCTTTGACTCTCAATCTGGCGAGTGTGTGATGTTTATCTTTGGAGGAGGAAAAGGAAATGGTAACAACTTCAAGAGTAAAGAAGAGTGCGAAGAAAAGTGTGCAAACGATGAAAAACCAACTTTGCCTCCCAAACCAGAAAATCCTATATCTGATGTCTGCAGTCTCCCAAAAGTTGTAGGTAGAGGGAGAGCAAGGATACCAAGATTTTTCTTTGACTCTCAATCTGGCGAGTGTGTGATGTTTATCTTTGGAGGAGGAAAAGGAAATGGCAACAACTTCAAGAGTAAAGAAGAGTGCGAAGAAAAGTGTGCAAATGAAGAATGTAAGTAGCTTTTGCTCCATTGCAACGGTGGTAACTGTGTCCAGTTTCACGTTCTTCATTGCTCAAGCTAAGCCTCGATAGTATGTATGGTATATATTCTTCTGTACCATCCCGCATATCAATACCAATGGTTTTGTTTTGACTCTTTTGCTAAAATACCTACAATTGAGGTTTTGCCTGAGCAATGAAGAACATGAAAATGGTCCATTCTGGGGTTGCAACCACATGACCAAGAATCCCTTGAGGAATAAAAAACAAAGCTGTTGCCGCCATGTTGGATGAACAAACAAGAGAAACGGATGAGGAATGCTTTGTTATCGTCATCCAACATGGCGACTACGACGTAACGTGCAATCCAAGAATTTCAACTCAACATAATTGATTACGCGCACTAAATGTTTGTCAGATGTGTCGACCAGCCGTTCAAACTGAACTATTTAGAAATATGATCTCAGGATATGGCGGCCCTAATCATAGTGATGTTGTTCCAAATCTCCCCGATCTCTATAATCAAGAAATTGATCAGTCATTGTTTTCAAGCTTTCAAATATAATGCCAGATTATGTTTTCGTACTCTATTCTCAACCAAGGGCAACGATTCCTGGCATATTTTTTTGTCACATGATTTTTTCCTTGGTCCCTAAAATCTTATCCGATACTTGTGGGCTGTTACAATTGGCCAATTATATACCATGAGTTCCTGAAGCTACCTTCCCTAATGTCAATCAACAAAAGTGGCAATGTTATGAATTACAACCTCAAACTTTATAAAATCCCAAATTTTGAGACTCGAGCGTTTAAATTTGCAAAGAAATGTATAAAACCCGGACGTTTTGTTACACATTTCCTTAATTTTCCGTCTTTGGACTTTTGGATGGCTTGTATCTCATTCAAATCTTAATCCATCAACACCAAACATTGTCATTATATGATTGAATGTTGATGTGGTCATTCAAAATACTGACTCTTTAGTTTATTGGCAAAATGTAAGGGAAATTCGCGCCAGGCCTCACGTTATGAAATCAGGCAAGTATTCAACAGAAGCTATCAATACATCAAATTAAAAGTTTTTCTGTCTGTCAAGGCAAGGAGACAATTGGTGGTTCACGTGCGCTGGCCTTCTGTGTGGTGTGACAGTTTCCGAGATCAATTCCAGTTGACTCCACATCTTGTTTCGACGTCTATACCTGTACAGTGCAACTTTTGTTTACATTTAAGTCTTTTTCGCATGAGTGGGAAACGGTACGGTTTCGATACCACTACGATACGGTTACGATACTAGAGATGATTCCAATGTTTTCTGAAAAATAATATATTTGCAAAACATCCTCGATTCTGATTGGTCGAGAGCAGTGCAGTTTAGGCGTAACCCCAGCGCAGAAAGCAGTAGTACCAGTGCAAATTACAACTTGATTAAAAAACATATGCCCTGAAATACGTTCTAAGGGCTCATGCAATTACGAACTAGCGATGGTGCAAATTAATTCCAAAATGATACGACACGGTACTGTTTCCCACTCGTACGACTATGTACCTGCAAATAGAAGAATTGACGAAGCGATAGAAGGGATAGTGTGCATCTTGGAAAGCTTCATCCATGAGAAAGATGTCGAAAAATGTTGACAAGTCAATGCAGAAGTCATTGTCTTTTTATTTGTCGAGTTTACAATTATACTAAAAATTGATAATTTTAATCATTTATTTTACAGAGAAGCAGCAAAGTTAAAAAAAATCAGCTAGAGGATACGATTCAAGACTCTCGTGGAGTTAAAAAGCCTGAAATTATTTAAATTAAAATAAAATACAATTATTTAAAAATCATTTTCGGAGTATTTTTTATTCATCATTATTTTTATTTTATTTTATTATTATCATTATTATTATTATTATTATTATTTTTTTGCGGCCAGTCTGTTGGAACGTTGACTCATACTTGAATGGTTTTTGACCCAGTATCATAATAGGTTTCATAACAATTTTTTGTGACTATACTCTGAGTGCGTGTACGATTGAGAAATGAGAGAATTAATGACATGGTACATATTTTGATCGCACCCAATCGCTTACATCTTATCTCACCAGATCGCACTCGATCGCACAAGTTGAACGTGGTTATACTAGTGAAAACATAATGGATAATTGGCCAGGGTTGATCCAAACCTGTTCTAAGCGCTAACAAGAAAATAAAAATGACTTGACAATACAAATTAAACGAGAAAAACTGAGAAACTGAGAGTATAGGGTCGCACTAGAACTCACACAATCCAATAGTTGATAAACATTATTGCAGCCGATCACACTTGGTGATTTGCGATCGGATGTGATCCAAACCAGGCTTTAACATTGATGTTCACACTTTGTTATTCATGTGCCAACCAGACAGTGGTTGGCAGTTGTTTCAAATGAATCTTTTGCGTCATTGTTGGCACATTAAAATAACAATTCGTTTGTGACGTGTTTGTTTGTAAACAGTGAATATCGCTATTCATGTCCATAAAAACCAATCCATGACGTTATAATGAAATGCTATCATCTTTATGCGAACAACATTTGTGTTTATTACATCTCTTAATCTATATACGTCTACAAATATTTTACACTCATCATTGATTGGTCTTTAGTTCACTTTACTGCGTTTCATTTTATAGCCATGGCAATAAGATTGACATTGCTTAAGAGTTTCAAAGTTATTAGCGTTACCAGAGCAACCGCCATAAATGAATTTTTCACACTGAAGAGTTTTTGCGTCGAAATAGTAGCTTTGGATAGATCCATTACATAGTCCAGGGTCACGTGGTAGAAAACACATGACATCTAGCAAAATATTGATAAAATAAAAAAGTATAAAGAAATGATAATGATAATTCACAATTAGTAAACTAACATCAATTTTGTTTCTTCCACGTTTTAATTTAATAAGCCAAGCTTTCGCGCTAATCGCCAATCTTCAGGACAAAAATGGAATATAATATACGTACAAAAACTGTAAATTTGCAATTTTGCCCTGATGAAGATGCGCAGAAGCTTGGCTTATCAAATTAAAACGCGAGTATGCCATCATGTCATAAGTATGTACCAAACCAATTTTAGAAATTATTGAACTGTTCTGTTTTCTTGTTCATTTCCTCATTCAACAAATCTTGTTTGATTTGTTATTTGTTTGTTTAATTTTTCATCAGACTATGCTATTTATTGGGTCGTTTGTACGAGGGTCATTAATGGTTTTTGCTCGGTCTGGGTTTTTCCCTGCGGTATTCTATTTGTATATGTCTTCATTGCTTATGACTGTCTGTCCGTCCGTCTGTCCGCCTATCTGTTTGTCTGTCCGTCCGTCAGTCCCTCCGTCCGTCTTTCTGTCGCTCTGTCTGATCGTTTTTCTGTCTGTCTGTCTTTCTGTCTGTCTGTTTTTCTTTCTGTTTGTCTGTCCGTCTGTCTTTTTGTTTGTCTCTCAGCTGTATGAATTCTCTACCTACCTCCACATCTTCGTTTACACTTGTCCAGTGTGTCAAATTTGTTCGCATTTCCTTCACATCCACCATAAGTAAACTTCTCACAAACACCAGTGTTCGTGTTGAAGAAATATCGCGTAACCGTGCCATCACAGGGTCCTGGGTCATTGGGCAAAGTGCAAACTATGAAAAAACAACGTAACAAATGACGAAAACATTCTACTTTATTGATGTAGCTTAAATAATACGCTCGCTCTGTTTGGTTGAAAGAGGTTCTCCACAAGCAGTTGTTAGTTTTAATAATTGAAAAGATTCAAACCATGCTTTTATTGACGGAAACATTGACGACCATATATCCTACATGCCATGCTTCTAATTAGTTTTGTAGCGTGATATATGGAAGAGTGTATTTTACACTTTCAAGCGCCTCCAATGCTCTTCAGAAATCATAAAACAAGATTATCCAAATAACATGAATGGTTGAGACACTTTATTGACAATGTCACGTCCATTACTGACCTCCGCAAAGTCCATCGCATTCGTGAAAAGATGCAAAGTTGTTCGAATTGCCTTTGCAGCCTCCATAAAGAAACTTCTCACACTGTGACGTCTCGGAATTGAAGTAGTATCTTGTTATGCCCGCCTCGCAAGGGCCGGTATCTCGCGGCAAGGAGCATATATCAACAACATCGTCAGCTGATCCTGTTACTAGAAACACAACATAAAGCAATTGATGGTTAAATGAATAAACAGAAAATGCGCATCAGAAAGGGTGAGTACAATCGATTGCTGATACTGCACGAACAGAGTTCGCATGAGAGGCCAGTACAGTATCGTATCGTAGTCTCTAAGAAAACATTCTATCTACCGTATAAATAAGAACAAAAAAAAAAAAACACTAGTGACGCAAAAATATATACTAATATAAATGCACCTTATAATTGAGCGAAGACACGTTTTGGGGCATATTAAACATTGTGAACGCAGAAAACCGGCATGAAATAAACACAAACTAATTTGTAGCTATTTAGAATCAGAACACAATACCAAAACAAATGAAATAGTAATGTTCTGGTCGAGTGCTAGTGACAAATAGTCACTAAATAGCTACTTAGTATTATTTTGTTTTTATTTCATGGTTTTCCTGCGTTTGCTCTACTTTTCATATGAAGTACTTACTAAATGTAAAAGCGGTCACAGCTAAACAAACCAAGATGATATTGGAAGATAGTTTCATTTTGTAGCTGTTGTTTTGCTCAACCAACTGGACGCTAGATGCATGTCTTCAATACTGGGTTGCCATATAGTTCGAAGTGATTAGATGGCTGATCTATAGCTGGTTGCCATGGACACAGAAAGACATCACACAAGATCATCAGATGTAAGTGTTTTTGTCTTGCTTGAAATTGTTCTTTTTGGCGATTTATTCTAACTCTGCTTCTCTTCTTGATACGAAATAAGTAGAAGGAAAGCTTCTTTTCTTTCTTAGTTCACATGTTCTTTCCCTTTTTTGTTCCTTTTCTGCTCAATTTTTGTGCTTTTTTATTTTGAGCTAAACAAAAATACGTGGAGCTATAGCTACGGTTCTGAAGGGGGTATCAATTCCCAATTCCCAGCCTAATTTTTATTCAACATCCCACTGCTCAAACTAAAAATTCCAAATCTAGGATTGACCCTAATGGACTGATCCTAATGGACTGATCCCTAATGGACTTATCCTAATGGACTGATCCTAATGGACTGATCCTAATGGACTGATCCTAATGGACTGATCCTAATGGACTGATCCCTAATGGACTGATCCTAATGGACTGATCCTAATGGACTGATCCTAATGGACTGATCCTAATGGACTGATCCTAATGGACTGATCCCTAATGGACTGATCCCTAATGGACTGATCCTAATGGACTGATCCTAATGGACTGATCCCTAATGGAGTGATCCTAATGGACTGATCCTCATGGACGGACCCTCATGGACTGATCCCTAATGGACTGCTCCTAATGGACTGCTCCTAATGGACTGCTCCTAATGGACTGATCCTAATGGACTGATCCCTAATGGACTGACCCTAATGGACTGATCCTAATGGACTGACCCTCATGGACTGATCCTAATGGACTGATCCTAATTGACTGATCCTAATGGACTGATCCTAATGGACTGATCCTAATGGACTGATCCTAATAGACTGATCCTAATGGACTGATCCTAATGGACTGATCCTAATGGACTGATCCTAATGGACTGATCCTAATGGACTGATCCTAATGGACTGATCCTAACGGACTGATCCTAACGGACTGATCCTAATGGACTGATCCTAATGGACTGATCCTAATGGACTGATCCTAATGGACTGATCCCTAATGGACTGATCCTAATGGACTGACCCTAATGGACTGATCCTAATGGACTGATCCCTAATGGAACATCGAGAAAGAACATCGAGTTCGAGTCTAGCCCAGATTGAAGGCATACTTCGAAACCCAGACTCGGACTCGGACCCGGACACGTACTTTGCTTTTCTTCGTGTATTTATGAAACACAAACGAGAAGTAAACAAGCGATAATAAAAAAATATATCTGTGCGCCGTGACCAAAAAACAAAATACTACATGTTAAAAGCTATCGTTTGAATGAATGAAATAAGGACCGCAAAAGGGTAATATATTGAAATAATTAATTGCTTGACTTGCGATAGTTAGCCAACAACGGTCCTTACAAATACAAACATAAACGCATTCATCAGGCGATATACTGTATTCGGTCGCTCTAAAATCCGGGAGCGACTTTTGAGACGCAACAGAGTGGAGTTGATCAAACGTACAACGTAAACGCAAGCACGTAGACTTACGTCAGAAAAAAACACACTGGAGAATCGCATTTTTAAGGGTTCTCAATATATACAAGCTACTAACCTTCAATATCCGAGTCATCACTGTCGAGTATGACAATAGGACTCTCCATCCTTGTGTGAATACAATATAGCTCCACTTATTGTAACAGTAGCAAGTCATATTTATGAATAAAACAAAATAAATGTAAGTCCGAAAAGGTTCATTTTCGGGTGATATTCATCCAGAAAAGAACAGAGGTGATTTTGCGATATTTCGGTCTTTATTTCAGTACCATCATCAGGCAATAACTAAACTAACAATAACTAAACTAACAATTACAATTCAAGGACTATATAAACAGAGTTAACTCTCTAGAGGCACGTAGGCCTGCGTTCAAGGATGGCTTCATTGTTTTTATGAAGAAAGCTTCTTTGTACAAAAGTAGATTCCAGTTTCTGTCGTTATTCAGGGGCGGCGGAACCGGGGGGGCCGGGGGGGCACGAGCCCCCCCACAAAATATTTTGGGGGGGAAATATTGGTTAAAAGACATTAATGCATGCGTTTACACAGTTAAAAAACAATTGTTTTGTGATTTTGGGGTGGGGGTGGGGAGGGGAGGGGTGGGGGATTATAGTGCCCCCCCATGGATGTTACTGTTCCGCCGCCACTGTTATTAATTACAATGGTGTTGTTTTTTACAGTATTGAAAAAGAATTCTCGCTCATTTACAAGGTTTGACTCGTTTTCACTGATTGAAATATAGAACAAACTTTTGAGATAAAGAAAATTGTTACATGATGTTAAATGTTCGTAGACAGCACTACTTTTGTTGTTACTATGTTCTTGTAGTCGTGAATATCACCAGAAAATGAACCTTTTCGGACTTACATTTATTTTGTTTTATCTAAAATTGTCAGCTTGTCCTGGGGATATTTATGAATACCGTACCATTCTTGTTCATCGTTTTCCAGGATATATCAAAGGTCATTTCAAACATAAAGCAGTTATAGTAATGTATGTCAACAATCAATCATTGGTACCATAGGAATGTTAAACTCGATACGTTTATTTACGTGCAAAAACCCTTGGCAAGTCGACATATTAACTATGGCAAGTCAAGCAATTCATTCTTTTAATATATTACACTTCTGTGATCCTTACTTTCATTCATTCAAACAATAGCTTTTAACATGTAGTATTTTGGTTTTTGGTCACGGTATATATATATATACATATATATATTTCATTATCGCCTGTTTACTTCCCGGGGGGGGGGGGGGGGTACTACACTATATCGACTATACGGGGATGATCCGCTGAACAGGGTATGGTTTTTCGACCTTGGTGTCATGAACAGGGTATCTAATTCTACTCTGTTTCCGATTTAATCCAAATTTTCTGTCATAATCAGGGCCCAAAAAATGAGAGAAATTAGTTTGCATTCAGGAAATCGGCAGGAATAAGATCGTTGACTTTAAAAAAAGATAAGAACAGCACGTGTGTCTGAATTGATATATTTGTACAAATCATAGAATGTTCGTAAGCAATTGCAATTTGTCATAAACAGGGTATGGAAGTTACGTATTTTTTGTCATAAGCAGGGTAACCCCTACAAGATCCCAGCGGAACACCCCTACCCAGATCTGAAGGGAGTACCCCCCCCCCCCCCGAGGTTTACTTCTCGTTTGTGTTTCATAAATACACGAAGAAACAAGAATTCAAAATGTGTTAAAACTACCGATGGCAAAAGAAATAAATCGCTGGCTCAACATAAGATAAGGAGCGAGGGAAAAACTAGTAAAAATATGACTTGAAGAAAAAAGTAAACAATGCATTTTGCATAGATAAATGTATTTTTTATTTGTTATTTTTTATTCATTTTTTTTTTTTAATTTGTTATTTGTTATTTTATTTATTTCGCAAAGTCCGAGTCCGGGTCCGAGTCCGAGTCCGGGTTTCGAAGTATGCCCAGATCAATGAAGTTAGACAATAATAGAGCCCAAGCCAACCGGACCACCGAGAAGGGTCTTGAAATAAATGACGAGAATGTTCTAGATCTGCGTCACCACGTAGGGAGCAAGTCATCTTCATGAAAGATTGAAACACTTGATTACTTTGTCGCCATGGTAATGGTATCGATTGATGAGCACTTTGTTGTTATGGTAACAGTATATAATAAGTACTATGTTTTTTGGTTTACAGTAAACAAGTCGTTATGATTATTTCAACAACTGTATGATATGATAGTTTCGAATTCTCTTTTATACAGCTTTAGCCTCAAAGGCGTGTAATATATCCTTTGTTCAGTAACGGCCCGTAGAAATGTGTTTGAGTGAAAAAGACATTTAAAATTCTGAACATTTTACGAACAATCAAGGCTGAAGGCATGTGTCAAATAATGCCTATACTACTATGTTTATCAGTTTTATTTATCAGTGCAAGTGAAAAATCGAAAAAAAGTTCGTGCGAGGAAAATTTAGTGGAAAAATCAAGACAAAAAAACTTCAAAAATTATGGCTGCGCGACTCGGATTCGGCTGATCCTTTAAAACTGACCGTAAAACGTTGATTAAAGTAAGGTACTGGTGTGGTGTGCGTCGGTGTTTCCATGGAAACAGTTGTGTTAGTGCAAATTCGAGTGCAATCGTGGAAACTAATTAAGTAAAGACAAAAGACGCGCATGAAACTTCAGCTGAACGAGTAGTCTTTTAATACAGCCCCAAAACTGTAACATTTAACAATATCGTTTTATAGTTTAAATAAATTAATTGGTACGAGTATTTTCAGGGACATGCACTCCGACAATCAACCAGACTTCTAAAGTTATTGCCATTCCCTCCGCAGCCACCATATTCAAAGGCTTCACACGATTCGGACTTGCTGTTGTAGAAATATCTCACAGCACTAGAAAAACAGGGACCGGAGTCTTTGGGAAGTGAGCACACTTCAGAGCCTCCTTCTTCTTCAGAACCGCCTTCACCTTCTTGTGCAAGCGTGAATGCACCTACAGAACAAAGTACAAATTCCTTATCGTTATATACATTTTATACATTTCGTTAAACACATATATTTATTATGAATATACAAGGCCAAATGATAAACTGCCATATTTAAAACGCGCGGGCGGTGGACGGTAATGGTACCTCTGCGGCCCGCTGCAGATTGCATCAATTTTTTTTTACAGCGATTTTAAAATTTATCAATTTTGATGCTACTTATAATATGCCCTCCAAACAAGAGCTTGAAAACGAACAACAATACCTTGATCTTCCGAGTGGAAGTAGTCCCTAGAAGGAGTGTTTGGTGCGACTGACGTTTCAACTGCCTGTGCAGTAGTCATCATCGGGTCAGTGAGCATCTTTGTCATAAAGGGTCTTATTTATACTGCTAGTTGCATAATTACTAGATGGTACGTAATTAGCGGTGTAATAGTCCAGTTTCATGTGCTTTATTGCTCCGGCTACGCCTCGATAGTATGTGATATATTCTTTTGTACGAGGTACATCCCGTGGGAATGAACCAATCCAAAAACAACATAAATACCAATGGTTTTGTTTGGACTGGTTTTTTTGATTTACTTACAATTGAGGCTTAGCCTGAGCAATGACGAATTTGAAACTGGTCTATTGAGATCAATTAGCAGCACGGTCATAACTCCCGACCGTCTCCTTGATTGTTGCCAAATTGACTGGTGTTTTCTCAAATTTAGTAAACTAACTTTCAAGTGATAAGTCATTGCTTTGTACAATAAGATAGACATTTGCTAGATTTTCAGTCAATAGAGTGGACAGTATCCATACGATGCCTTGCGATGTTGTTGCGAGGATCATTAGTTTTAAACACTTTTAGTGATGTTCTATGCGTTTGATATTAAACGAACTACCTATCGCACCAATGTACGATGCATCACATTCGTTACATGGGATTCTATACACTGCACCAAAAGCAGTACCTCAGCTTTTTGTTATATTCTGCCCGAATAAAACAGCCAAAATAAACGAAATTCATACTTACATGCAAATATCAAGACCAAAGCCAAAGATTTGAAGTAAGCCATGTTTGTATTGCTGTTCCCCGTGTCGCACTGTGCACAGCATCGTTAACCATTTGCTTTTATTAGCATTTGCCAATGGTCACGTTGACCAATCACAGCTCGTGGTTGTTTATTTTGCTATCTTATCCCTTTGTTTTTCATCGCCGCCGTTACAAGATTAATCACAAGGTATACTCTCTATAATCAGTGTAAGAGTACTGAGATCACATTGCTTGCAGCATGACAACCAACAATAAATGCTTCACAATGGCTTACAAGTCATTACAACTAACTGTTTAGTAAAAATACACTTCACATCCTATTTTCGACTTCTTTCTATTCTGTCTAACCTTTTCTTGTATAAAGAAGCTACACATACATATTTCTTTTCCTTATGAAATAAAAATACTTAATATTTAAAAATACTGAGAATCGATTGGGGGAGAATTAATGAAATGTATTGAATTGTCCAGAACATAGTTAATATATATAAATGTTAATAATAACGGATATAACTTTATTACTCTTCATATATAGCGCTTTATGGCAGTTCAAATTTTACTGTATACCAAAATACTGAACTATTTACTAGTTGTGCAAAAGTTTATATTGGATACAAAACGCTTTACCTAGTTTGATATAGAAAGTTCTTTCCTGCTAATTAATTATTTTGTAACATTTCACATATAACACGTCGTCGTTTATCTTTGGTTATCATAATTGTAATTTCCGTCATCAAAATTAACCTGCGATAAGTCAATAATTTTGTTTTCCCTTTATTTCACATATAACACGTCGTCGTTTATCTTTGGTTATCATAATTGGAATTTCCGTCATCAAAATTAACCTGCGATAAGTCAATAATTTTGTTTTCCCTTTATTTCATATCTTTTGGTGTTTTTTTTTCTTTTTCTAATGTAGTTATGTAATTATGGCATAGACTCTCTCGATGAGTATTATACTCTTGGAGTTGATGCCACACCAATAAATATGTTTAAATAAATAAAAAACATCTATGTGTATATATACCGTTTTATTTCTTTTGTAGCTTTAAAATAAGAAATTTCCCTTGCTCATAACTCTTTGCAAGATTATTTTCTTTGCCGGACCAAAACGTAGCAATTTATCGTCTCTCTGAATTTAAATCTGCCTTTTCGTGCTTTCTGATTTTAAAATCACTTTAAATTCACGTGAGTGAAAACACCCTATGAAATAGATCAACGGTTCGCCTACATCCTTGTTTACACTTCTTCTCTTCAACTCTGTGTATCTGTAGTAGACATATATGCCCGTGAATTCCTGATATTTTAATCCAAAGGTAGAAAAACTTCATCACTTTGTTTTTGTCTTACGGGTTAACCATGATCAAAAAGGGTTTTACTATTCAAACACATAGATAGATGGGTAGATAGATGGATAGATAGATGGGTAGATAGATGGATATATAGATGGGTAGATAGATGGAAGATGATATAGATACATATCAAAGAAAAATCAATTCAAATCACCGTGCTCCTTCTGGTTGGCCGGGAATTTTACCATTGGTAACTAGTGACGTCATTAGAGGAACCGAAACTACTAGATGTGAGAAGATAGTGGGTGATGTTGCTATGTCATATAAGGTTTTCAAGCTTCACTTAAATGACAAGTATTAAAGGATGATTTGCTGTGATTTATCGGTGAAACAATCCACGTGGGATGGTGGTGGAACACGAAAAAACGGACGATTTAACAAATTGGGCTATGAAACAAATATAATCTCGCGGCGTTCTTTCGCTTGGAACGTGTCTTATACGACGAAATCAATGATGCACGCTTTGGGCCATCAGAGCTCGTCTTGAGTGAAACCATGTTTACATAAATTTTCTTTAATGCGTTTTATGATAAACTCCATTTACAGAGCACTAATCTAGTTTTGAAAAAATATCAATAATAATAAGCTATTTAAGTAATAACATAGACATGTAGTAAACAACACGGTTAAACTGGAGTATTTATACAAATAATGTGAACATACAACAAAGGACTAACAGTGTAAAGATACATTAATGTACTTGACTTGTGCATTGAAAGAAGACCGCTCCGAAATGATATGCATAGCCTGTTCAGTTAAGATGTAATTGTATTTTTCATACATTTTTAGCTTATATTAAGGCCGAAATTCATTTTTCAAGTACTATATTTCATTGCGCATTTCACGTTTTGTTCTAAATCGCACATTTTTAGCTCAATCGATCAATTGTTGTAAAGCTGTGTAAATGTAGGAACTCTCTAGAAGATTGATCAAGTGCTCCTTCAACATCAGGTCATAGCACAAATGGACCCGCCTAAGATGACCCAACACCACGTAGCAACTGACCACGTTATTCTAAAAATACCGACCCTCGTAAAAGCTGCTTGATTCCGATTGATATAAATGACGATTAGGACGACTTCTCGCAAATGGCATCGTTGGGATGGGGGGTGGGCGCCTGAAGATTTAAACAAGGGAAAAAAAACGGGACAATTGTTTTTTAATGTGTGCAATTTGATTTGGAACTAAAATGAAAATCAAAGCTGAGTTAAATATTATATCCAAATCGTGTTTTAGTGGGTTTGAGGTTTTCGCAAAAATTCTTGATTTGGGGACGGAGATGGGTGGATGGTAAATATAATTAGAAGACAATCAATCTTCTCTCCCCCCCCCCCCCTCCTTCACCCAACACGGAACTCCTACAAAATAGCAATATGATATGTGACGTGTCGAGAGGGTCAGCAATATAAGTACGAGTTTCTGTGATAGCATCCATGTTGTATTTCACGCTAACAAATCGGCCATGATGCTTTCAAAACATGTCTCACATATAGCCGTGGCTTTGGCTTTCATCATCGCAATATCAGCTATCACAGGTAAGAAAAACTGTTTGACATGTTTTAGTGGTTTTAGGGACTGACTTAGATAACGGTCAAACACTGAAACTGCGCAATGATAGTAAATAAGCTGCTAAGTTAGAGCAAACGCAGGAAAACCATGAAATAAAACCCAACTGAATACCAACAAATAAATATATAAAAAAACGAGAACTTGAATTGTACTGAGCACTCAAAGTTTTAGACACTGTCCAGAGTAATATTCTGGTTGAGCGATAGTGACAAATAGTTACTAAATAGCTACTATTTGTTAGTATTTAGGTTGGTTTTATTTCATATGTTTCGTGTGTTTGCTCTATGTAGGAAGCTCCTACTAGATAGTAAATACAAGTCTGTAGATTTCTAATCCCAAAAGAACACAACAAAAGAAAGGTATCGCATGTGAATACAGATTTATTGTACAAGTTTGGTACAAAAAAGCATTTTAAGTGCAAATTACAATACAATAGCTAGTGCCTTGTCACTCATAATGTTTGTCAAAAATAGATCACAATATCAGTATCAATTGTAACTTTCATCCGAAATATGCCTTTATCTCACATCATTCATTCATTCATTCATTCATTCATTCATTCATTCATTCATCCATTCATTCATCCATTCGTACATTGATCCAAAAGATCTTTCTTTCATTTATTGATTTATAAAACTATTTATTAATTCATTGCTATACAGATTGTTGTTATCCATACAACACAATAATTGGCGAAATAACTCAGCTGTTGAATCATGTTCTAAATTTATCATTTCTTTTTGTATTCAACAAACCCAGCACTGTTCATCGCAATTCACAAAATCAATCAAAAAAGCACTAATTATTAATCTATTAAGTTGTTCGTTTTTTGTCTTTCATTCATTCATTAATTCATTCATAATTACATCAACCTCTTACGCAAGGGTTTCTTCATGGTAATTTCAGACTCAACAATGCATCCATTTCTATTTTTATAAATTGTATTTAAAGTGTTCTCAAGCGCTGTCCTATTTTTGCTTCAGGCCGCCAAGAAAAGTAGTTTATAATAACCGACAGGTTTTATTTGATAATTGTACTTTCCAAAAAGCGTCGTCATGACAATCACTATTTGTAACAGTACTTGCTTAATGACCAGGCAACGAGAACAATGATAAGATCCACGAACGCGGAAATGGTTTTTGAGTACCTTAAACACCTTTCTCGTATTTCTTGCTTTTTTTATTTGATGCTGAAAAACCTAAGAATAAAAAACAAAATATTAAACAACCATCCAATAAATAATGAATTAGTGTTTTATAGCTTGAAGATTTGGTTTGATCCACATTGGTGCCATTAGAAAGCAAAACAAATTCGACCAGTTTTTGGAAAACTCGTAAAAAAACCCGATTGATTTAAATTTTTTCCTTTTGCTCGGTGGTATATACCAACCACGCGGTTGTACGAAGCCTGCACAGTGCTATCCATTGGATAAAATCCCAACCCAGCCGGGAAAGGGAAATTATATATAGTGGAGAACCTTTATCAAATGGATAACATTATACAGGCGTCGTATAATAAATGAGCTTAGCAAATTAATAAAAAAGTAGTAAATGCCAGCTAGAATATTCAGCGAATATTTTACAGTTTTGTTTTTGATTCACTTTTGAAGTGTAATATGTCCTGTGGGTGCACAATGTTTGACTTGGTCCAATCTAAAATTGCAAAATATCTAATCATAAACATTGTCTACGTGATTATGGCATATGTTCAAGTCTATAATTTTATTTTTCATCATTATATCGTGTCATTTCTAATTGAAATCACTGGAAAATGTTATTGAAATCGATTAATGGAAAATAGCAAACTTAGAAAAACAAACAAACAAGCCAACCAACCAACCAGCTAACCAACCAACCAACCAACAAACCAACCAACCAACCAACCAACCAACCAACCAACCAACCAACCAACCAACCAATCAACCAACCAACCAACCAACCAACCAGCCAACCAACAAACAAACAAAAGGGTTAGTTATTAGAGTGCAAATATACCTATGAAAAATGAGACTAAGGGAAAATAAATAAAAAATAAATAAATGTGTCTGCAACACATCCCTTGACAGGGTTTTTCAGTGTTGGTATACAAATATATTATTGTTAAGAATCCCAACTGGCTAGGAGACAAACCAGTTGACTATATACAAAGCATGACTGAGAAATTATATTTTGACCAAATTGGAACTCAGACAAGTACAATTTCTGTGGCCAGAGCTGGAATCGAACCTAGGACCGCTGGATTGCGAGACCAACGCTATGACCACTCGGCCATGCTGCCTCCTATAAATCATTTACCTCGAAAACGAACGAACGACTGATCTAAATCAACCCCATCTATGTTTTTTCTTTCAAGGTGCCTTGCCACTCGCAGAAGAAGGTGGTCTATCTGAAGTTGACGTTTGTTCAATGGATAAAGTGGTCGGACCATGCGAAGCCCTTATAACGAGATATTTTTACAATAAAGAAACTAAACGATGCGAGCAGTTTAACTATGGTGGTTGCGAAGGAAACGGCAATAACTTTGAGACAATGGAACAGTGTCAAGAGACTTGTTCAGGTAAACTCACTATACTAGACTAATGTTCACTATCGTAATTCATGTAACAAATGACATAATGTCATGAACAAAATGCGAGCGTTGCGAAATCATGAGTATAAAGTCTACAGTGTGGGAGGGGTGCAAGAAGCTGCGTCCCCACTCCTGAAAGGATTTCAGGTCCTTGTTTTCTTTAATATTTGTCAAAAATATCCTCAGTATTTCATACTTACTGGGTGGTGCACCCCGTCCTGAAGATGATGCACCCCCTCCTGGAAACAATCCTGAATCCGCCCCTGGTTTACTTTGTTGATGACGAATATATAGATTGTTTTCATTTTCTATTTGATATTTCAAGACAAATGTAGTCTTCCTAAAGAAGAAGGTCCATGTTTTGGACTGTTTTATAAGTACTTCTACAATACTGTCACGTCCACGTGCGAGCAGTTCGTGTATGGCGGATGCCTAGGAAATGAAAACAACTTTGATACAATGGACGCATGCAAGCAAACGTGCAGTAAACACGACATAGGTAAGGATGATGGCGAAGACCGTTGGCGATGGTTCCATAGTGATGATAATGGTGAGGATAATGGTGGCCGCGGTGATGAAAATGATGTTAATGATAATGGTACTGGTGATGGTGATGATGATAATAATGAAAACATTAAAATAATAAGCTTTATCGTCATGGAGATTGTAGTCGTAAAAATGATGAATATGATTGATAATGGTATCAATGATGATAATACTAGTAAAATTGCGGCCAATACTTAACATATCCTATTGTAATATCTATCTGTTTTAGGTGGTGAGGGAGAAGGCGGTGAGGGAGAAGGCGGTGGCAGCGGTGAGTGAGATATAGTGACAATGATGATACAAAGTTCTAACATGTACATCCGCTCTTCATTTTAGTCTCGTCTAGGAATTGGCATTTTGGAGGACGTTAATCAAAAAGCCGACAAAGTGTGAGGCAGACTGTCGCGTTTGTTTCATAGTGAACACTTTGTCGGCTTTTTGATTGACGTCCACCAACATGCCAGGTCCTAGACGAGACTTTTTATAATAGCTCATAGCTCATTTATTCATTCATTTACTCTGCATTTATCTGTTTTCCATTCGATCACTCGTGCAATTATCCCTTCATTCATCGCATCGTTTATTTCAAATCATTCTATTTCAGAGGAGTCCTGTGGTCTTGCTAAAGATCCTGGGCCATGTTTTGGTCTGTTCACTCGATTCTATTACAACAAATACACAAAGTCTTGTGAAGAGTTCACCTATGGAGGTTGCCTGGGCAACACCAATAACTACAAAACTATTGACGAGTGTAATAACAGATGTAAGAATTAAAGGAAAAGTTCAAAGGGTTAACGAGGGAGCTTTGCTCCGGGAGCATGTTGCGAGAGCGTGTTGCAGGAGCAAGCTCCCTCGTGTGTACCGGCCTTAACTGCTGTTTGAATGGCTACGAGGCCGGATACACAAAAATTATTGTATTCTACTGTTGCTTCGTTTTATTGTTAATTACTCTTAATTATCTAATTCAATTTCCTTTGAATTTCATTTTGTTGGAACCAGAAGTACACCTTCTGAGGTCTTTTACATGCCTTTTTACAGATTGAACATTATAGACATGCAATTTTGTCCAGGTATAAACCGTTTAAAATTTTGAAACAATCTTCCTATCGAAATTGGAAATGCAACTTGTAAGAAAAAAAAAAATAAATCACTGCTTAAAACTCATTATCTCAAACAATATCAGTTTATAAATGTTGAAGTTGCAGTCAGGATTCAAAATATACAGAATATGTAAAGTTTTTTTTACTCTGACTTATTGTGATAACTAATAAGACGTGTCGATCATATACTATCATCTTCATCAGTTCATATTTGAATATATTTCATTGTACTAATTTGTGCTTTGTAAACAGTAAAAACGTTGTAAAATCTTTGTGTTTCTGCAAATTGAAAATGATTGGAGATGAATAAAACTGAAATGAAATCGTTAATGCTTTGTTAATTTTTCTGTATGGATGAAGCTATGACCATTTGGACAGCTAAACGTGGCATTTCGATTAAACTTTCTCGATCATGGGCGATTCTAGTTCAGATATATTTTAACTCTATACAACGAAGTATCACACGCACGGCCAAAAACTAATTCTGTTGTGGCTAATAGACCTTTTCAGTTGGACCTCATTCTCAATAGTATGCTAATTATTGTTTTGAATTTGGCTGCAATCTGTGGAAATGTGAACAATGACTTCCATATATTTATTTCTCTTCAAGTAATGCTAACAGTTAACATTTGGAGAATTGTGAAAAAAGTTACAATTTATTACTACTTTGAAGTTTGTTTGATAAAAGCCGGACGGCTAAATTAACCGTTAGGTTTCTCAACTGAAAAGCTGTATTACACCAGTTTGTGCAAGCTAGTACTATCATTAGAAAAAAACAAACATGATTCGTGCCATTGAGTCCTATACTAAATAGTACTGTAAGTGTTAACAAGTTGGTAGTTATTTCACAGCTTTTTGGCGTACACTCCAAAATATGCAAACATATATCAAACACATATAGCCCGTGAACAAAATAATGTAAAATAAGACAAACGAAATCCATACTTTAAAGATAGGGTAAAGCAATCGTACATGCACTGCCGAGCTAGCAAAACTGTCTCTGGACATGAAACAACTTATTTACCCGGGGATAAACGACCGGGGATGCTCGTCGGAGTTTTTTTCAAAAATACCCTTAAGGTAATTCAGTAGTTTTGTACTGCGCACAGTTCTGCGCATATTTCGAATTTTAGAGTTTTATATTTTTTATCATCAATAGATACAGAGTTATGTCTGAGAAACACTTTAACGTAAAAATACGAACAGTTTTCACATTTTCTAGCGAAAAATTACGAATTTCTTTAAATTCGCCCCAGTCCACACTCGGAAAATACTTGATATTATTGAAATTTGAGAATATTTCTCAAAATATCTCGCAAACCAATACGGGCACCTATCTTTTTTATTTCATAATATCATTTGAAATCATGTTTTTTAAAACATATGTGATCGATGACAAAATTCTATGGCTAGATTTTTCGATATTTCGAAAAGTGTTTCGTTCAAAGCGTTATTGAGGCCTGTACATATTCGAACATTTTGTTAATTTTTGCTTTATTTCTTTTCGCTGTTGAATTTTAGTGCAAATCGTTTGCTTTACATCGGTAGCCCAATGTATAAGGAGCACATTTAAGCACATTCCAAATATTTGGTAGTGACCAAGCTCAGTCAAGCGATGCTTTTATGTATGATGCCCATTTTCGAATGTTAGACGCTAAATTGACAAAGTGGGTATACTTAAAAAGTTTTCTTTCGAAATCCAATACGGTGACCCCATTTTTTTATTTTATATTTTTGATGAAAAACTCAAAAAGTTTTACCGTAGAAAGTTTTATCAAAATTCTATGGCTAGTTCTATTACTACGGAATTACCTTAAAAGATATCTCACGTTTTTCAAAAAGGCGTGGCTTCACAAATTTCCACTCCAAAAAGATACCAAAAATAGAATACTATTAAATACACTGAAAATAAACTTTGTATTTCTAAACATCAAAATCTACCAGTGAAGGTTTTTTTTACCCCTTAAAGATACCAAAAAGCGAGGATTTGGCAAGTCTTATATTTTAAGCCCTAAAAGAGATCAAATACGACCGGTCGTGGTCCCATCCCCTCCCGGGCTTATTTAATGGCTGATAAAAGCCATAAAGACTATTAAAAATGTTTCTTGTCTGCTTTATCTTTGGTTTGTTATTAACTGAACTTTATTTGTTATCATGTTATTAGCTAATTCGCAGAAGTACGATGAAAATTTTTTGCAGATGAAATTACGGGCAGAAATTTCTCCTCAATTATTGAAGACCCTGATGGAAAGGACTCGATTCTAGTACCTCTTACACATTTAAGAAGTGGTATATATCGACCAGTGTGTTAACGTGGGCACTTAGTAATAATCAGGCTCACGGGATTAATTTGTCAATACCAATTAGCAAAATGGATTTTACAAAAAAATAATTTAATCCGTTTCGTGTGACAGAAATCTTAGAAAAAATACCCTAGAAAATGATGGCCAGTCACAGTGAGACTACTCAAAGTAACACATTTTCCACAAAATGTCCTAGTTCATTGTCAGAACAAATTACAGTTTGCAATTTTATTTAAAAAATTATAGTCAACTCACGTCACCACGATTTACGTGGTGTCGTACGAACATGCTTGAGCATTATATGCGATGAGTTTGACACTCTCCACCAAAAGGAAAAATTGAAAAGAAAAATCATCTCGTGGTTTTATTTCTACTGAAGTACTTTTTAAGTATTATTATGACTACAAAAAAACTCCTGTATAATTCTATGTTTATTCACAGTTTCTTAGCGTGGCTGACTCAGCTATGTGAAGTGGGCTTTGCTACCTCGACTAGCATTACAAATCTATGGCAACTGAGTGCGTTAAATTGAAAATCGTTTCTTAAAGGGAATATAATCTCTATGTGTTAGTGAGCTAAAAAAAATCTCGTTTTAACGTCCTAAAAACGATTCCTCAATTTTTATCGATTTTTTCATAGTTTGTAAATGGCCGCAACAGAGCTTGTAAGATTTTTTTTTTGATAAACCGAATATTACATGGGCGCTAGGAGATGCGAAATTTATCTTCTATCTCACTCGTTTGTTGCACTCTTCGTGGGATATTTTATTCAACACTCGAAGATAAATTTCGTATCTCCGCACGTCCATGTAATATCCTCTATGTAATATATATATTCTCATTGCATTTAATAACAGGCAGACCATCAATTTCAAGAGCATTCACTGATCGTTTATAGATCCCTTGCATGCTGTGACGTCAAAGCAGCCATATCTGCAGGACAAACCAAAAGATTGTTGCTCTCTTGGGAGCTGCAATTCATTGTTTTCTCCTCCAGGTTGAGCTGCATTCCAGCGAACTGCAAGGAGTCTATCTATATCGTAAACCGCATCAAAGCTATGGTATTTGTGAAGTCATTGTACGTGGTCGTATGTAATAATAATTAAATGCTTGTAAAGGAGTAATTTATGAATGCGTTCGGTGTGTAGTAATGAAAGAAATGTTAAGAGAAAAATATCATATGCCCTTGGAAGGATTAATTGCTTTTAGTCAGTTTTAATTGGAATCGTCAGATGTAAGAAGTATAAGCTCAATGCAGCGTTTGATATGAAATCGTGTAATCATGGTGGTGATGATGATGATAGTGATGATGATGATGGTAAAAATAATGAAAGTGTTAATGATAATGATATTGTTGTTGATAATAATGGTGATGATGATGATGACGGTTAGGGTTATGATGATGCCAAAACTATGGGGTATTTTTGGCTAAGACTTTAAATGGTCAGATTTGATAAAATTGGCCTACAATTTAAAAGTGAAATTTAAAGACAATAAGCCATGTACACTAAGATTCAAAATTAGTTGGGACATTCGTTGTTTTAAACCACATTTTTTTGTTGAGTATTTTCCAGGCGCCTCCCCCCTCCCCTGTCACAATGTTGGTAATATCGATGATGAATTTTGTATGAAATGAAACCTCAGAGAACATTGTTTAGGGGGAGGGGGGATTAACCGGGATATCAGTGTAGAGTGAAAAAGAAAAAAGTGTGAGAGAACGAAATGGTGTCGAAAAAAATGCCAATGTCCCAACATTTTTGAAACTTAGTGTAGGTGCGGCTCATGAAAAATATACATAGATCATGTGCAGTAGATAAGTTGTGATCCCTTAAATAGCCGCTGGGCCTCAGTAGTGGAAGATGCACAGTGGCACAGTATTTAAAATTACTCAATGTATACTGTGAGGGCGGAGTGTTCTAGACAGCGCTCACGTAGAAGGGACTACTGAGCTGCATGATTTAAACTCAGAGAGCGGAGTTTTCTAGGCAACACTCACGTATAAGAGATTGAGGTGCCTGGCGCTTTTACAATTCCATAAATCCTGCTCTATAATCCTTTTTAGTTAAACCACAGTGAAAAAGCTCCCTTGCAACAACCATCCATCTTATTAATTAATTAGATAGTCCTAATATATATAAAACAGCCGGTTTAATACACAGCAACATTTTAGAAAATTGCTCTGTAAGTTGGAGAACTACTTGGGAAAACTTGACACGATGAAGAAGACGTACTTGTGTGTTATCATAGCCATTATATTGTGTAAGTATAAACTAGTTATATAGCAGTTGGAAGAGTTTGTAACTTGATTCAACATAAGGGCTAGAAACTGACGTTGCGGACGTTAGTCCTTCATCAGAGTAAGTGAATAAGAATGATTTGCAATATAGCATTTGTAGCTAAAGATTTGGTAAATTAGAGGTTCCAGGGTAAATATTTAGAAACAAAACACATGAGTGAAGTGCTGTACCATTACCAGTATATTGGTGAAACTAAACCAAGACTCAAAGGCAGACTTAACGAACATCGACGACTGACGCACCTTAACTCTACATTAACTGATACGGGCTGCTGTTTCTGAACACTCTCTTACTAATCCCTGTGATTAATCAATACCTAACGTGCGAAAAATCCTTAGAGCACAAATCACAAAACACAAGAAATTCATCTTATAGCCACGCCTGTAACCTTATAAATAGAAAAATTGCTACACAAAAAATATGTTCGCTTACGACGACGTACCGCCATTAGACAGGTTATTTTTCTTTGTCTACATAGACATTCATTCATCTATTCCAGAAACTTCTAAGGGCATTGTGAAAGTGAAGCACAAGTGTTCCATGCGCAGAAATATTCTAGACTAATTAGCATAATTTTGACACCATATTTGATGCTCAGAACTAGATTCAAAATGGCCGCTTAATGCTGTAAATCAAACATTGACGAACTTTCACGAGTTTTTAGACAACATTTGTTGATTACTTAGTTTGTAAGGTCGTGGGAGCATAAAAACTGATTTTATCCGAGTAAGACTTTTCGACCAAAGACTCGAATGTTTCGGATTATGAAACCAAAGTAATATACTGTAGCTAAAAGTTTAAGCCTTCTTATGAGTTTCTGCCCATTCATTCGTCCTTTGAATATAAAAATAGCAAAATGTATTCTTCCAGGTTTACCGCTGACCAGTTCGGCTGGGGAGGTCCCGTCTAGCTGCTCCCTGCCCAAGGTGGTCGGTAATTGCAGAGCGATGGTGATCAGGTTTTATTATGAGCCTGCGAGAGATAGATGTCTGCGGTTTATTTACTCGGGTTGCGGTGGCAACGCGAACAATTTCTTGACGTTGAGACAGTGCCGTAATGAATGCAAGCCATGAGGTAAATTCATCTTAGGTGTAAGGTTGTAGTAGATTTTTGGCTATCAGATGGGTTCCCTGCAATCAGCTAAATACCAATAACAGCAATCCCCCGTCAATGATGGGTGGTGGTTTAAAAGTTGTCCTAGAAAATTCCGAATGCCGAATGCGAATTAAAACGTCTTGGTAAATGTACAATTGTAATGTACAACTGTTTGTAGTCTTGAGAAGGACTGTTGGTATTAGTGTCTGATATTTGAATGGTTTATACCCAGGTGTAAGTGATGTTGATGTGTTGTGATCATCTGGGTGTGTGTAGTCTTGAGAAAGACTGTTGGTGTTAATGTCTGATGTTTGAATGGTTTGAACCCAGGTGTAAGTGATGTTGATGTGTTGTGATCATCTGGGTGTGTGTAGTCTTGATAAAGACTGTTGGTGTTAGTGTCTGATATTTGAACGGTTTAAACCCAGGTGTGATGTTGATGTGTTGTGATCATCTGGGTGTGTGTAGTCTTGAGAAAGACTGTTGGCATTAGTGTCTGATATTTGAATAGTTTGTACCCAGTTGTGAGTGATGTTGATGTGTTGTGATCATCTGAGTGTGTGTAGTCTTGAGAAAGACTAGCTGTTGGCATTAGCGTCTGATATTTGAATAGTTTGTACCCAGTTGTAAGTGATGTTGATGTGTTGTGATTTGATTATTTTCAGGTTACGAAAGAGATTTCATATAAATCTACTCCGACGTTTTACAAAACTTATCAAACGAGATTGTAACAGTGGTATTAATCATTGATCTGATAACACTATGATAACATTATTACAAACCTTAATAATAAACTATAATATTGGCATTTATATAAGCACTTTTGGTACTGATATATTTAAATAGCTATTTATGATAATTGAGCCCGCAACCGAACGGACAGCCCTGCGGTATGGTCTTGAGAGTGAGGCTCTGGTGGCTTCCAACATCTGACATGCGCAGTACGTGATCAGAGCTGCACTTATATCGCTGGAGGTCTTTTCCACCCAGTGAACATTTGACCGTTTGGCCACCTTGTTTGGTGCTGTTCACTGGGCTAACCATGAAAACTGCTCAGTGGATGGACAATTTCCGTCGTGTTCAGTAATTGGACATTTCCCTTTTTGGGTCTTTTGACTCTTGGAATCAAATGGAAGTGTTTTGGTTTCAAAACCGGTTTTGTGGGTAACATACTCACACGAAATCCATCTGATTCACTTTTTCGAAAACCCTTAACACATGCGTCCTTCGAAAGTTGAGGCTGTGTTGAATTTCATTAATTAATTTTATTATAGGGACTATAAAGACTACAACTATAAATTACCGCGTGTTGGTTTCCTGTTTCAACTCCAAATAACTAACGACATTCGACAACTACCCCAAGACTGCAACGGCTATTTCAATATAGATTTCGGCAAAAAAGACCAAAACTAAACCTGTACAAAACAAAAATCTTACCATACACCATACAATATGTCAAAAATGACACCCTACAAGTAGACTCGAAAAAAAACCCTTAGGGTGGGACATTTCCGTATACCAAAGATAGGGTAATACCCGTTCTCTTCGACGTTTTATGAAATAGTAGATATTTGAATAAGTTCGGTTGTTAGTTAGTATGAAAGTACATTTTGTAAAAACATCGTTTAAAAGGCTATCTGAAAATTTCTAAAAATATTTCGTTAAATAAAACAACGTATATTTTGACAAATTGTGGACTTGTATTGAACCTGTGAAAATGACATTAACTACCCGAAGGACATACTTGCTTTAATTGATGTTCCTTGGATAATAATTATTTACAAAAAGGTTTTATTAAAAAAAAGTATGACAGAAAACATGGATTGATCTACATATTGAAAACGAAACCAATTTGGCAGAAAAGCAGAGAAATTTCATAACCGGGCTACCTCCATGGCATTTAACTAAGTAATCGACTATATAAGGAAAACATTTTGCGAATTTTCTATACCAAATGAGCCATTAATAAGTTGTTTAATTTTTTTTTCAAATCAAACAGCTATCAATTTGCAATAATTTAATCCAGTTAATCCAAGATACCCTGAAATCCTTGAGCATGTCCATGGGCCATGACATACACTGTCATAACTGACAATTACGTATTTTTAATGCACTTTTTAGAATCTTTGTCACTATTCTTTACTTAACCAATGAAATTATCGGTGCTCAAACAATAAGACCTCTCACACTCATGTTCTACGAATCAAAAGCCAACTGCGGTCTCCGGTTTTGCTCGTCGTTACCAAAGTGAAAAATCCTCGTTTAACAACCATCCATCTAATTAGCAAATTAGATAGTCTCATAAAAAGAACCATCGTTAATACAGAACAACATTTTAGAAAAATACTCTGGTCTGTGGAGAACGACTTGAAAAAACTTGCCACGATGAAGAGCACATGCCTGTTTGCGATCATAGCTATGATGTTGTGTAAGTATTTATATAGCATTTAGAACCAATTATACATATTTGCCATAATGGCGGAAAATTTACTTTTTCAAAATAATTTTTTTTTTTTCATATTTTGTTAACCTGGAATAAAACAATTATCATGGATAGACATTCATGGGAAGTTTCACTATTTTGGAAAAAAGCGTAAAAAGTTATCCGAGGTTAAAAATATCAGAATTTGTATGGACTTTATTCCTGAGGCCTTTCTGCCCTCGTTTCGGTGTTCTTGATAATTTTCAAATGCTTTTAAAAATCTTCCTGAAAATTTCATCTCTTTTTCTCAAACTTTCATGGATGCCTATCGTTTGGTGGGTTCATTTTTTTAAATCAGCAATTTGATAGAATCAGTTGGCGGCCACTATGGCAAACGTTGATAACTAGATTGAGTAAACTGTGACTTGATTACTTAATAACTAAGTAAATTGATTTGATCGCAGGGACATCTGTCAAGTAGTTTTTCAAATAAATTAGTAAATTGGGGACAGCCGTCTTGGTCTTTTGTCGCAAAGGATAAATATATTTTTGTATCATCAACATATGACTCAATTTTACTGAATTTGACAGAGTTATGCAGATCACTTTTGTAAAGAGTAATCAACATGGGCCATAATATCCAACCTTGTGGCACCCCATGAGTTACTGTTAGTGGCTCTGACAAAACATTTGCAAAACCAGTACGTTGTTCCCTTTTATTCAGGTAGATTGGGGGCGTTGTTGTTATACACTTAAACTTCTTGAGAAGTGTTGTATAACAGTGGCTTTCAAATGCTTTTCCCAAGTCCATAAGCACCATTGCTGTAATCTTAGAGTCCATGGCTTGATTAATGTGATCTTTAACGCTGTTACATTTCTGTTAGTTATAGATCAATGTAATTAAACGTATAACATTAATTGTAATTAATCATTTTTAATTAAGATAATATTACATATTGTATCATTCATAGCTTGTTATATAATTGCTGATTTGACCTACTATGGGTAAATAAAGTTGATTCTATTTCTAGTCTATTCCTAGTCTACTTCATCACAAGATGATACTCTCATATCCTTAGACAACTGTATTGCTGATATTCTCTCGTGGATGCATATTGTATAAATCGAGCGCTATATCAATTTTAGTCATTATAAAATTCATGAAAAATTATAAACCCAGAACAATAGAAAATCACTACCGTGAAGGCATCTATATATATAATACCGAAATCGTCCTGAGGTTTAGCTTGAAATATCTCGGCCAAATTAAATCTAATTCCAAAAATATTGATTTAGAATAGCAGCATTAATCTAGACATTTCATAAGTAATATACAATATTCGCGGCCGATCTGTATGGAATATAAAATGTCTCGCCTTCGGCCCAACATTGTATATTCCATACAGATCGGTCGCTCATATTGTATATATTACTTATTAATACTTTTTTAATTATTCATTCATTCATTAATTCATCCATTAATCATTGTACTAATTCATTTATGCATCTATTCACGTATCAATATAATTCAAGAGACATGACACTGTCCCTAGGTTTATCGGTGACAAGCTCAGCTGTGAAAATCCCGTCAAAATGTTCTCTGCCTAAGAAAATTGGTCAATGTAAAGCTATGAATAGGAGGTACTACTTTGAGCCCGCAAGCAACAGATGTCTGGGGTTTATTTACTCGGGTTGTGATGGTAACGCGAATAACTTTTCAACGTTGAGAGAATGTCGTGATGAGTGTAAGCCATGAGGTAAGTTTGATCTCAGATGTAAGTGACGTGACGTTGATTGGTTGTGCCGTTGGAACTAGTGTTTGGTGTTTGAATGGTTTGTACCCAGGTGTAAGTGATGTTGATGTGTTGTGATCATCTGGGTGTGTGTAGTCTGAGAAAGACTGTTGGTGTTAGTGTCTGATGTTGAAATGCTTTGTACCCAGGTGTAAGTGATGTTGATGTGTTGTGATCATCTGGGTGTGTTTAATCATGAGAAAGACTGTTGGTGTTAGTGTCTGTTAGGTTTTTACCCAGGCGTAAGTGATGTTGATGTGTTGTGATCATCTGGGTGTGTGTAGTCTTGTGAAAGACTGTTGGTGTTAGTGTCTGATGTTGGAATGGTTTGAACCCAGGTGTAAGTGATGTTGATGTGTTGTGATCATCTGGGTGTGTGCAGTCTTGTGAAAGACTGTTGGTGTTAGTGTCTGGTGTTTGAATGATTTGTACCCAGGTGTATGTGATGTTGATGTGTTGTGATCATCTGGGTGTGTGTAGTCTTGAGAAAGACTGTTGGTGTTTGTGTCTAATGTTTGGATGGTTTCAACCAGGTGTAAGTGATGTTGATGTGTTGTGATCATCTGGGTGTGTGTAGTCTTGAGAAAGACTGTTGTTGTTAGTGTCTAATGTTTGAATGGTTTCAACCAGGTGTAAGTGATGTTAGTGTGTTCTGATCATCTGGGTGTGTTTAGTCTTGTGAAAGACTGTTGGTGTTAGTGTCTGGTGTTGGAATGGTTTGAACCCAGGTGTAAGTGATGTTGATGTGTTGTGATCATCTGGGTGTGTGTAGTCTTGAGAAAGACTGTTGGCATTAGTGTCTGATGTTTGAATAGTTTGAACCCACGTGTAAGTGATGTTGGTGTGTTGTGATCATCTGGGTGTGTAGTCTTGAGAAAGACTGTTGTTGTTAGTGTCTGATGTTTGAATGGATTCAACCAGGGGTAAGTGATGTTGATGTCTTCTGATTTTATATTTTTCAGGTTATGAAGTTAAAGGACATTTGTCAAACATATCAACAAATCATAGACAATAGTACTGCTTAACGACTTTCAAACAAAATTATGGCATCATCTATGAGGTGAAAGTGTTGAGAATAAACACACAATATAGGGGAATTCCTCGCCTCGCACTCCTTTTTTAAATCACCGCTCTTATTCCGCACTTTGATTTCCAGTGACTTCAAATCATGTTCCAAATTGTTTCTATTTTATGTAGTTTGTAGTGGCTTAGCGACGTTCGCACGTAAATGTTTTAATTTAAAATCCTTGTTATTCAGCAGAACTGACGTTAAAAGATATCGAATAAAAAGCGAAAATGGAGGGGAGGGGTGGTAACAGTAGGATTTCACGTAGCTTGAAGAAAAAACGAACTTCTAATGTTACACATTAAAAAAGCGAGGATGTGCAAATTGACTACGAGGGGGAAAAGTTAATTATTTAAAAATTGAGCCAAAAAATTAATTAGAATACAGGAAAAAAAAAAAACAACTAAAGAGCACGAGCTCATGTTGACGTCATTTGGTAGTAAATGTAAAGTAATGTAATGTAGTGCTTATATGGCGCATTTCACTAATGTCTCGATGCACTTTACAATCTTTAATATTTATAGTATGTAATCCGGTTTTACAAGCATGAGATTGATTAGTAGTTAGTATGTATTAGTGTAGGCCTATCACCGAGGATGGTCGTGACCTGCGTGCTCAGTCGTTCTTTTATGTTCAAAATAAATAAAAAAAGCATTCAAGTTTAGATGGGGATATTTTCGTACAGCCGGTTCTTGGGAGAACGCCTTAGTTAAAGCCGAAGGAACTGTCGATTTAATTTCTTAACTTACATCGACCAGGGTTCTATTCCCATCCTGTTTTTCTAGAGTTATTTGCGCTTTGTTTCATTACGTGCTTTCTCATTCATTAACTTATGTATAGTTATATTTTGTGTATAATGTAAATGGTTTTTAACGAATTAGCGCATCAACGTTTGTATAATTTTTCTTCCTCTAGTATATAAAAATCTACGAGATAACCAACTAAACTATGATGATTTTTGAACGCTCTTCACTACAAGAACCAAAAGGATCAATTTTTTTATACTGCAAGAACCAAAAGGATCAATTTTTTACATGCAAGAACCAAAAGGATCAAATTTTCACTGCAAGAAACAAAATGATCAAATTTTTACTGCGAGAACCAAAATGATCAAATTTTTACTGCAAGAACTAAAATGATCAAATTTTTACTGCAAGAAACAAAATGATCAAATTTTTACTGCGAAAGCCAAAAGGATGAAATTACTAGTACACTTTAAGTGCGACCAATACAAACTTGTCAATGAGCGATATACAAAACAATACAAGTACCGTCGAGTATTTGAAAGTCGTATTGACAATGTGAGTTGACAGATCGTTAGAAGATGGTTACATGAGTTATAATACAAGACCATATGATTAACAATATTGTATTTTAGTAGAAAACGAGATTTAGTTGTCAAAATCTTACAAAATAAGATTAGCAGCACCGTAGGATAAACGACCGTATCACACACAAAAAAAGAAAAAGAAAAAAAAAGCGCTGTTGGAGAAAAAAATAGCAGATAGGCGAAAGTGGAATGGCGAAAGTACTACCATCGAAAGGAATCGTGGACAAACGTTTCAAAGCAAGTCTTTCTAAAAACATTTTGCTGCAATTTATTGCTGCTTATGTCATTCAATAACCCATAATTCCATTCGGTTGAGCTACTGTCGAACGATTTTTTTATGAACTGAATAGATGTATGTAGAAATTTGGAAGAATGAAAATCAAGTTGCTGAAAAGCGGTGCTGGTCTACTTGGGAGTGTACAACAAACAAACAAATAAACAAGCAGACAGACAGACAGACAGAAAAACAAACAAACGAACAATCAAGCAAACAATCAAACAAACAAACAATCATATAAACAAATAAACAATTAAATAAACAAACAGATAAGCAAGCAAACAAACAAGCAAACAAACCAAGACAAACAAACAAACACACAAACAAACAAACCAGCTATCAAATAAAGCGACAACGAACAAGTAAACAAAACCAACAAACAAACAAACAAAAAAATTAACAAACGAACACACAAAGTGGAAAAAAAATCAAGTGAACTTAGAAACAAAAAGCAACCAACGAACTAACTAACCAGCAAACGACTCATCACTAGATCGACCGACAAACAAATCAATTCAACAGGACGTAGTCCGGCCAAGAGTCAACCAATCAACGCCAAAGGAAAAATCATTCAGTCAATCAAAGAGGCAGTAAATGCGAGCACACCAGCTACCAGAAATAAAAATGACATATTCACGTTGCGTAATTATCTGTATGTAGTTAATGATCGAATACTTTTAGTCAAACAGAACACTTTCCTTAAGCCGGACCAAGATTAAGAAGATATTGAATTTCTTTTAGGAAAAAAAAGATGGAAAAGTAGAGATTCAAAGATTAAAATAAATATTGTAGTATAACAACGAATTAAAAAAAAAACAAAAAAACAAAACAAGCAAAGACAAAACAAAGAAAAAGTCACAGAAAATTTTGAAAAATAAGCAATAAAAAGATCACAAAGATTAAAATCACCTAAAAAGACAATTAAAATCAAGAAGAAAAGAAAATAATAAAAGGCTAATAGACGAAGCAACAATAACCTACGATATACGGAATTGAAAAAAAAATTAATCACATAAACGCTGCGTAATTGAGATTCGATGCTTGTGTTTTTCCCCTTCCATTTGTCACTATTTTTTTTTTAATTTTTATAACTACATCTTTAGAAAAAGAACAACTTGCAATGAAATTGAATTACTTTTCTTTCTTTCTTTTTCTTTTTTTCACTTTCTTTTTCTTCTTTGTTTCTTTCTTTGTTGGTTTGTTTGTTTGTTTCTTTCTTTCGTTCTTTCTTTGTTTCTTTCTTTGTTTGTTTCTTTGTTTGTTTCTTTGTTTGTTTCTTTTTTTTCTTTCTTTCTTTCGTTCTTTCTTTGTTTCTTTCTTTGTTTCTTTCTTTGTATCTTTCTTTCTTTGTATTTTTCTATATTTTTTTTCTTTCTAAGAAGATCATAGAAAACATGTATTACATGAAATTGAATTACATTCTTTGTTCTGTTTTCCAATCCTTTTCCGCAAACAAAAAATACTGTATAGAAAATGCCCGTCGTATAAGTAAGACAAAAATAGTAATGATGTAAAAAGGTCCCCTTGGAAGTAATTTTAGTGTATCCGGTGCAATAACATACTCCCTTTCAGACAAGCCATTATACTACTAGGATTAAATAGAACGACAAGTACATATTGAATTTAGCCTCCGGTTATCGTTTTCGACAATTACTAGACAATACGAACATCAAAAGCGATATCGTAGCTGATAGTTTTCTTTTCAAAACATGACAAATTCCTCAACAGGAACAATAAAGTATAACATTTAAAAATTAAAAAAATTATGAGTTATATTTTAATATTGTGTAATTGGTATTGTATTGGAAAAGCCATTAAGTAAAGTGTCCTCAAATGAAGCCGATGATTTGCACTTTTTCCTCTTTTTCAATCAATGTTCGGTTAATTTTAAGCAATTAATGCTACTTTTGCAAAGAAAGTTATTCCTTTAATTTGTTTAGTTCTAGTTAGAGCAAAATCGCACAAAACAGTGCATTTAATTTAATAACGACGTGCTAAAACGAAGAAAATTCACGAAGACATCACATAGCTTTCCACAAAAATAACTTTCAAAGATTTCACCTCAAAAACTTATCGTATACTCTCAAAAATGAAAGCTTTCTTCGCTCTGTTTAGTCTATTGATGTTTCAGTGCATTTTGATAAACCTTTCACTTCTAACTTAATAAGACTTAATAAGACTTAATAAAACAAATTATTCAGTTACAAAAAAAACAAACAAACAAAGAGCTGTTGTCCAAGGAAGCCGATAATGTGCATTCTTCCCCGCCTTTTATCATAAACCCGCCGTTTTTCAAGGTTATTCAAAACTTAAATATGGTTTTCTACAAATTAGAAAGAAGTCAAAACAAGAATATAACTGAAAGTCCCGCGATGACCTATCAATCAAACACTTTAGTGAAACGTGTTAGCTCGAACAGAGGACGGAAAGTTCTTCGAGAAAATGAAGTGCTCAATTAAAATGTAGTTAGAAATGTTATTTGTCTTTAATCAAAAGAACAAAGGATTTTAAATTAGGCATTTAATGGTGTTCTTTAGTTCTGTTAATTTACGATTTCCTGAAGTAAATACACGGCAACTAGTTACACAAAGAACAAAGGAGAAATGTACCTCACACTGACAAAAAAGAAGACTTTCTTCATGAAAAGCCATTAGCCAAAAGTATTTTGAGCAATAACATCTACACAACTAAAGTTATATACCTTGAAAAAGGAAAACAAGTTCTTTTTAATAACTGAACTTGTTTACTTTAATTGTTTTCCTAGAAACACTGACGCAGTTCACACTAGTTTAACCGCTAGTTATCGTACATTTTTATTCCAATTGTTTTCTTAGAAACACTGACGCAGTCCACACTAGTTTAACCGCTAGTTATCGTACATTTTTACTCAAATTGTTTTCTTAGAAACACTGACGCAGTCCACACTAGTTTAACCGCTAGTTATCGTACATTTTTACTCAAGTTGTTTTCTTAGAAACACTGACGCAGTCCACACTAGTTTAACCGCTAGTTATCGTACATTTTTGCTCAAATTGTTTTCTTAGAAACACTGACGCAGTCCACAGTAGTTTAACCGCTAGTAATCGTACATTTTTACTCCAACTGTATTATTAGAAACACTGACGCAGTCCACACTAGTTTAACCGCTAGTTATCGTACATTTTTACTCCAATTGTTTTCTTAGAAACACTGACGCAGTCCACACTAGTTTAACCGCTAGTTATCGTACATTTTTACTCCAATTGTCTTCCTAGAAACACTGACGCAGTCCACACTAGTTTAACCGCTAGTTATCGTACATTTTTATTCCAATTGTTTTCTTAGAAACACTGACGCAGTCCACACTAGTTTAACCGCTATTATTCGTAAATTCACTCAAATTTCAAACACAGATATTGGCAAACAGTTTTTAACGTACACAGCCAACACCAGCTCAAAACGTTTCTTTGTTCACTTCATTGAAGGAAGTTACAAAACAATACCAATATCTCAACCTTATCGATAAAGCAAAACATAAATCAACGTCAGGTTTATCTATATTGTTGATAACTCTTGTTTAGACAATTAAAAAAATAAAAACAATATCAAGAGAAGAACATGTTTCTGACAGTGCATGAACAAATAGAAAATATTGAGCTAAGACCCATATAAATACTTGACACACAGTGTTGTCTAGAGCAATACTTGACAGTTGAACCTCTTTACAAAAAAGTACATGTTTATTGTATTATCGGTTTAAGGTTACCAAGTGGCGTAGAAACTTGTTATATCCGTAATATGTATAAAATGGTTTGAAGGGTCAAGACGAGTGAGTCTGAACAAATGAATGAATGGATGGATGGATGGATGGATGGATCAATGAACGAACGAACGATAGAAGAATTGAACGAACGGATGAATGAATAAACGAGCAAATTAACCAATGCCTGTTAACAATAGGAAACACAAAGAAAAAAGTAAAAAAATAAATATGTAAAAATATTGATTTGAAATATCAACGAGATACTCGACCTTTGTCTAAACTTTCTTTGACAAAGTTCTTCTTCTTTATAAATACCAAAGACGAAAGAGACAACGACGACAAATTGCAATAAACTCAGTCTTTTTGGATTTTCACAACTACATCTTTAGAAGAACAACTTGTCAACTGAGTCTTTCTTTGAGGAAATAATTGCATTTCAGTAGTTGTTACTAACATTGTAAACTTTTTGACTACGTATGACTCATTACACGCTTTTTTTTACTAAGGACCAAGCAATTGAGAGATACGACGAGTTTAGACTTTCTAACAAAAACTAACGAGCCATTTTATTGTCAAAAGATGTACATGTTGATAATGAAAACAACAACTGAGGGCATATGCTCGTCAGCTAAATTTATGGCAAGTTTTCGTCGTTGCTTCTCAGTTCGTTCTAGCCTGCGTAGAGGCTCTTAGAAGGTCCTGAAGGCGTAAAATGGGGTAGTTGCCTTTTTGAAGTCTGAGAAGTGGGATTTTTACATTGAGATTTAACATTGGGATTGGGAAAAATAATTCCAAAATCTGGACTGGGATTTTCTCTTATTGTCCAGTTTTGTTATCTGTAAGTGCTCAAATAATGTGAGAAATTAAGTATTTTGAGTTATTTCATTTGGTATATCACGTGGCAGAAGACAAAACGTCGAGTGATTACAATTTAAAGACTAGAAAAATGAGCAATAAGTAATTTTAATCAGAAATAGTCTTGTTCACACGATTTTGTTTGCACTACTTAGATTAGATGTTTTGCCATGAACACTGGGATTTGGATAAAATTACCCTTCTCTCCCCTCCCCCTTGTTTAAAAAAAAGAAAGAGAACTTGAGACAAAGAATAAGTAATATCATTCAAAGATGTCCAAGCAGTCAGTAAATGGCTGGAAAATCTGTAAGAGAAAAAAGAAAAACTAAAAAGGCCGATGTTTCCAATTGTCTAATCTATCAAAAAAGGAGACTAACTCAAAATAGACTATCTAACAATGAAAAGGAAACAATTTTCTGCTAATACAGTGGCTTTTTCATGTCTACTTGAAATTGTTTGAACTGTTTTGATTTCCTTGACACCTGCATGGATCAGTTACATAAAAACTTTTTACAGCAGTACTTGCCGGAAACGTCAGTATGTGAGGCTGTGTCTGTAATATTTGATCCACAACGAGTAGGTTTGTTAATTGATTTATCGATGAGTACATTAGGTAGAATAGAAAGTTAATAAATAACATATAGCGCCTTGCCAGATATGATTTAAGTGCTGGAATCATCGAATGAATAAATGCATGAATAAATTAATAAATGAACAAACGAACAAATGAACGAACGAACAAATGAACGAACGAATGAATGAGCGAGTGAGTAAATGAATATATGAATAGAAGAATGAATGAAAGGATAAATGAATGAATCAAATGATGAACCAGTTCATTTATACACCAAATGATAACTTATTAAAAAAATGTATCAATAAAATGATGAATTTCACGTTACGACATGGTTATATATACGAATTCATGGCGAAAATGGTGTGTTCTAGCAATTGGCGACACATATCCCACGGACGTACAAAATAAGACTAAAACTGAAACATATCAGTCAATACAAAGGCGCATACTACTATTACATAGAAATTGAATAATGGTGGATCTCAACCAGCTATAAGTTTATCCATCAAAAATATACTAAACCCATTGCCACAGATGAAAGTCGATTCTGATTGGAAGGTCCGTGGACACGAAATGCATCGTTCTAAATGTCCGGCTCTTCCTTGGTGTTGGAAGCCATTTTGACTAGAAGAACGACCAAAACCCTTGTATAAATCAATACAAAAAATTACAGATTGCAATACAATATTGAAGACACAAATGTCCAAACTAAATACTGCATATTTCTAGAGTGGTCTTAGTATTGATCATTGTGGGACATGACGTATGTCCAACACACAAGCAAACCGGAGGCACGGACCGATTAATTAGAAACACGATCAACTGGCTCGCTCATCCACCGACTAACAAAATCCGGCCGATAACGAGCATCACACTTCACGCATGTTTTTCACGAACGTCACGGATTTGACAGATCGAACAGTAAATAACGAAAGTAATGGCCTAATTGATTTAATTGGTGGGGTGCACGCTTAGGGACGATCGCATAAAAGCACCAAACCACTTAGATTTGAACGTTACTAAAGGTTGATCACAAAAAAGGTGTTTGTGGTTTGGTTTAGTATTCCAACTAAACAGGACGATTTTGTCTTTGAAGAACACTGTGAAACATTTGAAGGTAAGTGAAAAAAATGAGCAAATGTTATTGGTGTTTCCTTAAAAGAGGAAAAAAAATTGTAGTTTTGTATGTGGCTGAACTAGTTTACGCATCAATTCACTAAAGATGTTCTTCTAAAACGAAAAGTAAGAATTGGGTTTCGAGTAAAATTGTGAAAACTGTGAAACACTTTGAAATTACAAAAATATAAGTTACATTTTCTTGTTTTTTAAGCATGTTTGTCTAAATCACTAGTCTAGAACAATTTTAACATAGGAAACAAATTTGCGTTATGACCAAACGCTCTATTTCCTTGTAAAAGGGCCCCTGAGCAAGAATTAAATTGTATAAAAAAGTGTTATAAAACGATGGCAAATAATGAAAACAGCAAACTTAGCAAAGTGTAAGAATGTGAGTATAAATTATTTTCTAAACTAACGTTTACATATTTCAGCAATTTATAGTACCAGCATCAGGATCTCAGTTAGTATGTTTTGTAAACAAGCATTAAACTAATGATACCAAACTCAGAACGCGAAGCAGAGAAATAGATGGACAAAAACGTATTCATTGTCATGGTATTTATGGCACATTTTTCATTTTGATGTCATGAATGCCATTAAAAGTTAGCAATTAGATATATACAAAAAAGGAAACAAGAAAAACGTACAGTAAAACGAAACAAGCATGACAAACAAACAAAGACAACCTTACAAGTTTACAATTAAAGAAAACATGAAATCTTGAACCGAGAAAAAAAGGTCAACTCTCCCCAACTCACTCACTACTTCTACAGTAATTACTTTACACACAGCTTTGCACACATGCTGTTTTTGAGTGAGCAAAACTAGTATATGTGAAAGAATATCGGTGTTATTTACGTTAAAACGGTTTGTACATCAAGAGAGACATCTATCAATGATTTATTTCTCTTTAAACACAATCAAACTCACAATATCACATTACTCCCAAAAACTATATTGCCTGAGGTTCGACCATCAATCTGAGAAGGTAATGTTCTTTGTTATCTTTATGTTGTGCGTAACATTGATACTTATCGAACTAAATGAGAAAAATGAACATTAAATGGCCGATATTTGTCCTGAAGGGCCAACAGTAATTGATATTTTGTAGATAGATGTCGGGGAAGTCTAGCGAAAAAAAACAGTAACATTGAGATAAACAAATGTCGAATAACTACTAAGGAAAGAAAATATCAAAAATATAAAAAAAGATATCAAATTCATTAGTAATACATAAAACTGGCACAATACGAGGAACAATGCAAAATCACTACCGTGAAGGCATCTGTAAATACTGAATCAGAGTTCGTCATGATTTACAGAAGATTTAGCTTGAAATACTTGGCCAAATTACATCTTATTTCAAAATTTTTAAATCTAAAATATCAGCATTAGTAATATACAATATTGGCGTGTGATCTAAATGAAGTTCAAAACAGCACGCTTGCAGCTCGCTGTTTGAAATCCTCATAGAGATCTCCCGCTCATATATATATATAACATAATATTGTAGATAAAGTCTAAATGAAAAATACAGTTGTATTCATTTTAATTTGATCGAATCAGACCTTTTATTTCAGAGACGCTTATTACTTTTAGAACATAGTTCATATTATTTTTATATCTTTATGTCATCATTTTCAAAGTCTTATTTTTTCAAATGCAGCGTATGATAGCATAAAGAATGTTTTCTTATAAAGAACCTTTAATTAAACCAATGTAGACAAATTTGTGTTATATAAACTTTGAATTATGCCAATATATTGTATCAAAATGAAGAATTATATACAATGGGGATAATGACCAAAAAAATCAACAAAAGAAAGATAAAGAAACGTTAAATAAGAAAACAAAAAGACAATGTTATAAACTACAAAACATACACTTCAAAGAAAAGATGATAGTGAAATGAAGTTGAGTTGATTTAGCCTGAGAAAGTACAAGATTTTTGAAGACACACCATTGATTCAATTTCAGTTCAGAAATACATAAGTTTACATATTATTTGTTATATTTGTTGACAATTCCTTTTCTTCATCTTTCTACTTTTCTTTCCAAAAAAAAAAAAAAAAAAAAAAAATTGACAGAGTCACACTGCAAGATAATAATCTGGGATTTTAAATATGATGTTCTTGAAAGCAAATAACTAAACAAAGTAAGGAAAAACGTCTTTTGTTCTTGGACAAACATTTTGGCAAAACGGATATTCTTTTATTTTAATACAATTTTCCATATTTCTTGTCAATCAATATTTTACAAATTAAAACACGTTTATTAATGATATTGATTTTTCACTATAAAAGGAACTTTAATCTTTGCATACAAATATGGTTATACAGCTACTCCTGAAATGGTTGTCCAGTTGAAATACTGATTTAGCGAATAGCGAAATCATTTGCATATCTCATGATTTTTTATTTTAAGAAATGGTGAGTCACATTTTCCACACAACTTCATCATATAATTATAATAAACTATGTAACTATATGATATGTGCAGCTTTGTATTTAAAACAAGAAAACTGAAAACTTAATATATGCAAATAACATTGTTATTCGCTAAATCAACCTTTTCAAGAATAGCTGCAGTATTCACCGAATCGAAAAATGAACAGTTCATCTTCGGCTATGTTGTTTTTATTGACAAAATGGTACAAAGTTCATGTAAACCGTTCTATTTGAAGTTAAACTACAATATAAGGATCAACACAAAACACTATTGATTTACATTGACTGACTAGCCTCGTTTCTGTGATATCGCTCCAGTACCGTCTGCCATATTTCGATTTGTTGTATGTTTAATAAATTGTCATCATTATTACTATTATTAAATAGCGGCCCGTATTAACGTATAACATTGTAAAGTGCATTGAGATTTGTGAAATGCACTATATAAAGCACCTCACATTATTATCATGATTATAGATATTTTATTCGCATTTTAAAAACTGTGTACAACAATTCAGTTTAAACCTTAAACCTGAGGACTCAAAAAACATACAATGATAATGCTTTGCGCAGAATATGAGCCGTTCGTAACAGTACTATTTTCTGGCATGTATCTAGTCTAATTGAACCTGGTAGCTTATTACAATTTTGTTCCATTCCTTTTCTTACTAGTCCTAACGCTCCTATGATGATAGCAACTTTCAAATTACACATCTTTGCAATTTCGATCTCCAGATCTTTGTACTTGCTTTTCTTTTCTACTTCCAGTGCTACATTGTTGTCGTTCGGTACAGATACATCAACAAAGTAGCATATATTATCTTTAGCTGCAATGTCCGGTCTTTTTGCGTTGATTGTTCTAACTAATAGCCGGACACCAAAATGTCTATATCAAGGCCCGACAGTAGACACTGGTGTAGTAGGTGGACCTTTTCACTATCTTCTTCTTCTTCCTCTTCTTCTTTACTACTCTTTTTTACCCCCCTCCCCCCCCCAAAAAAAAAATAATAATAATAATAACTTTATTTATTTCTATAGCACTATTTCCTATATAACCCAATAGTGCTTTACAATCAAAAGTTTTATGTACATAAGGATATAAGTATAATTTACAATATTAAAATTTAGGTAAAATCGAATATCTACAGCAATGATAAATAATAATATAAAAATAATCAATAATAATAAATAATATATGTAGTCAAATATATAAAAATTAGTTGAAATTAATTATGACAAATCATATGCTTCTTTAAAGAGATGCGTTTTGATTAACGATTTAAAACTTGTCAGAGAGACAAAAAAAAACACAACAACAACAACAACAAAACGTATCTGCGTTACTCTATCTTCATAAATCATGGCTACCACTTTTGATTTTCAAAGAATATTAACCCCAAAAAGATTGCTAAGTTTGCTCGGGTTCCTGACCAAATCTCCCTATATTTTTTTACTGAAATTCATGTCACTCTTGGTGAATTCTGTGAAATTAACACATGGATTCATCATAATCTATATTTAAAACTCGATTTTCTCCAGATTAACATTTATAAATGAGTGAATGTTTGATGATAAGAGTATAGAGATCTATTGTGCTATCACAACATTGGCTAAACCTAACCCTAACCCTAACCCTAGGCCTGGGCACGAGTAATGAGTGAATGTTTGATGATAAAAGTATAGAGATCTATTGTGCTATCACAACATTGGCTAAACCTAACCCTAACCCTAACCCTAGGCCTGGGCACGAGTAATGAGTAAATGTTTGATGATAAGAGTATAGAGATCTATTGTGCTATCACAACATTGGCTAAACCTAACCCTAACCCTAACCCTAGGCCTGGGCACGAGTAATGAGTAAATGTTTGATGATAAGAGTATAGAGATCTATTGTGCTATCACAACATTGGCTAAACCTAACCCTAACCCTAACCCTAGGCCTGGGCACGAGTAATGAGTAAATGTTTGATGATAAAAGTATAGATATCTATTGTGCTATCACAACATTGGCTAAACCTAACCCTAACCCTAACCCTAGGCCTGGGCACGAGTAATGAGTAAATGTTTGATGATAAAAGTATAGAGATCTATTGTGCTATCACAACATTGGCTAAAAAACACCAAAGTGTTCCAGTTTTAACTTACGTTTTGTTCTCGTTTCTCATTACAGATTCAATATGAAATACTCATTGTGGGCTCTAACATTTGCTATGGTAACGGCCATTGTCATAGCAACCGAAGAAAAACAAGACGCACAGCCACCTTACGTTGACCTAACACAGCCTGCCTTTTACCATATTAGGGGAAAACGTGTTGCTGGGCAACCACCTTACGTCGACTTAACGCAACCTGCCTTTTACCATATAAGGGGAAAACGTCAATTTCCACCAAATGTAGACCTCACTGCGCCTGCGTACTACCACATTAGAGGAAAACGAGTTGCTAGGCAACCACCATATGTTGACTTGACACAGCCTGCCTTTTATCATATTAGAGGAAAACGTGTTGCTAGGCAACCACCATATGTTGATCTGACGCAGCCTGCCTTTTATCATATTAGAGGAAAACGGGTAAGAAAAAAGTTACGAAATATTGCAAAACAAAAACCACAGGATACAAGATTGCAGCCTTAGATCCGTGATAAAAACAAACAAGGATTGACCGACATGAAGTTGGATGAACCAATCAATACAATTCAATTATTACATTTTAATTATTGCATTTTAATTATTACACTCTATTTCATGGTTTTTTGAAAAGCATTTTACGTATGTCTATCTATGTAGGTCAAAGGAATTTTTTAGAAAAAAGTACTTTATAAATAACATAAAGCGTCTACAACATAACGATAAGAAAAAAAATAGTTTTTATTAATTTATTAATTTCATGATACGCCTAAGTCGTTATTTCTATTTCAGGAAAATTAGGTGAACAGAAGAGAAATTCGCTAAAAATCGCACAAAAAGCAAAAGATGTGGTTTCATGTTGTTGAGGTTGTTGGAAAGAAAAGTCTACGAAAGCTTTTGAGATTGAATACTGGACGATTATTGCCGGGAGAAAAGCTACTAGAATGCTGTGTAAATGTCTAAATTATTCTGTTTTAACTATGTATTAATCAAATAAACAAATTTAAAGTTTAGTTGTGGAAATATTTCTGAAGCGTTCTTTGCAGTATATTCTCGGGTTTAGAACAGTGATTATCGCGAAATATGCGCTAGAAAATGTAAATTAAAATGAAAAATTGATCAGTGCTTTTCGCAATATAATTTAACTTTTTTTTCGTCATGAAAATCACAGAGTATAGTTTTTTTTTTTAATGGTTAACTTATTTGTTCCATTAGAACAAAATGAAAAAGAAAACAGAAAGCCCGACAAACGGACAAACAACAACCAAACAAATAAAAAAGGAAAAGCAAACAGACAAATAAAAAATCAGATAAAAAGACACACAAACAAATAGCAATGTAACCAAAAGACAAACAGCCCGAACGAAAAATCCCAGATCTCTTCACGCACCACGCCCTGACTTCTGTTCACTGTATGATTAGATGATGTTGAAAAAAGGCTAAAACTTACTGTGTTCATGTAGCCGATTTATTTTGTCATAGCATTTCCATTAGTCGAGTTAAATAGTAGATAAATTTGACGAGAGAGCTCAGGACCAATACGCCTGGAGGTCTCTAACACACCTACGCCACGACGAACCTGCAATACCAAACAAATGACGAAATGAACACTCCATTTCAAAGTTTCTGTGGATCAAATCCAGCCTCGATAGCGTGTGATACAAGCTGTAAAATTCAACAGCTGTCCGTGGTAAAGAAATTGTCCTATTTCACTATGACGTCATGGTTTGTTTACATGAATAAGAACTGACCAAATTCTAGCTAGATAGTTTTCCTTTAGTGCATTTTGTACTATACTTGAACATAGAATTTGTTCCTTTCTTATAACCGGTCTTTCAGCCTATTTTTCAATAATTCATACATGCTGTATCCCCTCTGGCGACCATGATTCTTTGCGTTTAAACAATAGATTTGTTTTCGTGTGACGTCAAAATGAAATAGAGCAATTAGTGTTTGGGAATGGTTCGTTTTAGTTTTTGTAGCGAGAGCTGAATAACATAGGTCATAGCTTATACAATGGAAAGGTTAAGTTTAAGGTAGTTGCACCGGCTGAAAATGACCATTTTATAAACATCTCAAATTAAGTCTGATAGTTGATTTTCATGTCTATTTTATGGTTTTTTGGTTTTTGGCGAAAGTTTTAATAATAATAATATTTTTTTTAGCGCCGAAAGTTGAGCCATTTTACAGGAAACACAAAGGATTAAGGTCTTCTACCGAGTTGGGAGACTGGGCCGAGAAAACAATATCTTCGAATATCATGCTGTTGAAAGCATTCTGATCAGCAGTTATTGATTTAAAATGGCAAAATTTTTATTGTGCAGATAATCAAGGCAATTTCGAAGGAAAAAATGGCATATTTTGCAACAAAAATAAGGATTTTTGACAATAGGTGTCAGACAGATTCATTTTTCTTGGCGCTGATCGAGAATTTTGTTATGAAACTTTCATGAATTAAAGATAAGATGTCAACAAAGAAATCTGTGCTTGGGGAACTCTGACATATCGATCACTTAGAATTCCGGTCTTACGGAATATAGGTAATTAATAACTACGCAAATATTTTACTGATTATGTTCCCCAAGCACAGTTTTCTTCTTTTCCTTCCAAGGATTAACTTTTTGAAAAAAATGGAAGCATATTTTATATATTTTACGAATAAAACGAGCTTAAAGTCAAATTTTATATTTTGTTTAAGCCACGTAACCCCCCCTGTCTATTCATGACACCACAAATTTTACAAATTTGAAATCTATAATTATTAAACTTTCCATCTATGAGCTTTATTTTTCTTTGAATGATAATTATCTCTCTTAAAATTCCTTCTGAAATAAACAATATTTGCCGGTGCAACCACCTTAACGACGAATACGAATACGAATGCGAATAGACAAAGGAAATCAAATTACGCAAATATTCTGAGTCACAAAATGTATGTAGAAAGACCACTTTAATTCGCTTGCAACTATGTTGGCGTATCGAATTATGACGTCACCATTTGTTATGTGGAGGGTAGAATCTAATCTTCTAGGACTTTTCTCACAGAGAAGCATTTTGTTCTCCAATGACTTTTTGGGTATGGTTTGTGCACATATTTAGTACATGATATTTGGTATATTTGACAACTATTCCATTTCTCCTGATGAATTAGAACAAAAACATTTTTGTGCATTTGATCCCCTTTGACGACCATGATCCTTTGCCATTAACAATAGATTGTATTCATGTGACTTCATAATGAAAAATCATTTTACGAAAGCAGACTTACCATTATATCCTTTAATAAAAGAGCTGCGCTGTGCTCATTTGCACAACTTTTGTAGCCCTGTAAATATATAACAAAATATCTGAATGAATGAATGAGTGTGTGAGTGAATGAATGAAAGGACAAATAAATAAATGAATGAATAAATGCATGAAAGGATGAATAAATGAATGAATGAATGAAAAAATGGACGAATGAATAAATGAATGAATGAATGAATGAATGAATGAGTTAATTAATTAATTAATTAATTAATTAATATTGCATACCTGCATAAGTTGTAGTGGAGATGGGTACGCACCAACAATTGCAGCGGCAACATTGCTAGATACATTATGAAACTGTTGTAATTGTTGCTGCCATAGTTTAACAAGACCTTGTCCATCCTTCGATACCTGTGTGAAACAACAATTGTCTTAATTCTAGACTACCATGTCTCGAGTGAAGATGAACCAACAGTCAATGCAAGGAGCAGTTTGAAAGGAAGGAAGGATTGGTGGATGGAAGGAAGAAGGGTAGAATGGAAGGAAAGAAGGAAGGAAGGATCAATTGAAGGAAATTTGTAATAAGTATGTTACCACCATTGCGCAGTAGTTAATTGATTAATGCGTTCAGTGTAATGAAATAAAGACTAAGAGAAAAAAGTATGTGTTCTTGGCGGAATTCGATCCCACGTCTTCGCTATTCTAGTCCGATGTGTTAAAAAGTACACCATGACGTACGTCTTCAGTTGTTTCATTCCCTGACAAGACTCCAATTTACCTTGACAGACGATTTAGTGGTATCCACGCAGAAACTGAATGCTTCTGGCTGAGAACGCCTGCAATGGGGTAACAACACAATAAATGAATCACAGCATATCAGGCCCTTTAGATTACAGCTTCATAAAACCAACCAACCAACCAACCAACCAACCAACCAACCAACCAACCAACCAACCAACCAACCAACCAACCAGCCAACCAGCCAACCAGCCAACCAGCCAGCAAGCCAGCAAGCCAGCAAGCCAGCAAGCCAGCAAGCCAGCAAGCCAGCAAGCCAGCAAGCCAGCAAGCCAGCAAGCCAGCAAGCCAGCAAGCCAGCAAGCCAGCAAGCCAGCAAGCCAGCAAGCCAGCAAGCCAGCAAGCCAGCAAGCCAGCAAGCCAGCAAGCCAGCAAGCCAGCAAGCCAGCAAGCCAGCAAGCCAGCAAGCCAGCAAGCCAGCAAGCCAGCAAGCCAGCAAGCCAGCAAGCCAGCAAGCCAGCAAGCCAGCAAGCCAGCAAGCCAGCAAGCCAGCAAGCCAGCAAGCCAGCAAGCCAGCAAGCCAGCAAGCCAGCAAGCCAGCAAGCCAGCAAGCCAGCAAGCCAGCAAGCCAGCAAGCCAGCAAGCCAGCAAGCCAGCAAGCCAGCAAGCCAGCAAGCCAGCAAGCCAGCAAGCCAGCAAGCCAGCAAGCCAGCAAGCCAGCAAGCCAGCAAGCCAGCAAGCCAGCAAGCCAGCAAGCCAGCAAGCCAGCAAGCCAGCAAGCCAGCAAGCAAGCAAGCAAGCAAGCAAGCAAGCAAGCAAGCAAGCAAGCAAGCAAGCAAGCAAGCAAGCAAGCAAGCAAGCAAGCAAGCAAGCAAGCAAGCAAGCAAGCAAGCAAGCAAGCAAGCAAGCAAGCAAGCAAGCAAGCAAGCAAGCAAGCAAGCAAGCAAGCAAGCAAGCAAGCAAGCAAGCAAGCAAGCAAGCAAGCAAGCAAGCAAGCAAGCAAGCAAGCAAGCAAGCAAGCAAGCAAGCAAGCAAGCAAGCAAGCAAGCAAGCAAGCAAGCAAGCAAGCAAGCAAGCAAGCAAGCAAGCAAGCAAGCAAGCAAGCAAGCAAGCAAGCAAGCAAGCAAGCAAGCAAGCAAGCAAGCAAGCAAGCAAGCAAGCAAGCAAGCAAGCAAGCAAGCAAGCAAGCAAGCAAGCAAGCAAGCAAGCAAGCAAGCAAGCAAGCAAGCAAGCAAACAAACAAACAAACAAACAAACAAACATACAAACATACAAACAAACAAACAAACAAACAAACATACAATTAATTAAACACAGTAGCAACGAAATTAGACGACCGTTTTGTGTCAACACCAAACTCACTTGAAAGGAGCCTCAGCTACAGCCTTGGTAAACATCGCAACTGTATCAGCAAACTCTTGCAGACTCTCACACAACGTGACCTTTAGGTCTGATGTTAACTCTACAAATACTAGAAACTCTTGGACATCAATCTGAGACACAATGACTGATGGTGGCGATGTTTTTTTGCGTGATTTAATGGTGTCGCTAGAGTCTGATTCAGCCCGCACGGCATTTCGGTAGTTACGGGCTGATTTGGCCTTGACACTTCTATGGAATAACCAAACAACAATATTATAAGAGTCATTACTCGGGGTACCCCCCAAGGGGGCCCCGAGTTAAGGTTTCGGCTTCGGTCTATCTATGTATGTATCATGCAGAATTTTTGAAAATTGCAAGTTACTGCGCATGTCTTTCGTGGCCGTGGAGCCCACAGGAAGCCCAAATTTACCGGAAGTAGATATCATTGGTTGACACAGGAACTAGATGTCATGGTCGTCAAGGAGACTACAGTGACCACGAGCGATGTCACAAGACATTTCGCCGAAACTGAACTTGTCAATTTCTGCACAGTTCTGCACAAGATGTCGACGAAAACGAATGCAGATGATGAGGAGCTCAAATTACATACAAATGCACACACCGTTCGCGGTAGACTCACACTAAAAGATGTCAAAGAGCGTCATTTTCGAATCGACTCGTTCCGCGAACTCCAAAGCTCAAACGAACTCAAACAATGAAAGCACCAGTTACAAAGACGCCATGTTGAAATCGCATAACTCGAAGACAAATTCGCTTCTTTGCTGGTTTGTGACAACGATAACTGTGTTTTGTTTATCAATTATTTGTACTGAAAGTTGTGCCAATTAGTTGTAGTGCTAATTTGTTCGTTTATTGTCTAGTTTTTTCCCCCGCTGTGTCATGCATAGTTGCCAACCTTCTTTTACGCCATGTTGTAATACCATTCAACCATTTCTTCGCGTCTTTAGAAAATGATTGTGATGTCTTTGAGAAAACTTTAGAATGAATAAAAGCAAACAAATGAGGTAAAGAATGCGTAAATATATTGTAAAAAATATACCAATGTCATCTAAGATTCATTGTTATGTCAATAAATGTAATTTTCTTCATGACGAAGTCAAACACTGTCCTATGATTAAGTGTTATTTATGGCATTCGAAATTCAAAAAGAAGGGGCTGGTCATCAAAAATGTGCATCGACTCATACTAACAAAAATCTCAATCATAAAAATAATTATTGTAAGTTTACTTTAAGTAGGGATGTAGTGTATATCAAACACCGGCATGCAATAACTTCTTCAGCTGATCTAGTAAACATAAATATCTTTTTCTGCATGCTTTGTGTATTTCAAATCCATGAGAATTTTGCGCTTGCAAAGCAGAAATACAAGAAAAAATATACTCCAACATTTTACCTTCAAATCAGTACGTGCACAACATAAAAATTATAAACTACCCCCGAAAATATTTACTACAATAGATGCCACGAATGTTCAATGACGCTAAGATGCTATTATACGAAAGATTTTTCAATGCCTCAAATTTACAAATCTCTCCTTGCAAGTACCCCGAGTAAGCACTCTCTGAGTGTCTAGTTTTCCCTAGAGTGGGAAACGGCACGGTTACGATACCGCTACGATACCGTAGATAATTCGAATGTTTTCTTAGAAACTACGGTTACGATACGATACAGTACTGTTTCCCACTCATACGTAAACGACTCTATCTTCAAAACTACGGTTACGATACGATACAGTACTGTTTCCCACTCATACGAAAACGACTCAACGGAATGTCCTACATGATGACGATACGGTATACTAGAACCTACATAGAAAACGCAGAAAAACCACGAAATAAAAATAATTAAGGGTCCTGATTACTTAAGCAAAAAGTCATCACGATTTTTTCTTAGAAAGGTATCTTATAGAAATTTTATCAATTAATCGAAAAATGTATAGAAATCTATATGGTCCCGAGCCCGTTTTCGTTTTTGAACGGAACCATGTTTTGGCATTTTTGAAGAACAAATGACGAAAAATACATTTTTCACAAAAACAAATTATTACTCAAAAACTAATAAAGCTATTGAGGTAGTTTTTACAGGCAATCTCAACCAGACGGTATTTTACACAAATATGAGAAAATAAATTATATATGTTTTAAAATGTTGTCAAAATTTACAGTTTTGTTTTTGTCTTTGACTTAAAATCGTTTTGAAAAGTGAAACCCTAAACCACTTACCATCGCGTGTAATGTTGAAAAGTCATCAGGATTTTTTCAAATCTTGCCAAAAGAAAGATTTTTACAAAATCTTTCAGAAAAAATGAAGAAAAATATAGAGTCCTACGCAAAAAATGAGGGTTTTGGCTGGTTGAAGTATAATTTTCGAAGGCATCTTGTGTTATTCTTAAGCCCGATTTACACGGTGCGATTTGACGCATGCGATTTGTAGTACACGACTAGTCGTGACTTCTAAAACTAGTCGCTCGCGCTCTAAAACGTGTTTTAGAATGTCCTACGACTAGTTTTAGAACGTTTTGAACCTCACGACTAGTCGTATACTACAAATCGCACGCGACAAATCGTACCGTGCAAATCAGCCTTTATGTTGTCTTTTGGCGGGATTTGGCGCGCGCGCAATGTTCTCAGCGGTAAATTGCTCGCGGGCACAGGTTTCAAGCGTCGATGTTGTTCTAAAGTAGTCAGGACCCTTAAATACCAACTAATAGCAGTTATTAAACGACAAATTGTCAACATCATTCAACCAGAAGTCCGTCAAATAGACAAACATGAATATGAAACTAAAGGCGTTTTTTTAATCACCCTTTATTACAACGAAACGTCAGCACTTTATAATATACTAAAACCGACTTACGAGTCTATGGTCTAAAAAAAGATGGATTCCGCCAGGCTGGTTGATTAGTTGATATTGAAGGTGATGATGATGATGATGATGAATACAGCTAGAGAGTGATCTATTATCATTATCTCTAAAACTACGACGTACCTGAAATATTTGTCAAGTTCAAACACAACAACTGCGATGGATTTGTTTGGGTAGGCCTGGCTAAGTTTACGGCTGAATTCTTGAAAAGAATTTTCGCCAACTTCACCGGCGCTGTAGCCGCTTCTTGACTAAAGAAAATACAACAGTAGAGAACAAATGGAATGAAATCATCAACATCGTCATTACCGTCATCATTATCACAATCATAACAATCATCATTATCATCACCATCACTATCATCATTAACACCATTCTTTACGACAAAAAAGCCATTACCTTAATATATGCATCCACCATTGAAATGAACCAATCAGACGTTATCCTGACAATCACGTGAGACTCGTCTGATATATTTTTCTCTGTGTGAATCTAATAGACAAAAAAAGCAACAATAAACCAACTTTTTATTCGAATACACACCTGCTACCCCTGGCCATCTTCAACCATACAACAAGACACAAGTATTGTCTTACCACAATCATCAATCGAATTTTGATAAAACGTTTTACAGTAAAACGTTTTGAGTTTTTCATCAAAAATAAAAAAATGGGGTCACCGTGTTGGATTTCGAAAGAAACCTTTTTAAGTATACCCACTTTGTCAATTTAGCGTCTAACATTCGAAAATGGGCATCATTCACAAAAGTGTCTCTTTACTGAGCTTGGTCGATACCAAATGTTTTGAATGTGCTTTAAGGTGCTCCATGTACATCGGGCTACCGATGTAAAGCCAAACATTTAGACTTAAACTCAACAACGAAAAGAAATAAAGCAAAAATTAACAAAATGTTGGAATGTTGGCCTCATCGACGCTTTGTACGAAACATTTTCAAAATATCTTAAAATCTTGTGATGGAATTTTGTCATCGATCACACATGATTTCAAATAATATTATGGAATAAAAAAGGAGGCCTGTATTGAGATATTTTGAGAAATATCCTCAAAATTCAATCAAGATCAAGGTTTTACCGAGTGTGAACTGGGGCGAGTTTAAAGAAATTCGTAATTTTCGCTTGAAAATGTGAAAACTGTTTGGATAATTACGTTTAAGTGTTTCTCAGACATAGCTCTGCATCTATTGATGATAAGAAATGCAAAACTCTAAAATTCGAAATATGCGCAGAACTGTGCGAAATGCAAACTGTGCGAAATGCAAAACTACGGAATTACCTTAACAACTTGTATTTGTTTGTATATGTCATTGTGGTCAATAGCAGTCATTCCAAATGACTTCATTCTAAAATTATCAAGCTTATTTCCAATGCCAATCACACGAAAATAATATAGCCTTTGAAAAAATCTTGTTGCTAAGGTATTACCCTAGCAACCACTAAAAATTAAAATATCTCCTTGACAACTATCGCAACTGTTAATTGTTGTTTCATTAACGTCATTAGCAACCGAGAAAAACATAATCAAGATTTGAATTTTGATTTTTGATAAAAAATTAGCATTTAGCAGTGATTTGAGTCGTCATCAGATGGCAGCACTAATTTTTTTGTCCTTTTTTAAGTTCTACCGACGATCATGGATGATTTGCTATCATACTTGAACATACAGTAGAATTTATAACAGAAAAACAAAGTGATACGAACGCGAACAATCTAGTAGCCAAAACCATGCATAAAAACCGGTACAACACCGCCGAACTAAAAGAAGATCTAAGCGATGAAAACAACAGGACGTGGGTAAGTTCTCTGAGCGACCCTTTCGATCCTGATCACAAACTGGACAGACACGAAAGACAATTTGAATCTCAAATCGACGAAAAAAGCCAACAAGAAAGATGGGTGGAAAATACACAGTGTAACAGCGATGAAAGCGAAGCAACGATTGCTATATCGGCCATTAGGGACGACTTAAGCGAACGTTCTACCGACAAGACAAAAGCTGAAATCAGCATCAAAAAGGAAAAACGGACCAATCCACGAAGAGCCACAAAGCCAGAACCGTTACAAATACAAAACATCGATTTGGTGTTTTCTAACTCTTGCGATCCAGGGGAAAAAAAACAAATCAGAGGACGAATGAGGGAAACATCAAAGAATTATTTACAAGATGACGATGAAATGCAAGAACCGCCCATCTATAGCGGTCATAGAGCACAACACCGTAGATCACGTTCGAAATACAGTTCAGAAGATGTAAGGCCTAAAATCAAAAGCCAAGAAGAAGATCTCTGGGCTGGGAGTGTGGCTAGAGCGATCGAGAGGAAGAATGAACTCGATCAAACCATGCCTTCTACAAGGAAAGGGTTAAAACTCATTGGAAATAAGACAAATCCTCTCCCCCCGATAGAATGTGGACAAAACAGACGGGGTAGCATAGACGAAGATGAAATTGTCTCGCCGAAAGGTACTACTGCAGTCGCTCGAAGGAAACCAAAACAGTCAAATAAGAACCGTTTTCCAGCGATAGAACATAGTCAGCAACGACGTCCAAGTGTAAGTGAAGACGAAATACTTTCTCCTCCAAGTGCCTTCACTTTCTGCAGAAAAAACTCAAATAGCTCAAAACACTTTAATGAGAGCCCAATACCTTCATTGGGACACCGTCAGCAAAGACGCAGAAGCGCGGTTGAAGATGATATCATTTCCCCTTCATGTATACCGCTGTCATCACGAAGAAAATCCAACAGTTCTATACACTTTGGAGAGAGCCCTGTTTCTCCCTTAGAATATCGTCAGCAAAGGCGCCCGAGCACAAGCGAAGATGAAATACTCTCTCCTCCAAGTATGACACGCATATCACGAAGAAAATCTAACAGCTCAAAACACTTTAAAGAGAGTCCTTTAGCACTGATAGAATCTCGTCAGCGAAGACGCCAAAGCGCAGTTGAAGATGAAATCCTTTCTCCTCCGAGTGTTGCCCTCTTAAGAAAATCCAAGAGCTCAAAACATTTTAAAGAGAGCCCTCGTTCATCAAGACGGGGCAGCACAACTGAAGACGACGTTCTATCGTCACCGGGCACTTTTTCGTTTTCTAGAAGGAAATCGAACAGCTCAAACCATTTGGAAGAAGCCTTTGCAGCATCGACTAATAACTCGTCACAACTACTCGAGAGTCAAACATCACGACCTTCTTCCCCAAGTACGGATCTAGCATGGACTGCAATCAATTCATCAATTGCTTTAGCTTCAAATAAGATTATTCTTCCTCCGATTCAAGGGTACACTAGTTCAATGCCATCCCGACCTTCGTCACCTAAATCAAAATCACGACCACGATCAAGGTGTACTTCACGATCATCATCTCCATCACGTTCACGAACGTCTTCACCACCTTTACCAAGACCATCTTCACGGCAAAGATCAAGGCCACATTCACCTTTCCATTCGAAGCCATCTTCACCAATGCATTCACGATCATCATCTCCATCACGTTCACGAACATCTTCACCACCTTTACCAAAACAATCTTCACGGCAAAGATCAAGGCCACATTCACCTTTCCATTCGAAGCCATCTTCACCAATGCATTCACGACCATCATCTCCATCACGATCACGGACATCTTCACCACCTTTACCAAAGACATCTTCACGGCAAATATCAAAGCCAAAATCGTATGTTAACTCCAAACCATCGTCCCCAACGAGTTCACGACCATCTTCACCACGACAATCACAACCATCACCACCGCCCTTGTCTTCACGAAAGAATTCAAGGCCTTCATCGCCACAACATTCGAAGCCAGTACCTTCACATCCTCAATCTCCATCAGCTGAACCAAGGTTATTGAGGCGACCAAGGGCAACGTCACCTCGTATGCCTGTATCACCACTACATATGAAGTCGCCTTCTTGGAAATCAAACCAGTCTTCACCAAGAGTTAACAATGTCTCAGAAGGGAACACTTCACAAGCGAGCACTTCATCGCCAAAGGCAGTGTCTCTCCCTCCAATTGAACCACCGGGAAACTCATCAAACACAAGAGAATCAAAGACACCTCAATCTTTGTCAAGAAGGGGCTCTTGTGAGCCATTCGAAATACACAACTATTTAGCAAAGCAGAGATCTAGACGAGGTTCGACAGACGCGGGTGGGCATAGCTCAGATGCACACGTACCACTGCGACCTCCGTCTAGAAGAGGCTCAACTGACGATACAAGAACATTTGCACATCTACCACCTATTTCAACGAAAGAAACACGTAACATTTCGTCATCGGAAAAGAGCACCTCGGAATTACAAACTGTTGGTAAAGGGTCGTCAAGAGAAAGACAGGAACTATCCAATGAAGTTCACTATGAGAGCACATACAGAATTGACGAGTTACTGCGAACACCAAATCCAAAGAGATTTCACAGCAGAACACGAAGTCGATCATTAAAGGAAATTAGCGATGATGCGACACGAAATATCAACTTCGAGCCTTTTGCTGAAGGTAAAAAATACCATTCACGAAGAAGAAGCAGCTCACTTATAAACATCGATAACTTCTCGCATAGTAATGCACCTATAAAACCAATCGTGACCTTTCTTACAAAAAGAAAGCAGTCCAGAGGTGATTCGCCCTTGGCATTGTTCGACAACAACACAGACACAAGACCACGGCAGCCAATGACAGGAAAATACGATGATTTGAATAGTTCAACGAGGAGTCGTAATAGTTCTATATCCAGTCTGTCGTCAGCTGGTTATAGCCAGTCACCAACACTATGTCATCCGGGAATGTACACGCCATCGCCACCAGTAACACCCAAAGGACAAAGAGAAAGATTGTCATCTTTCACGAGATTTCGTTTCATTAAAAAGCAAGACTCTCCGTGTTCTTCAGGTGAGAACTCTGGGAGTACCAGCCGTAATTCACCGAGAGGTTCTCCAGAGCCAACCTACTCATACTTCCTGTCTCCCCCGATAACGCCTAATAGTCCGCGGATAAGAATATTTGCTTATGGTCAAGGGCCTGACAAAGGGGCTACAGCACAGGGAGGAACCACGAATGTCCCAGAATCCCCTTCACTGACTCCCGATGCTGCAAGAAAAGTGTCTTTAAATAAACAAACAGAAATAGAGCATCAAGACAAGAAGCCGTTCTCTCCAACCACACGCTCAAGAAACGTCCCGAAGACCCCACCGAGTCCTAGTGTGCATAGCCTGAACTCGCCAACGCGTCAAAAAGGACAGTATCTACCATCGCCACCAAAATCACCCAAAGGGACAAGAGGGAGAGTGCCTCGCTTTACAAAAGGATACGCAAGCGGCAAGGACCAGAAATCACCCATCAAGAAAATCCAAAGACAGATTCTTCCAAATCTTCCATCAGTCGCAAGGAAGAGTTCAAATGATTCGGTGAGTTGATGTCAACGAAAGAGAGAGAGGAGGGCGAGGGAGGGAGGGGGAAGGAATCAATTACAAGGAAAGGCGGTAGGAGGGACAGAAAAAGGAAATAAAAAGAGAAAGAAAGAAGGAAGGTAGAGAGGAAGGAAGGAAGGAAGAAAGAAAGAAACAAGGAGAGAAGGAAAGCAGCAGAATAAGAAAAGAAAGAGACAGGAAAAGATGGAAGGAATAGAGAAAAAATAGGAGGATGGAAAGAACTAAGAAGAGAAAAAGTAAAGAAAGACGGAGAGGTGGTAGGAAGGAATAAAGATGAGAAAAAAGGACAGAAGGAGCGGAGAAAAAAGCAGAAGGAAAATGAATAGCCTAAGTTGTACATCAATTTCTCCAGGACAAAAAGAAAGAAGAAAGCAAGGAAAGAAGTAAAATAAAGAAACACAAGGAAAATTGACGTATTTTGTCTTTGTTTAGTGCGCTAGTCCAATGTACCTCAGTCCACGATGCTATTCTGGGATGAGTACACCAACAACTGGAGAATCTAAACGGTGCGAGAGCTACACTCCACCTACACCAGCAATGGACACTAAAGACGAAGATGTTTACTTCAAGTTTCCTAGTCCAACAGGTAAGTGTCCATAATTCATTGTTTGGGAGAAACAATGAAGTAATGGGGAGTGGCGGCAAAAATGTGTGATGACCCTATTAGGAGAGGGGAGGGGGAGGGTGGAATAGAATTTTAAGATTATTTTCAAGGGGGTGGGGGGGTATAAACATTGAGATTTTTATCCGGATTGAAACACGGCGAGTTGTTTAGGTGGACGTTCCGGCTACGCTGTGGTAGTCTTCAACACAATGAGGTTATAAACGTTTGAAAAGATGATCACAGTTTCTCTTGCATTTTGTGTTTTCGATCTAATTATATTCAAGAATTTTCAACTTAGTTTGAAAATTGATTGTGAACTCTGCAATTCAGTGTATCAACGCACTGCAAATTATATATCACCGAACGATCTAAGTATCAATAAACCAAAATCCAGACAAATACAACCTCTGTGGCCAGAGCGCGAATTGAACCTAGACCACCGCTCTGACGTCTTGACCATGCTGTCTCCTAACAAAATAGTAGCTACGTTCAAATTAATCCACTTCTTTCCATCCATTCATTTATAGGTACGAGTGACCTCGAAGTGGAGACTGTTCTCGAAAGAGCAAGGAATAAATTGGTAGACTTACTAAATTCACCAAAGATCAATCAACGTGAAAGAACGTATGATCCATATGAACATTGTGAGGATGAACAACAAAATTGCTCCACTGTAATCGCTGGAGAAGGGAACGAAAGTGACAACTAGATGCACTTGTCATAGGGTCACTTCAAGCTATACTAGCTGTTTTGGAGGCCGAAGCTCGTTATTACTTGAAATGAGAAAAAAAAAGAACAAAATTGCTGCTATCAAATATAAGCTAGGAAAGCAAAAAATACTTTATTTTCCTTTTCGTGACAGCCACCGTGTAATCGCCCTAATTGCCCTCTTTCACGACAACCATAATGCCTTTGTTTTCTTGTTTGTTTGTTTGTTTGTTTTGTTTGTTTTTTTTTTTTGCGAAGATGGGTCAGGTTTTGTGGTGCAAATACATTCAATTGTTTTTCAAATACAACTGTTTGAAGCGATTAATCCCCCCCCCCCCACAAAAAAGGGGACTGAGATCGGTGGTAATATTTCATATTAGGAATACACACATTTCAAAAAAACATAGTCGGAGGGAATGCCTGGCGACACCATTAGCTTTAGACACGACCCCATAAGTTTTAGCCTTTCTTGTATATATCGTGTTTAAATAAAGTTCACCAATCAACCAATTTATCGATCAATCAATAGATCCATCCATCAATCAATCAATCAATGTTGCCGAACGCCAACTGTTCTACTAAAACTTATTGATGAAAATATTCACAATTCACTTGTTTAACCACATTTTGTGGTTACCTTTACTTTCAAATAGTTAAATTAAAAAATACGCTGTTACTTATATATTAAAGGTAGCCCATCAAAAATTGATTTTTACCAAGCTATATATTTCTATTGTTTGAAATTGTAAACTTCTAATTGTCCAGGAAACAGTACCATGATGGGTTGCAACCATAATCTCTAGAAAACTATTGAATCTGTTTACCACTCAAGCAATATCCGAACACCATCACCATTATTAAAATATTAATTACCTATTAACAATACCATTATCATCATCACCATTATCATAATAACCATCATCACCATCACCAATATCATCATCATCATTATCACCACCTCCATCATCACCACCACCATCAACATCAATGTCATCACCATCATCACCACCAATGTCATCACCATCATCAACACCAATGTCATCACCATCATTATCACCAATGTCATCACCACCATTATCACCAAGGTCATCACCATCATTATCACCAATGTCATCACCATCATTATCACCACCACCATCAACACCAATGTCATCACCACCATTAACACCAACGTCATCACCACCATTATCACCAATGTCATCATTATCACCACCATCAACACCAATGTCATCACCACCATTATCACCAATGTCATCACCACCATCAACACCAATGTCATCACCACCATTAACACCAATGTCATCACCATCATCATCATCATCATCATCGTTGCACTGTAAGTTACCTGAAAATCTTCTCCAACATAATGTACCACATGTGTTCTTGTCCAAGTTACACTATCTGGTACAGGGTGCAGATGGCTGTCAACATTATGAGTAACTCCAAGAGAGCTTAACTTTTCTAGAATGGGACTAGAGAGTAAGCCAGAATCTAAATTTACTTGTATGTTCTGAAATTCAACATTGCAAGTTATCATTAGACTATGCAGGGGTGGACTCAGGGGGGGGGGGGGGTGTTTTGGTTTTGGATAAATAAATACCCTAATAATGCTGGAGCAATCCCAGAAGTGGCTTTTTTATGGAATTTTCTAATATTGGTGTTCAATGAACATTACAGAAAGCTAACACAACATGTTTGGATCTATTTGTTTCTTTGATTAGCTTGAGATGTCAATAGCGTCAACAGAAAAAGTGAGTATATGACTGCTTATAGAAATGGGGGGGAGTCACCTAATTCTCCTCCCTTGGATCTGCCTCAGCTATGCATTGAATGATGCTTAGAAATCCAACTGATCATGAGTATTCATATGAAAAGCTTGCATAAGGCATGAGTTATCAATATTTTCACAAAATTTAATGCAAGGAGGAATAAGGAACTATATGTTCTAATTGCAATTTTTATAATTGCATGTCCTGTATTAGATGATAATATTCAAATTATTTACAAATGAGACATTCAATAACTAAGATACATTTTATATAAAAAGAAACAATATTCTTCATTTACCAAGAAAATCAATATCAATGTGGAACATTTTGTCTAAAAAAGTGCAATTTTATTGAGATGTTATGAGAAAAAAAAGTAAAAGATGGTATTCCGGTATGTGTGTTACTTCTGGCATCAAGGAAATGGAAGTCAGAACAGGTTTTGAATAGTCTGTACTTCTATCTTGCGTTTTTTTAGTATTTTCAAGTTTTATAGTATCATGATATTTGAGAATTCTTTAGAATTCTGTCTCTGTCATTACAATATGCACCACCAAGGTGTGAAGTAGGAAGGTGAAGGAGCTTACAATATTTGAGGGTCCCCTCCCTTATGCTTCATTTATCATATTGAAAAGTGGACTGGGCTCTTGTCTTCAAAAACTATGCATTGCACTCAAGTAAAGCATATTTATGGAATAGAAAGGAAACACAATAATAGGAATGTCACTATAATTCTATTTTAGTTAGTTTATTGCATGCTTCCTCTCAATAATGATTTTATGAAGAAAACATTTGTAAGGACACTGTCCATCTACTACATATATTTCTTGTATATTAAAAAGCTTATTAATTTACCTATTTTCATTCAATGTTACTCATTATGACATTTCCTTGTGAAATATGGTCTCAAACATCCTCGGAAAAGCGGTATGCTCTGTCGCTCGAACCTCGCTCCCAGAGAGTTTCGAGCGACAGAGCATACCGCCTGGGTTTCCGAGGATGGGTCTCAAATTAATGATGATACTTATACTTGAAGAATAATTTCAATAAAACATAGTTGGCGCCAACTAGATCCAGTCCCCTGAGCAATATGTAATCAGCTAATTAGAGGATCCCTTCTCTTCTGCTTCATTTATAAAAACTTGCCCTTACAGTCATAATTGATCAAAACAATTTGGGAATTTAGAAGATAAAGCGTATCTCTTGACGCAAATGTATGTAAATAAATTGTAAGTATTCAATAAACTGTAAATAAATAAATTATTGTGCGTCTGTTCAATATTCTTCTGGTATTTTAATGAAACAGTGTACAATATTGGTTAGTGAGATAATAAAGTAAATTGTTTACAGTACCTGAAGACATTCTTCCTTTTTTAAATTTTTCTGATTCATACTCTCAGCCTAAAATGTCATAAACAGTGTTATTATTTGAACAGGGAAATATAACAACTTACTGAGGATACAGATCACAGCCATACTTAGTGACTGTCCTATATCTAATACACACCTAAAATAGTCACTAAATATGAACTACCGGTAGAGTGCACACACTAAAAGTGTGCAACAGTTGTCACTATTTAGTAGTAAATAGCACTAATTAAACAAAAGAAAACAATAGAATTAGCATAAAATAGCACTATTTAGTGGTATTTATGTTGCACACTTTTAGTGCGTGCCTTCTAATAGGTAGTAACTATTTTGATTTTATTTCATGGACATATTGCAGGCACTCTTTACACTAGTTACCAACTAGTTAAGAAATAGATTCCATTTTTCCGTATTCCTGTACTTTTATAGAAATACACATGACATCAAGATGTGGTGAGACCAAAAAAGTATGTACAAGACACAGTCGACTACATGACTGTTGTTCTCACCAACACAATGTATGTGTATGTAATAGTATGTCGATATGTAGATGTATATTTATGTCATGTCTATACATATATATACTGATATTTCATTTTTTTAATTTAAGACAGTAATCTCAAGTACACAGTTAAGTATTTTAATTTGAAACTTCTTTATTTTTTATTAACATTACACTATCACTTCATCTGCCTTGATTAGCAACTATGCTATTTGCAGTTGAGGTGAAACAATTTTTCTCTTTAAGTTTTAAATAAGTGATTGAATAGTTGAATGAATAAATGAAAATGAAATGAATGAAAATGAAATACAATAATACAATACATTTATTTTTTGCACGCATGATCACAATTTCAATTAAATGCTGTTTATTTTAAATTACCTCATGAAAAAGTTTTGGGTACATAGAAAAAATAGCTGATATAGGAGTAATTCTTGACATTTATGTATGCCTATAGTGGCCAAATAAACTAAGGGTTTTTGTGTTAGCCATTTGTCTTCTTTTGCGTGTGTTCTGCTTGAGTATTACCACTGTGTGCATGTTACACATTCCAAATAACCGCTGTGATGTCAACTGTGCATCTGTTCTGTAATAACACACAATTCTCAGCCAATCAGATCACAAGTTATATCCTGACTATTATACAAAGTGATTTTGATATGGCAGTCAAAGGAAAGCCAAACTAATAGTTAACACTAAAGTCCTTGTTTTCGTTTGTTGTTTATCAACTACTACAAACTAAATTATTTCATTTCATTTCATTTTACTTTACTTTATTATTTGTCATGCTCAAAAAAGAACACTTCAGAACCACAATCAGAACACTGACATCAGGGACCCAAGGTACAAAGCCTAGATACATATAAATCGCTATCCACCTGATAAATTCTAAAGAAATTCTATGGAGTGGATAACTTTGTCCAGTGGATAACTTTATTCAGGCATCATATAACTGGTACAGGTGCATAGATCAAACTTTACAAGGAAGGTGCACTCACTATACAAATTCAACATCATCATCTGCACTACTGGAAAGATTATTAAGTGAAAGAAAGTTATATTTAATAGACCTTATTCTCTTCCATGTTTATTTTCCCATGTCAGACCATGTGATGTCACTCTTGGGAAATGATTCTTTCAAGTGTAGATATTTCAACGCATTGTTCATAAAAGAACCATTCCCTAGAGAGTGAAACTTTGTCTGAAATGGACAATTTGCATACAAAGCCAAAAAGGTCTATTTACTTACACACCCAATCAAACATCTATTATTCATTGAAATAATGCACACTGAATGACTTTATGAATAAGGACTTGACATCATGAGCTGGATTGACAAAAGTCAGAATATCATAAAAATGAAGAACAAACCTTTTTACTAAGCTTTTCCATCTCTTTTTCTCTCTTTTTGGATAACATAGTTTCTTTTTTTGCTTGCTTTTCTGCCTCTTTTGCTGCTTTTATTTGCTGAAACAGTAGTTTTGTATTATATATTCAGCATTAATGTTGTATTCAAGACCAGTCATTTCAAGCATTCAATTTGGTTGGTACAAAATGTATTTGGGTTATCTCCTATGGAAAATCATTTATGCTCATAAGTAAGGTCACAATCATGGAGAGACAAAAGGAGTATTAATAATTGTACTAATAACATTTGTTTCTCCATTATTGTGACCTTGTCTTTTGAAAATGATTCACTATTGTGACCTCACTTACGCAGCATAAATTATATTATATTACTTTAACTCTGCTACACTGTATTTTCTACACTCTCCCATTCCATTTCCATCCCTCATTTAAACAAAATTACAAAAAAAGTGCAGATCATTTTATAGACTGATTACGCTAGTCAGTTCTTTCAGACTATTTGGTCTAACTTTGAGTTGGACTAGTTGAGCAACCAGCACCAAAAAAACAAGTCAAGTAGAAACTGTACCTACTTATGGAATCAGACTATACACAGAAGAATATATGTCATGTATTTAAAAGCAATCTTCCCCTGAACTTCACATTATTGTACCTGAGTCTCTTCCTTCTTTTGTTGTGTTTCCTCTGATGAACACTTCTTCTTTTTCTTGGGTATAACCACTGACTCTTCCTGTGCAGGCTCAGCCTGTGAGGTTGGTACATCAACCTCCATGTCTGACGATGACATCATTCTTTCTCTCAGAGAAGGAATGACAGATGGCAAGCTTTCAGTATCAGAGTCTGACAATGAAACATCAGTCAGCCTTGTTTCACATGTATTTGAATCTTGATCATCTAATTGAATCAACTTGCATTCATTTTTCATATGGAGAGAATATGTGTCTTCAATATTCACTTCTTTCCTTGATGGTGAATTCCGAGGCTGTATTTCTTGTTGTGACAAAGTGTTCTTGAAAGTGAATTTTTGATAATTGGAGGAGCTTGCACTAGCTTGTGCCCTTGTTGAAGGTTCATCATCATCATCATCAAAACTTAAATCAATGATATCACTTGTATAGCCAGTAATTTTCTGTTTGTCCATATGCTTTGATTGATAATTTGATTTGAAAGGACTGCTTAATGATTCTATTACTGCTACATCATTTCTGTAATGATTATCATTGTCTTTATCACTTTCTGTGTCTGTGTCAATATCTGTATCACTAAGACAGACTATGTTGTCTTTAGGAGTTGCAGCTGTACTTGATATAGTTGTGGCTGAATGTGTAGACAGCTGGATGGCTTTTGCTGAAGTGACCTACAAATGTTATTTTCAAATATGTAGTTATAGGAAGCCTCTAGTAAAGTTATTATTGATTGTTGGAAATGTCATTTAATGTTTAAATGACAATGACACATTAGAATGAAAGTGTGGGCAATTAATTTCTAACTGTTGTAATCTTAACTCTGACGAAGGATCGTCTGAAATGTCAGTAAGTACTCTCTTCTTTTTACGGTTAAATTGATTGACAAACCAGAAAAGACGAAGCAAAATGAAGTTATTAAAGGTCGCAATATAATGAATTTGGCTATAAAGAGGTAGTAGAGTGCACGCACTAAAAGTGTGCAACATAAATACCACTAAATAGTGCTATATAATTAGTGCAATTTACTACTAAATAGTGACAACTGCTGCACACTTTACTGATGAACTCAGAAAAAGATGAGGCAAATTTCAAAAATACATGCTTGAAATGTAGCAATTATTAAAACTAAAAAGTAGCTATATTAATATTCAGAGATTCAAATTCAACAAATTCAAAAGTCTACAAAAATACGCTACCAAACACAAATAAATTGCCTACCCGACCATCCAGAATCCTATTTATCGTGGTCGAGATATTATTAGTATATTGCAAATCTTTGATGATATCTTCCCTATCAACTCCAGGGCAAACAGACAGAACATTATCAATCATTTCAGCAGTGACAGTAAACGCATTTGTTGTAAATGAAGGTTTTAAAAGCTCTTCATCATCGCTGTCAGCATGCATTGCTGAAGCCATCTTGTTTGAATTTTACCTCGCTAATGGCGAAGACCGCTGGATTGAATAGTACCACAGGAAACCCAAAAATTGGCCAATCCCCGTATTTTGCTTGCGAATTTTTCTTTCTTTTATAGGAAGGAGAGTGTTTGTTGATTGCAGAGACCAATTTAAGTGTGTTCACCGAGAACATCCTAGTCAAATGGAAAAATTGAGTGATCTATGATTAATTGATTGAAGATTATATATTATTGTGGGCTTCCTGTTGAACCCCAAGCTGCAGGAGTTAAAACATTCACACTATTTTAAAATAGTTCAAAATTAACTACCATCCCTTCCGTCCACAAAACTGCTATGTAGGCTATCACAACTCAAGCATCTATTAACAAATCAGTCATGCTTCTATAGCTCAGTCAGTCAGTCTTGCTGTATGTTAGTCAGTCAGTCTTGCTGTATGTTAGTCAGTCAGTCTTGCTGTATGTTAGTCAGTCAGTCTTGCTGTATGTTAGTCAGTCAGTCTTGCTGTATGTTAGTCAGTCAGTCTTGCTGTATGTTAGTCAGTCGGTCTTGCTGTATGTTAGTCAGTCAGTCTTTCTGTATGTTAGTCAGTCAGTCTTTCTGTATGACAGTCAGTCAGTCTTTCTGTATGTTAGTCAGTCAGTCAGTAGACCAATTAGTCATTCCCAGAGCCATCCAGTCACTCCATATATTCAGCCAGTAAATCAATCAGAATAAACAAACAAAATAAACTTTTTAAAAAAAACTAGTGTAGTGTTGTACAACAGTCTGTGACAAGGTGCAATCAAGTGTAATATCATATATCAAAGGATTTTTTGAGAGAAAAAAAATAAATAAATAGATCAGTCAATATATACAGAAGTATACAAGTGAATCCATGAAATATATTTATAGAACACATTATTTTAATCATTTCACCAACCACAGTATTACAAGTCACAAAATATTCCATTAAAATCATTTGAAATAGAACACTGGTAGTTTCTTCAAAACAATATCTTTTGCCTACAAACTATAACCTCTGTTATAGTGAAGTACCATTTGAGATATCCTACATCCCAATGTTCAATTAACACTGTTCATTTTCCATGAGTAATAAAATCTAGTTGTGTTGATAATTCTACCCTTAGATCATTGCTCCAACGCTGTCGATTTGTTGCTTTCATAACAATTTTTTTCACCACTAGGTCAAGTAAGTCTTTATTTCAAGCTCCTTGAATCAACAACCCTAACATTTGTTTATTTTCATGTCAATATCTTTACATCACATCGTTTCCTGGCATAGGGAATTTACATGCAAATTCCTCTACTTCTTTCCTAAGACCAACAATTCTATCTTTAAAGGGATCATTTTTTAGAGCCTCCTGGAACTTCTTAAAGTCAGTACCAGAAACATTTTGAATTTCTAGACCAAGTTTGATTCCTTGGTCAATGAAGTCAGCTACTTTCTCAAAATCGGGTGTCTTGAATTGACGTGATGTGAGAGCTGGTGCTCCAATGCGGAGACCCCCAGGATGGAGGGCACTCTTGTCACCAGGGCAAGTATTCTTGTTGACTTGAAAAAAAAATGCACATGAATAACTAAGTAATAGGATGCAAATGGATGAGTGAATGGTAAATGAATGAGTAAATATTAGTGAATTGAAGGATGGATGAACGACTGAATGAATGGATGAATATAAAACTAAGTTTGTCACTGATTTTTTAGAATTCATGTCTAAACATTTCAACAGTGCACTACAGTTCTTCTTCAGTACACATTACATATTGTAAAAATCAGCAAAAACTTTACTTTGACAATGTACAATGAAACCTGATTAAAAAAACGTCAAATAAAAGGATGCATAATGAATGCATGAAAAATAAATAAAAAAATGAATGCATTAACAAATCAATGAATGAATGCAAATGAATGGATAAATGAATGAATGCACATATGAATGAATGGAAAGATGGATGAATGAATGCACAAATAAATGAATGAATGAAAAAATGAATGAATGAATGAATGAATGAATGAATGAATGAATGAATGAATGAATGAATGAATGAATGAATGAATGAATGAATGAATGAATGGGTGGATGGATGGATGAATGAATGAATGCACAAATGAATGAAAGAATGAATGAGTGGATGGATGAATGAATACAGTACCTGTTACTGATATCTCTTCAAGTATTTTCTCAGCCTGAGCACCGCCCAGACTTTTTGGTCTGAGATCTAACAGAACAAGATGGTTATCTGTGCCACTGGTCACTAAAGAATATCCTCTATCCATCAACACCTTTGCTAATGCCTTACAGTTATCCAACACTTGCTGAGCATAAGCTTTGAACTCGTCGCTATTGGCTTGCTTTAGTGCTGTTGCTAACGCTGCAATTTGGTGGTTGTGTGGGCCACCTTGTAACCCTGGAAACAGAGCAAAGTCAATCTTAGGACCATAATCATACTTGATAGGGTCACCATTCTTCTTGTATCCCTTGATTCCTTTACGATAGAAGATCATTCCAGCTCGTGGTCCTCTTAGAGACTTGTGTGTTGTCGTAGAAACAACATCAGCAAACTCAAAAGGCCCTGGGACTACATCAGCAGCAACTAGACCACTGATGTGAGCCATGTCGGCAAACAGGACAGCACCAACTTCATCACAGATTTGTCTAAACTTTGCATAGTCCAGATGTCTTGGATAGGCACTGATTCCTGCGATGATCATTTTAGGGCGGAACAGCCTTGCATGCTCAGCCATCTTGTCATAATCAATGTAGCCAGTTTTGGGGTCTGTCTTGTACGGCATTGATTCAAAGTAGATGGATGTTGCAGATATTCTCTTTTTGTCGGTCATGAAACCATGTGTTAGATGGCCGCCATCAGGAAGATCTAGACCCATAACTCTGTCATGTGGGTTCAGAAGACCAGTATACACGGCAAAGTTAGCTGGAGAACCAGAGTAGGGTTGGACATTGACTCCCCACTTTTCAGGGTCTAGTCTGTAAAACACAAGAACAAATGAGCTATCATGGGATAGATAACATAAGAATAGACAAAAGTTGAGAAGTAGTATTTCTAAAATGAGAATGAGTGTTTTAACGGCAGATATAGATACAAGGCAAAGCCGCATGTTTATAGCACCTATGAAACATGAATTCAAATTTTATCAATTGATTCTAAAACTCCAAACATATGTTTATATTTTTCCATCAAAAACTAGATAATTTTTCAACTTTATCGGGAGAAAATAAAGTTTGAAGTTTATGCAAATTAGGACAGTTTTATATCAGTAGTTATAGAACTCGTCACCGGTATTTGATTTGCTTTGAAAATCACTCATCGATTATTCATGAGATTTAGAAGAGACTATATCAGTAAATATCAGTGCATGTTTATATATTTACAGAACTTGATTAGGATTTCTCAGCACATAGTTATTAGGGAAACTTTCTATGAACATAGATCTTTCAATGCTAAAAATAATCATAAAAATATTTGTAAATAGTACACCTTCAACAATCCCTTAACAAATAGTGGAAATTAGCTAATATGAACTATCAGAGGTTAAATGTGCTCAGAAATAACAACACAATATTCAGTTGTAAAACAATGGAATACAAGAGAACATATTTGATATTGTAGTTGAAAAAGCTATTTCAGTTGTATTTCGAAAGATGTTTTCAAACTAGATGAAGACAAACAAGAAATCACCAATATGAAGTTGCTCTCTGTTGAATTCTCACATCAGGGTTAGTGCAGCTACAATTGAAGAGTTCAAAGCGAAAACGGCCTAAGTGCTCTTTTGGATAATTTTTTCGAATTTTCGAATTTTCACCAAATCAATCTAAAAAAGGCATCTGACGATCTAATTTGGTCTAAAAACAAACATCTTCTATTTTTTTTCCGAAGAAATTGTCCGAAAAAGGTGAAATTCGGCCCGTAGTTACGCTTTCGCTTTGCTTGACAACCGTTCACTCTTGCGTGAAAAGCACAAATTTGTATAGGACGATAAAAATACCCGAGTGAATATGCATAAGTACAAATCTTAGAGTGCGCGCACTAAATAAATACCACTAAATAGTGTTATTTTATGCTAATTCTATTTTTTGTTTTTGTTTTTTTTTTTTGTTGTTGTTGTTGTTTAATAAGCGCTATTTACTAATCTTGACATCAGTGTTCATGGGGACGAATAAACCTATTAATATATATGTATTTTTTGGCTAAAAACTTGGCCTTCGAGCAAAAAGTTTAATATCCTAAGAAAATTCAGTCCTTCTTCTAATCTTATGCAAGTTTTTCAAGTTTTACTTCATTCTACTTACACCGCTAAATCACTACGAACATGCCTATTTTGAACTACACGTGTTTCGACAAAAATACCACTGCAATGCATTCTGGGAAATCAACCAAATTTTCGGCAGCTGTCATAGCCTCCCCCCATTTCAAGTTTTTTTTATAAGTCTAATGCTACCTCGGAATTCTGCCGAATTTTCAGGCTTGTTGTGTTCTTTGATCGCCAAAACTTACAAAAATAGCCGCGGCAGTCCGAGCATTTGCCTCTAAAACAGTCTTTAAGTGATGATTCGGCTTCAACGGTTGCCAAGATTCACGAGTGCGAAAAAAACACTAATTTTTACTCGAAATCATCTCACCAGCTTGATTTCTTTCAAACAGTAGACTCATCACAACTAGAAAGCTTAATGATGCTGTTCCAGAAGCGTTTAGAGGCAAATTAATAGCAAAAAACAATGACCAAATCACGAATGATGCGACTTCGTCAAAGTTCTGATTAGACTGAAAGCCTGTTTCAAACGTGTTAAACATGTTTACCAGTTTCATGCCTCCCCAGTAACACAAAAACACAGGAGTGTTGATCGAAGTCAAAAAGAAACTACCCTGGACGAGCTTAAGGTTTGTACGACTCAAAAAATCCCTAAAATCGCCAAAAATGTCCTTTTTCGGACAATTTCTTCGGAAAAAAATAGAAGCTGTTTGTTTTTAGACCAAATTAGATCGTCAGATGCCTTTTTTAGATTGATTTGGTGAAAATTCGAAAATTCGAAAAAATTATCCAAAAGAGCACTTAGGCCGTTTTCGCTTTGAACCCTTCAATTTCAGCATGAATTTCAACATGCTTGGCTTTTTTGAGCACTATGGAGCACAAAATTTGGATTTGCAAGCAGTGCCATTTTTCCACAACTTCGATTACTAGCGACCTAACAACAATATCGTTCTTGCTTCACAACAGTTTGTATTGAAAACTGGAGCACATGTAAAAATTTTAGGAGTATTTCAGGTGTTTTCAGCATTATTTCAAATTCCAAGGGCTTTTCAAGTGCACTAAAAATGTTTTTTATTTCCAGGTCTTTTCAAGGATTTCTACTAGTAGCATGAACACTGTTCCATGTAATGCTTCACTGACTTGCAAAGTTAGCACTAATTGCATGTTGTCAGTTGACTACCCTTTGCATTCTATTTCTCCAGAGGATAGCACTATCTAGTATTTGCTCAACCAGTGTCTGGGTTACAGCAGTTTCATGCAAGAATACACCTGCGTGCATTAGCATTTTCACAAGCTGAATTCTGTTTAAAACAGTTCAGTATTTGATACATTTTTAAGAAACTGCAAAGTGAATTACCACTATTCGAGGAACATCAAGAAAAACAATTACATTTTAATCTTACATCGATAAAAAAATATATATTTTCTACAATTTTTTTATAGCAAATGATGTCAGCAGATTATTGCATGTCATTACAAAAAATATCCTCAAAATAGTTAAACTTGTAAAATATTCAACACAAAATAAATTTGAGAATTTCTACAATAATTTGGGAAAATTCTACAATTTAAAAAAAAACAAAGTTCTAATTAATTCGAAAATTTCCCATCAATTTCAACAGCAATATCTTTATGACTCAGAGTATTATATTATAAATTTCTATATTTATCAAATACTTTAAGCTTCAGCTTTTCAACTTTTCTGTCAGAAATAGGCAACTATCGAAGTTATATAAAATTTTAGTCCTCTAAGAATTCCGTGAAGAATTTTTTTTTTTGGAGCGTTCCTACCTGTAGGCTTCTAAAGCTCGCTCCTTGCATAACTTCTCCATTTCATCTACAAAAACGTTGCCCCCATAATATCGCTGTCCAACTTGTCCTTCAGAATACTTATTCGTCATACAAGATCCTAAAGCATCCATCACGGCTTGGCTAGTGAAATTCTCTGAGGCGATCAACTCCAAACCATTAATTTGGCGTTGTTTTTCATTCTTTAAAATTTCGTACAACTCTGGGTCGCTTTCTGAAACGTGCTGCTTCAGACGAGGAAAGTCATTCTCGAATTTGCTATTTGCAGAAGCCATTTCAAGCTACAGAAGAAATAAAACGTTAAGCTTATGGTAATCGTTTTAGAGGTAAAATGGCTTTGTATTGCATAATTTTTCAGTGAAATCCCGGGAGTGAAATTCGATCTTCTAACCTAGAAAATAAAACATGAACCCAACTACGATTCGAGATGAAATGTCTTTTTAAATTATTAGATAACAAGATTTTGCAGATATCGACAAGTTAATTTAAGTTAAAAGTAAAACAACTGCTCACTTACTGAGTTTTAAAGAGTTTTTTTAGGCGGACTTTGCCCAACGTGGCGAATATCAACTACTAGGTCTGAAATTACGCGGTAAAAGTGCTTGAAAACGAGGCTGAATGCGCAGGGAACCCATTAACAAGGTCGTCGATTAGTTATAACACAGGCGGACCAGGCCAATTCCCTGTGGCTTATTAATCGAAGGGTCGCGAGATCGAGCCCCATAGAAATCACTAAAAAATATTTTTAGTCTATTTCTTTCTTTTCTTCTTCTTCTTTAGATAAAAAAATTCCCTGTGCTGTAAATAACGTTTTTCTGAAAACAAAACATTTTTTAAACATGTTTTTATATTTTTATCCCCCCACGGAATAAAAAATAACAAGGCAGGAGAGTTCCATGGCTGCGATAGACAACTGCCTCTGATCGTCAAGCTCTAAATGCTTTTCTATTTCTCCAATCGACACTATGCTCGGTCTATTTATCGATCAATAGCCATTCTTACTTGTGCTAAAATTTCAACCTCCAGCAAAAAATATTTTTCGAGATATTTTGGTGAAAACATCAAAGTTATCCAACCTACCAACGTACGGTACTTGCTCCGCGGACACCAACGAAAATGCCTCGCTTTCGTGTGTCCATATTTGATCCCAAGCCGGGAGGTCAACAATGAAACGTGAAACATTATATCAACGGAAATCGTTGATACAACTTAGAACATGTCATTCCAAAAACGTTTAACAGCGAAAGATAATTGGGATATCGTGGTTTACTTAAACTGTTAATTCTTTTCAGACACACCACTGAAATTTTTCAATTTTACGCTCAGTTACACTTTTAGCTTGCTCAATCGAACACAAGAGGCCTATTAAAAATCATTATTTCAGCAGTTTCTTACTCGAAATCGAAATATTACTTCATACACTGTGTTCGATTTCGAGATATATAAGCTTATCTTTTGCTGTTAAACATTTTTGGAATGACAAATTACATGTTCTACTTTGTATCAACGATTTCCGTTGATATAATGTTTCACGTTTCATTGTTGACCTCCCGGCTCGGGATCAAATATGGACACACGAAAGCGAGGCATTTTCGTTGGTGTCCGCGGAGCAAGTACCGTACGTTGGTAGGTTGGATAACTTTGATGTTTTCACCAAAATATCTCGAAAAATATTTTTTGCTGGAGGTTGAAATTTTAGCACAAGTAAGAATGGCTATTGATCGATAAATAGACCGAGCATAGTGTCGATTGGAGAAATAGAAAAGCATTTAGAGCTTGACGATCAGAGGCAGTTGTCTATCGCAGCCATGGAACTCTCCTGCCTTGTTATTTTTTATTCCGTGGGGGGATAAAAATATAAAAACATGTTTAAAAAATGTTTTGTTTTCAGAAAAACGTTATTTACAGCACAGGGAATTTTTTTATCTAAAGAAGAAGAAGAAAAGAAAGAAATAGACTAAAAATATTTTTTAGTGATTTCTATGGGGCTCGATCTCGCGACCCTTCGTTTAATTAGCCACAGAGAATTGGCCTGGTCCGCCTGTGGTATATTTTGGCCGTTTTTCTACAGCTACCCCGGTCGATTCATGAGATATTTTAGAAAAAACTGATTGCCGGAGATTTGTTGAGTTTAAAAAAAGTTATGCAATGCATGGCGCGCGGATTTTGAAGGGGGGTGCACTAATTAAAAAATGATCCAGAACTTTTGAAAGGGGGGTGCAGTAATAAAAAATCACCGATTATCAATCAAAAATTTAAAGTACTATCTATGCAAATAAATTAGGTTTTTCAAAGGGGAGAGGGGCACAAGAAAATTTGGAAATTTGCCACGCACTCTATTTTAGACCTGGCGTGTGTCAAAGTCTGAAATTAAGTGCCGACTGGAAAATGAAGACTAGTAAAATGCAGACTGTGATAATGCACAATTTTTTAACATGATTTGGGGACTGTAATAATAATATTAATAATAATATTTAATATTTATAAGGCGAGTTTTTCATGCTGGGATGATCAAACGCGCCGAAATAAAAGTTTGAAAATGAAATAGACCTTATAGATTAAATATAAAAATTAAGTTATAGTAATATGGATATGGCAATAAAAAGCAAATTGTCAGATAAATAAAATACTATAATGTATACATAGGTAATTATTTCAACTATATTTCTGAGTTTGTAGATCTAAAACTTGTCTTTATTATCAGTCAAAATTAAACGCAATACGAAATAAATGTGTCGTTAAGAGTTTCTTAAATTTATCCAATTGTTCAGTGATGTCACAGGTCAACGAGTTCCATAATGAAGGGACGGCCATAGCAAATGCCCTGTCTCCTAGAGGTCCTAGAGTGACTGCACTCTTTTTACGTGGATTAACCAAGGACAGGGCGGAGTTGGAACACAGGCTGTATCTTCACAAAGATTTAACTTGTACAAGATTAGAGATATAAATAGGAGTCATCCCATGAATAGCCTTAAAAGTGATGAGGAGTATTTTGAATTTTATTTTGTAACTTACTGGAAGCCAATGTAGTTCCATTAGTAGAGGCGTTATGTGACGGTGTTTTGGCTGATTAAAGATGACTTGGGCAGCTGCGTTCTGAACGCTTTGGATCTTGTCATTGAATTCGATAAATAATTTCATAATACGAGTTGCTCAATTTTGAATTTTTCCATAGTTAATAGAGCGACATGGTTAGGAAACTCCTTTGTTACAAGTTAATGTACATGTGACCGTGCACAATCTTTTGTTTCACTATTGTTTTATGCTTGTTGGATAACGCTGAGTGAACAGACCAAAATCCCAGTCTGCATTTTACCAGTCTGCATTTTCCAGTCTGCATTTTACACCTGGCGCAGTTATGAATGTTGTAAACTGTCAAATATGTCGCGCGAAAACGTGGAGTGTGCATGATGACTCTTACGGGCTAGCGTAAGCCTAAGTTCATGCATGTCAATAACAGTAGCAAACTGACGTCATGGGAATTCTATAGTTGTTCACTGAGGTGACATCTGGCTCAATCTTTCGACATGGGAGAAGCCTAGTGTGGTATGTTTTTTTTATCAGGCATGAAATGCAAAATCAGAGTTCTGGTACCTTTTCGGGGACTCTTAGCGGTTTTTCAGCGGTTTTTCAGCGGTTTTCCCAGAATTTAAGTTGGTAAAGGGTAGTTTTTCCGTCATCACTGACATTCAAAAACATTTCGATTTTACGACCATCACTTGTGCATGCAATAAGTTGGTGGTTTGCCACGCTCTTCTGGATAGAACTTTATCAAAAATTCCAACGAACATACCATAGCTATAGTTCCGTATACCGATGGAGTTCCCCTCCACCGTGTAACAATATTTACTAACTATATTACAACTGTCGTTCAACAAAAGACAAAAGACAACTCATTCTGCTAGAGTGACTCTATTTAGACGGTAGCATAAAGTATAGCACACTTTTAGTGTGTGTACTGTACTCGGCTGTGGTGATTAATGACGTCATCCAGCAACTAGATTGCCTGTTCTATTGAAGTCTTCAGTTAACGGATTGGTGGTGACACACCAACAACTTGTTAACTTCCTTACGGATATACGAAAGTCTAAGAGCCATAATCACTGGATTCACCAACGATTGCAGATGGACAAATGTGAGACCTATAAAATATGCGATGTATATAAAATCGTCCGTAACTTCTTTTCCTAAAGTCAACTGGATCACAGCAACACTGATGAAAGGACAGTAAAACAGAAACGAAAAAAGGACGATAATACATATATTGACTGCTCTTTTGTAGTCTCTTAGCGTTTCTTTTATTCGTTCCCGTTCCTCTCTTTTCACGGCTTTAGACTGTGCTTGGATTTTTCTTCGCTGACTGTGAGCTGTTACGTAAACTTTTGCAGTGCAGTATAGAATTGTTACGACAATTGTTGAACCAACGATCAATATAGGGAGTTTTTGTATTAACTGAGAGTTTTTTGCCAACACGAGAACGGGAAATATAAGCAATAATATAACAGTCCAGTTTAGAACAGTTGCTAAAACGGCTCTCTTTCTTGTGACTTTCTCCAGGTGAAATTGTCCATGATGTATGGCAAGGTATCTTTCAAACGTTGTGGCCATTAACGAAGTTAACGAAAACAAACAACACACGATTGCAGGGATCCCGTATATAGAGAAAATACAAGGCTGATGACAGTTTACCAGAAGACAGAGAATTGACCAACAAAATATAGGAACTACTATCAGCCCTGTTAATAAATCACTCCCTGCTAAGGTTACTAGTAAAACGTTATAAGATACTTGTCTTAGGTTTTCGTCCTTCAGAACAGAACAGATGACAAGTAGGTTAAGGACAATTATTGGTGGAATAGCAAAGCCGTTGATTATAGCGCAGACAGTCCAGGTTGGCTCTACAGAACGAGGTATTCCAGTAAGGTTAGAGTAGCCGAACGGTTGTTTCATTAAACAACCGTATGAAAGATAAAAATCGCTAATAACTTTCATTGCGTCGATCTGATTTAGATGGGGATACTTTCTCTTCTCTTCTCTTCTCTTCTCTTCTCTTCTCTTCTCTTCTCTTCTCTTCTCTTCTCTTCTCTTCTCTTCTCTTCTCTTCTCTTCTCTTCTCTTCTCTTCTCTTCTCTTCTCTTCTCTTCTCTTCTCTTCTCTTCTCTTCTCTTCTCTTCTCTTCTCTTCTCTTCTCTTTCTTTCTATCGTTACAATTGAAGTTATAAACGCTACACCGAGCCACAGTCGAAATTTAACGGCTGAACTGAAACTAAAAGTTGTCTGCTATCACAAAGTGACTAAAAAGTGGACATCCTCTTGCAACGAAAGCCCTCGCCACTCGCTCAAAGAAAAGTGTGGTTAATTGTTAACATTTGTTTGTTTTTTAACAATTCCTTTAAAATAACTTCCTATGAGTAGCATTTCATCAGTCCTTATTTATATATTAACAATAAAAGCTCAATTAAAATTTACGAAAGTGACAAAATTTGCGCAGATGTAGTTATCTATACCGATAATTGCTAAATTCATCGCTATCGCAAAAAGGCGATAAACAAAAGTATGTAAACAAAAGTATGTACAAATGAACACTGCATTGACTTGAAACAATTCAGTGATTACATGATGGATGTCCTGTATTAATTAAGAGGTGATGTGTCGCAATCAAGAAGCATTGTAACCAAAATCACGTACAATAATGGACCCCTCGTTATTGAACGGGGATCGAAGAGGGCTAAGTCAGAAAAGGATGGGTCTTGAACAATGTTTCTACACAAAAATAGGGGCGTTTTTGTTAAGGTTGGAAGGGAATCATATACCTGATTAATGATTGGATCTCAAGGAGGGGCCTCCAAATACTCAGATTTTCAGTTCAGCAAAAAACTAAATATCTCAGTATGGCACGCTCCCACCCATCCCTCTCGACCAGTTGAATAAAGAGCGGTTTTGTAGCTAAGGTCAATTACCAAGAAAGTGAGACCGGCTGTCGGCGTAAGAAATATCCATTACCAAGAAGTCATGAATAGCATGATACGATCACGTGACCATCATCTATTTTCCATTTCAAAACCTTCATCATTATGTACTATATGATTTGAGCACTTTAAATTTAGCAAGGTATTTAAATGGGGGATCCAAATATCATTGGTTAGCTAGATTTTTAGGAATTTATTGTTGGTTCAAAACAATATGTATGTCTGTCGCCTGTTCGTTACAGGTAACTCAAGCTGTGTATTTCTGAAGTTTACATAAAGAGAATGTAGGTAGAAATGTGTGCATATTATACTCCACTATCGAGATTTTACAAACAAAACTCATTAAATTAAATTAAAGAAATAACATATACGTGTAAGCCATTCTATTTAATTCGTCTCTTCTCCTACAGCTGGGTTACCTGTGGTCCGTTCACGAGCCGAATGTTCAAGTTCTTCGGTAATTTTTGGCAAATTACAGCCTTTTGTCGCTAGTTAGTTGACCTCATTCAGACCGGGTGTTTGGTAATGGTGAAGGAACGTGGTTTGTTATACTTTTGAGGAAAAACAACACTGGAAATATTCCCTAAAATATTTGTGACACGGTACGCGCGCTAAAACGACCTTGAAATAAGATTTCTGGAAAATCAATTCAGTTTTCTTTCATTTTTTTTCTCCTGCGGGCAAATTTTTGAGCCGTGTAGTTTTGACGCTTTTACTGGACAGACTTTTATTAAAATGATTCTCAAAGAATCGGGATAAATTTTTTGCGATGGACCATCAAGAGTTCGACATTACAAAATTATTCAGTGTCCTACAATTGAAGGTTCCCAGTGCAGAGCCGTTTCTCAGTACTTACGTAACTTAGCACACACTAGCTTTTCTTATAAATATTCGTCAAAATGGACCGACGGTGGTATTGGAAAGTCAATTAATTCTCAGAAGAACAAAGCAAACAAAAATCTTGGATCTGTTTCTCGGAATCCTATGACCTTGAAATAAAAAAAAATTCTGCGAATATTGAAACGCCTACTGATTTCTATGGCTTACCAGCTCAAATAACAATCAGAAGCTCCGTGTGGTGTTCCTTGCATGGCTACAGAAACTATATTCGCGCATTTTTAATTGGCGGGGTAATATATGATTTATACAGTTTCAAGCACCATGCAAACTGATTCAGCTAAACACCAATCATAGCCAGCTACTGAGACGTACATAGTATCGGGTATTATTCCTAAGTAAAATGTCAAAATCCATCGTGACAAGTTTCTGAAGTCATTACAACAAAGACCGATTCAATTCTATCAGTAGAAACGCGGTGTTGCAAAGTGACACGTTTTGTTTTAGACTTGCCTTGCAATAGCGAATTTTGATCTAGTCGGCACATTCAGTAAAATCCACTTCGGTGTTACTGTCCGAGAGGAAGCGATGTCATATATAACCCTCTATTACGAACGGCGAGGAAAACTAGTTTTTTGTATCTACGAGAGGGTTAAAACTCAGTTCACATAGTTGTTCTGTGTGGTCTACGAAACTCAAACAATTATTAGTTTGTACTTTGACTGAGTTAGTAATTAACGACCTTAAAACAAGAGAGACGACGACGAAGTTGAACTTATTTTGTTCAAAAACTGATGTGCAATCAGTCATTTTTAGTCCAAACGTGTTCAGTGTGACTGACAACTTGTGACCGATGCAATATCAACCTCAAAGGAAACTCAGAGCACATCGCCCCTCGTCGTCATGGTTCTTTATAGTAACTAAGCACGGAATTGGGTGATTTTATAGTTAATGCTGTTACATGGCTGTCAAGCAGATGAAATGGTCCTAGTATAAACGTATAAAAACGGAATGTCTTTATATAAGTTCGTTGTATCGTATTTTATAGCGGACTTAGGTGCCAGTAACTTGCTTGAATGCGTCATTATTGTGGGCGGGGAATCCCCGTTCGACAGGAAGTCTGTTCAACAACTTCCAAGAATAGTAAAAAACAGTAAAAAAGAAAAATGTAAATCTCCACGTTCGAACCATAGCTCAAATTAATTTAGAACGAATTTGAGGAGATCAACAAAGTAAACGTACATTGTAAATCTTCAAGTCGAATCCTTTTTTGCGAAAATGCTTACGAATCAAAAGCAAATAAAAATCAAAAGTAAATAAATAGAGATTAATATTTAATACTTATAATTAACCAGAAACTTAAGTTTGGAAAGTCAAGGTTACTATACAAATTTAATCGACATTTGAATGAAGTTATCAAGCCGTTTTTCACACGGTTGGTTGGTGAAATAAATATATGACGGGATTTATAGTATTTTATGAGTTACAATTGTACATTGCCATTGGACTGTCATGTAATTATGCTATACATTGATCTCATAATTGTTTAAACTTAAAAGTTAATTTTATACAAAACAAAATATAGACTCTCTTGAAATTTAACAAAAATACCTTATTAATTTACAGAAATATGAGAAATTGACGCTCCCATTTTTCACCCTAAAATAACTTGAAAGTTTATACTTAGAGATTTTGAAAGTGAAAGCAAAAATGGTTGTTACATAGATACATATGAGTAAAAACTAATCAAATAAATGTTGATATATATTTCGCTATATATGCTAAATTGGGAATGGATAATGTGCAATGTAAGATCTAGCTAAATCTGGAACAGGTAATTCATAAAGCCCTCCACCAGTCAAATTTCTGTGAATCGTTCTTCGGGAAATATGTTGCAGACTGCAGACCCTTCTATAAAACGGTTTTTCAATATATAATTGATGTGTTCTTTTCTTCCCTTGATTTGCTTTAGATTGTTTTATATAGAAAGTTATTAACTGCAGCACATTGTCAAAGCTTTGAGCTTTAGTAGAATGATCAGTTGTTTCCAAACTAAATCGCCGATCGATCATAGCAATTCTAATGTTCGTAACACCACTAAATGTCTTGACAGAGAGCGTAAACAAAAACATTTGGTGTGAACTGTCTCTCAGTAAAAACGTCCCAGCTGTAGAGTTGCTTAGTAATGTCTCCGCTTGTTCTTTACTTAAGCCTCGCCAGTAAAATCCACTTTGCCGCAGCCCTTGTAAAATTGAGGTTATGAATGAGCCCGTTGACAACGAAATCGACGCGTTGATCATAAGAAGTTCCTCTGCGTTTTCTAAGGAATAGTCTTGGTGAGGATTATCATCCATACACATCGCTCATACACTGAATAACAATTCCTTGTTCATAGAGATGCTTTTGGTTGTCTTTCATGTATTAAACTGATAATCAAATCTAACAATTCTACGAAAAAAAGACATTTGAACTAAATGATTACGAAGAAAAGGCAACTTCCAAGAAATGTCACGCAATCAAATGGTTCCCGGAAAAATCTCCCATATATTAAATATCATTCTTCTTAGAATTTTCATGACTTTTGATAGCCCTTATCACGTAGTAGACGAATCACTCTGGTTGTCTTAGAATTTCACTCTCTTTTGGAAGTCTTTGAAGAAATATTCATGAAATCATGGCGAACCTTTCTAGCGTTACTTCGCCATTTTACTTCGTTTCAGGCTCAAACGATGTAGAATTCAACTATGAACAGCTAAAACACCAATTTGTATCCTATTCTCCATTTTTTGTCTCTCTTGATATCCTTGACAATAAATAATCCTTGCCTTGTATTTATGAGTACCAGAATTGTAAAAAACGTCCGTAAATAAGGTGAAAATTTCTCTCTCAAGTAGCCATGTGCGTTTGTAAAATCATGTCATAACAACTGGTGACCAGTCCCTCGCTATTTACTTGACGGTCCCACAATGCATTATTATCGTACGATAGTTCTCTTCATAATCCTGCCTTTGGAAGCTGGACGCACAAAAGTTTTCCGTAAAATTTGGATAGCTAGCAGGTATTTTATTATAGTAATTTGCAACCAGCAGAGCTCTTGATATCATTTGTAAATACTGGCTGTTTGAAGCAAAGGCTTGTTTTCCTTTGAATTCAGCTAAAATTGACTGAATGCTGCAAAAAAGTCGATTTCATTGTGCAAAGTGTATTGTTGCGAAATTTATCCATTCCAGAATATTTTACACGTTTTCTCGATTTTTTATTATCGAATTTGGGGATCTTAAGTTTTTGTGTTTTTAATCACAACAGATTTAATGTATAAATGCATAAAAGTTATTTTGCTTTTTTGCTAATTTTTTGATTTTTTGCGATTTTTGTACAACTTGACCAGTGAATGACAAAGGAGGGGGGGGGGGGGGTAGGGTGACTTGAAAATGGAGGGGCCATAGATAAACAGACATTAAATATTTGAGATACAATTGAATGCTCTCATTGGCTGAGATGCGTGCTCTATAACATGATAGAGTATGCTGCCTTGTTTGCTATTATTTCAATATATTAGTCTATAGAGACTAAAAAGTCTCCAAAGCCAGCTGAAACAGCTCAAACAAAAATGCATTTCCAGCCATGAACCCCAGTGATAAAAATGCTACATAGAGCATCTTGTATATTTGTCTACATCTATTGAATATTTGCTATCTTAACACTGCTATTTAAAATATGCATTTTTGGAACAATTATTTGCCCAGGGGATGTAAGGTATCAGCCAGTTAAACACATACAATAAAATGATGAATAAATTGTATTCAATAATGTATTTATTGCATTATCATTTATTATTGTTTTTGCAGGTATAGTATATTTTACAACTGTTTCTATGAAACACGAATGCAGTTCACACTAGCATTTTACTAGTTTTAATGTCTTTCTGTAGGAGGATGAGTAATCAAAGGTCACAGCGAAGACTGCAAAACATCTCCAACCACCTTGCTCCGTCACCAACTCCCCAACATTGTGCAGGCACACAGCAAGACTTGAAGAAGTTTCCAGGACGGCATAATGAACTGAAATGGAATGGCTGGGGTTATGGAGACTCCAAATTTGACATCAATGACAAAGGAAAGGCATCTTTCACTGGGTCACGTTATCTTTTAAGTGGTCAAGTGTTTCCCAAACTTGTTGAATGGTTCGAAAGGGAATGCAATGCTGATATCACTAAGAAAAGCCCAGCTAATCCACTGCCTGACCCAGACTCACTACCCAAACCAATAATCAATGAATCTTTCATGGAAAAATTGAAGAATTGTAACATCAATCATACTATAGATCCAATCATGAGGTTATTTCACAGCCATGGCCACACAGGACATGAGATATTCATACTGCGACATGGTCGCATGGCAAGGATACCCGATGTCGTGGTATGGCCTAGTTGCCATAGAGATGTAGAGCTCATAGTGCAAGCTGCTGTTGATTGTAATGTTTGTGTTATTCCATTTGGTGGGGGGACAAGTGTGTCCAGTGCTTTGGAGTGTCCTCACGATGAAAAGAGAATGATTGTGTCGCTGGACATGACAGAGATGAAGAAAATACTATGGATTGATGAGGAAAATCTTGTTGCTCATATTGAAGCTGGGATTATAGGCCAAGAGCTTGAGCAACAGGTACATTATTGAAATTTATTGGCTTCAGTGTTGCTATGTTTGTGCAGTTTATGTTCGTATGATTAGTTTGTTTCATCAAATGAATATTTTTGATATTATTCATAGCTTTCAGGTTTTTAACCATTTTATCAGGGGAAAAACTGGTTGAAATACAATTTGAATGTATTTAATCTAAATTTGATTTGTATGGGGAAGAAAGTTCACTCTATCGTTATGATAAAGAAACAATGTAGCTTGTTTTTCAATAATTTCAATTTGTTTTGGCCATAATTTTGATTTGAAAACCACAGGTTAGGAGGGAAAAATGTGAATGGGCAGTAGATTTAACCAAGGTCTCAATGTGCTGTACAATATCTAACGTTTTTATAGTAATTCTGACAGCTTCAATGCAATTAATTACAAGTATATTAAGTAGATTGGTGGTTTATAGTAATTAGTAGTAGGTGAATGTGTGGCTACTGTGGCATGATGGGACCTCCAGTTTAACATCCCTATCAGAGAAGACATCAAGTCTAACTATTATAAATTGGAAATAAGTTAAAAACTGTAAAAACTTAATTATCATTTTATATTTTATAAAATGTTGGGATTTGAACTGGAAGCCTCTCAGTTGACTGCAGTCCAAAGCTCTCACTCAACTGAGCTAATTTGTCAATCAGTCAAAAATGTCTTCGTGCTGTTTCTCTGAGTGATGTGATGTTATTTTTGTTTCAGCTCAATGCCAAAGGTCTGTGTGTAGGTCATGAGCCTGATTCGCTAGAATTCAGCTCTCTGGGTGGATGGGTAGCAACCCGTGCCTCAGGGATGAAGAAGAATATATATGGTAACATTGAGGATATTGTAGTCCGCATTCGCATGGTTACTCCTCGAGGCACTGTAGAGAAGAGCTGTCAAGTTCCTCGCATGTCCACAGGACCTGACATCCACCATTTTATACTTGGTTCAGAAGGGACACTGGGTGTGATAACAGAAGTCTCCCTGCATATAAGACCCATCCCAGAAGCTAAAATCTATGGCTCCGTTGTGTTTCCTACTTTTGAAGATGGCATCATGGCGTTACGTGAGATTGCAAAGCAGCGCTGTGCACCAGCGTCTATCCGACTCATGGATAATGAACAGTTTCGCTTTGGTCAGGCTTTGAAAGGTGAAGAGGGTTCTTTCTTTAGGTCTCTTTTAGATGGAATCAAGGCCATTTACTTGACAAAGTTCAAAGGTTTTGATCCACATAAACTAGCTGTGGCTACTCTACTCTTTGAAGGTACACCTGATGAAGTACTTATACAACAAAAGAGAATATATGAAGTGTCATCAAAGTTTGGAGGAATTCCTGCAGGAGAGGAGAATGGAAAACGAGGTTACATGCTGACTTTCGTCATCGCCTATCTTAGAGACTTGGGATTTGAACATTACTTTTTAGCTGAATCGTTTGAAACATCAGTACCGTGGGATCGGGTAGCTACATTATGTGTCAACGTAAAAGAGTGTATCGTAAGGAGGTGTGCTGAGCTGGGAGTGAAGTATCGACCACTGGCAACATGTCGTGTTACGCAGACCTACGATGCTGGTGCGTGTGTGTATTTCTACTTCGGGTTTAATTACATGGGTCTTGATGACCCATTACAAGTTTATGATGAAATTGAGAGTTGTGCTCGGGATGAGATCTTGGCCAGTGGCGGCAGTTTGTCACATCATCATGGAGTTGGAAAACTCCGAAAAAAGTGGCTCAAGAAAACAATTTCAGATGTTGGCATGCAGATGTTGAAATCTGTCAAGGAATCCATTGACCCAAAGAATATCTTTGGGAATGGAAATTTGTACTAGACTTGGTAATAACATGAATTGAATTGACACAGGTAATTTTTGCATTGATGACATTAATCCTTTATGGTTGATGTTAGGAGAGGTAGTAGTGATAATGATGACAATGATTGACAAACATCACCATCCAATTCAAAACATGTACTAGACATGCTATCATATAATGATTACAATGATGCTACTCTTTTGATATGATAATAATGTAGTTGATTAACAGGAAACATCTTTGTGTCTTAAGGCATACATTGAAATTTGTAGTTTGGGTAATTTGAGACTTGTTTAATTTGATGGTCAATAGACCTTCCTTACATTTGCTTGACTGGCCACAAAACAAAAGATTTACATGGAAATGTATAAAATACAGAGAATGACTTATACACTCTGACAGTCTTGGTGTAAATCTATTTGTTTTGTGGTAAGTCAAGCGAAAGCAGGAAAGGTCTATTGTTTGATAAGCTAGAGAACTTTGATTTTTATGTAGGTCATAGGAATCTAAGAAATTGCCTAAAAAATTCAATTCTTCCACAAAATATTTTGGAAATAACCATTTGTACTGGAATCATTAAATAGATTGACGGTAAATGACTGTAGTTGTACACTGGACACTTGGACATTGTGATTTGAAAACGACTGAAAATAGTAGTTGTTTCTATGGATAAAGGCAATATTTCAAAACGTTATTATAAACTGAAGATAGTCGGAGATATGAGAACTTTACAAAACAGTTGTATGGATATAAAATGTGAAAACGAATTAATTAATAATAATAATAATTAAAAAATGTTTGTAATTTGTTTTGCCAGACATCAAGCATGGACAAAGCATTTCTTTTTTATAGTAGGCATTTTGTGTAACAGATCTACAAAATTTATCAAAGAACATGAATTGCCCTTCATGGTTAAAAAAAGTTTTAATAGACTTAGTTACAAATAGAAACATGGTATTTGATACATTTTTACCACTCTATAAATTCATTAAAAATAGTTCATAACCTAAGAAAAGTGTATTGTTCTGTCTCAGTTTATTGTTAGGAATGGCAAATGGGTCCTGAAATGTTATAAGTCTCACAAAATTCATCCGGGATCTCGGAGTTTAAAATGAGCCTCCTGGAGTCTCAGATTTTTTATGAAATTGAGGGTCTCGGAGGCTGAATAGTGATAACATGTAGTGTTTGCACTCAACTGAAACTACAATCATCTTTAATTACTGGGGAAGAATTTGTTCACTATTTGTTTATTTTTGTTCAACTTTTTATTTCAAAATTCCTATACATACTTTTATCTACATCGTTGCTCTGTCCACCCCACAACATTTTGGAGAATTTTTATAACATAATTACAATAAATTTGATTTTTTATGTCTTTAACTACAACTATCTGCATAAAAAGATTTTACAAATATGTTAGATTGTTCATTTAAAAATCGGTAAAAACTAACTACACTAATTGCTTATAAAAATGCCAATAACAATTGAAATCAGGTGTGCGAGGGAAGAGTTTTTTTTACCACTACTGAACATGAGCCAGTTTTGATTGCCATCATTCTCTAAATATTCACTTTGCAATTATTAACAATTTATAGAGAAATTGTTAGAAATCATATGAAATCATATTTCTTTACAGTGTCATTGTATTTGAGTGGACATGTTAAACGTATGTAACATTAAATTAGAGCACAGGCAGTTCATACAATCTACTAGCCCTCTTTTTAACATGGCAATTTTTTGAAAGTACACAAGTTCAATACCAACGCTGGGTGACTTAAAACTTTTTTTTTTTTTTTTTTTTTTTTTTTGTCATTTGATTTTTTAAGCAATATCTTCATACAATTTTAACTATTCCTTTTTTCTATTAATTAAATTCACAAAACATTATTTTAAAAACTCAATTTATTGACAAAGGGATGTAAAAAAAATATTGTTTAAAAATGAAGAGATAAGAAAATAATTATCTTTATTTACTTTTTAAAGTCGTCCTGAATGTGTCACAAACCTGCTCACTTTCAAGAAATTGCCAGGTTGAAAAGAGGCAAAGTGGATTGTTGGGCTGCATATGATTTGTTACAATTAACCTGTATTTTTTATTCAGAGATATATCAATACTCAAAACAAAAGATTTGTTTTAAACAAGATTTGTTTGTAACAAACACTATTGATCACTAAAAAGTACTTGAACAATAAAAAAATAGTTTCTATTAAATTGTTTAGTGTCATTTAGTACTAAACAATACAAAATATTATATGCTTTTATTATAAATTTTGTACTCTAACAGATGGAACGATTGGTAAAATATTGCCAAATGCAGTTCATTATGAATGTGTACCATGCAAGATGGTTGTAAGTTGTTATGATGTTAATTACCCAAGCTGTGGAAATCAAACAGTGGTCATTTAGATCTTGCACTGTGAAATACCCTGTAATAACGATCAAACTGACTCTGAAACGTCTCATCATTGATCACACTAACAAATCCATAGAGACTTTAGACTTTGAATTGCAAACATTTTCCATAACTCTGGTAGTTGTTGTGGACTGACAGCTCAGGTCTGGATGTTTTATTTTGTGCATTCACACTGCAGTCCAACAGTAATCCTGTGAGAATTTTATCTATTTACTGTACTTGGCTGTTTCTATGACCACATTGATCACATATCAAGGATAGTGGATTTCTTCCCAGCCCGTGTCTCTCCTTTCTCTCTTATAACAAGCTTCATGTTATTCTAAAAACAAAAAATGCTATTTCAGAATAGTTTGTTATATTTCACTGAAAGGAGAAAAGAATAAATTATGATGGTGATATCCTGGGGGATTCACATCAACTTTAGACATTATAACTAGGACGTCAGGGGGTGTCTGGTGCATCCCCCTTGGCTAATCATGGATATTGGAAACCCATCCTCCTCTAACAAATCAACATTCAAAATTAAGAGACGTCTAACCCTATATTGGCCCCATGTGCCCATAACTTGTCCCAGTGTGTCTTCACGTGCTAAAAGATGATGCACTGAAAACAAATGCAATAAAATTATATATTAAATGGATGAATGGATTAATTAGATATAGCAAACAAAATTATAAAAAAGGAGAAATAAATCAATGAATGAATTAACAAACACCAAGTGAGGTACATATATACTTTATACACAAATGCAATACAAAGAGTATTCAAATTGAATTGCAACACAATTAGGAAAATGTGCCTAGCAATTTTTTTTCCTGGTGAATAAGTTTTGAACAGTAGTTGTGTGATACAAACCTGAGCCATCGAGGGATTCTTCCCACAAGTCAAGGTTATCAATGTCTATTTTAGCTTTACAGAAACTCTTATGAAGTGTGTACTGCCTGCAAATACAACAAAAACATTGAGTAAGTTGAGAATAATGGTTGATATAAATGAGGTCCAGAAATGAAAAGAGCATGCTATAGTTAGTTGAATGACCAAGTTTCAACTCATCATACTAAAGGAAACAGAAAATACCATTGTTTTTAAAATTACATTATTTTCTTTTTAAACTCTCTCTACATGAATCTCCACTTCACTATTCTTCCAAATCAAGATTATTTTCACTCACTCAATTAATCACTCTTAGAGCAAATGCAGGAAATCCATAAAATATTAACAAAATACTATCAATTTAGTAACTATTGTCACTATAACTCAACTAGAACATTACTATTTTTTGTCTGTGTATTGCGTTCCAGTTGAGTGCTAGTCACAAATAGTGACTATTTGTTTGTATTTCATGGATTTCCTGCGTTTGCTCTAATATTTAATTTCAAATACTTGAAGAAAATTGTATTGTCAGTAATTGTATTCAATTACCTTAAAATATCAGTAATAGTAAATTCACTTTCCACTTTGCAAGTCTGAAATAAGCAAGAGAAAACGATACAGTTCATATTACTCTGATGAAGGACTAACGTTCGAAACGTCAGTTATCACTATCATCACTCAACGGTGTACAACTTGTCATCACATTTACAACTGTTTATCTAGAAACACTGACGCAGTCCTTATATCTAGTATTTCTTACTAGTTTTTACCTAATAGTATATGTTACAGTGCTGAGCGTGCTATAACTGCAGACACTTATTAAAAACAGATTTTTTTTAATGAATGGTGATCCTTATTTTTAGTTTGTATGTTTAAGAAGCCACTAGCTAGTCAGAAGAATATTAAAAAAAACATGTTCAAAAAATTTACTGAAAATCTTTGGTAGCATTCTTTAGACTGTAGATTATAAGTGTATCAAGTATCATAATGATTATATTAGGTTTTTTGGGGTTTTTGTTGTAGAAGTTGCTCAGCTAATGTTGGGCTCAAGAGGCAACAATTGACTCAAATCAACAAAAAAATAAAAATCATCAAATTTTGATCTAGCATAATTACCTTGAAAGTCTTATCAGGTCTAAATATTTTCACTACTTTGACACCCAACACAGGAACAGGCTTGCTCCCAGTCTACAAAGAATAGAGACAATAGTGTCAATATAATTATCATACTGCATCACCTCACAAGCTGATAAAGTCTCAAGTTCACTAACAATGAAAACTTGACCTATTCTAGATAATCAAGTTACAGTGAGGATACTCAAACCATGAACAGTTTGTTCTTTTTTGACACTTATAAACATGCATTCTTTGAGAGAATCGATTTGAAAACTAATCCCAGATTCTTCCAGAAATAGACTTCACCATGATAATAAATCATTGCTGGGTATGAGAAGTCATTTCAGATTTCCAGCTAGTCGAATCAATTGTTAGTTCCAGCCTTTAAATGTACCTTTGACTGGAAGATATTGCTTGTACTATGCAGTCCTCATTGTCAGATTTGAGATATTACATATGATAATTATACCAGTATTGATCCAACCTATCTAATTACCTACCCACATCATCATGGTTTGTTTGATTTGATTCAACGCTACTGCAGTTGGGATTGGATGAATCTGAACAACAAAAAGAATGAGTGAATGAGTGAGTGAGTGTGTGAGTGAGTGAGTGAGTGGGTGAGTGAGTGAATGAATGAATGAACGAACAATGAATGAATGAATCAATGAATCAATGAATCAATGAATGAATGAATGAATGGATGAATGAATACTTCACACAGTGGTTATTGTTGAGGTGGATGCTCACACTAACTACCCCTACATTGATTATTAATCATTTTACACACATCTTTTCATGCAAGTCATGTTGATTTTGATAAGGGAGGAGAACCTGGTTAAAAACCCTCGTGGTATGAGGAACAACACATCAAACAAACTCATTTCACATATTACTAGATGATCATCTTCAGTTGACTGATCCATGGATTGAACTGGCGTCACAGGGGTGAAAGACTAGTGCTCTCATCACATCCATGCCATCCACAAACAATGAAATAAAACTGACAAACAATCAAGCAAGCAGACAAACAAACAATAAAATAAAGCGTAAAAAAACTTACAATGAAATATCACAAAAAGGGGGAAAAATAACAAAATTTTTATCTTCTACAAAGCCAAAAAAGGAAAACAAATGAAAATTTTCTTTTCTACAACACTCCAAGCCCACATATTTGGCTGTACATGACATGAACACTCACACTCACTACCCCGACATTCTATATTGTATCCTCACAACACTTGGGTTGGAAAGCTATGATAGCAATTTCCCAGGTTACTGGAGGTACCCCTGCACGTACCTCTTCATCAATGACAGACAGTGTTACCACATCTGGTCCAGTTACACATTGTGCTGTACAAAACAAACAAAGTTAAAGCTTCACAACAATGTTATTGCAAGATAAAATCAACATACACTGTGGTTGCTAGGCAAAACAGAATCTAAGGGACATCCAGTGTCTTGTTTCCTGTAGAATTAGCTGCAAATCTCTGACATGAATTATTGGTCAGTGATTTCCAAAGCAAATCAATACCAGCCTGTGAAGAGTTGATAACAATTTATCCTCGGCTGTTAATTTACATAAACTTAGAACTTTATTTTCTCCTGATAAAATTTTAAAATTTTTTACTTTTCAACATGGAAAAATGGCTTTTAGAAACTGTTCACAGAATTTGAGTTTGCATCTACAGACACTTGGCATCTCTCATTCTGTAAACTTAACTAGTCTGGTGGTAACGGTTTCTGCTTCAGATGATCTAAGTTTGAATCTTGAGTACTTGGACAAAATGCTCAAATTTCACATTGCCTCTCTTCACCCAGGAGTATAAATGGATACTGACATAAATACTGGAGTAGCACCCACCCCTACCACATTGCCTCTCTTCACCCAGGAGTATAAATGGGTACTGACATGAATACTGGAGTAGCACCCACCCCTACCACATTACCTCTCTTCACCCAGTAGTATAAATGGGTACTGACATAAATACTGGAGTAGCACCCACCCCTACCACATTACCTCTCTTCACCCAGGAGTATAAATGGGTACTGACATAAATACTGGAGTAGCACCCACCCCTACCACATTGCCTCTCTTCACACAGGAGTATAAATGGGTACTGACATAAATACTGGAGTAGCACCCACCCCTACCACATTACCTCTCTTCACCCAGGAGTATAAATGGGTACTGACATAAATACTGAGGTAGCACCCACCCCTCCCCTACCACATTACCTCTTTTAACCAATGAGTATAAATGGGTACTGACATAAATACTGGAGGAGCACCCACCCCTACCACATTGCCTCTCTTCACCCAGGAGTATAAATGGGTACTGACATGAATACTGGGGTAGCACCCTCCCCTACCACATTACCTCTCTTCACCCAGGAGTATAAATGGGTACTGACATAAATACTGGAGTAGCACCCACCCCTACCACATTACCTCTCTTCACCCAGGAGTATAAATGGGTACTGACATGAATACTGGAGTAGCACCCACCCCTACCACATTACCTCTCTTCACCCAGGAGTATAAATGGGTACTGACATGAATACTGGAGTAGCACCCACCCCTACCACATTACCTCTCTTCACCCAGGAGTATAAATGGGTACTGACATGAATACTGGAGTAGCACCCACCCCTACCACATTACCTCTCTTCACCCAGGAGTATAAATGGGTACTGACATGAATACTGGAGTAGCACCCACCCCTACCACATTACCTCTCTTCACCCAGGAGTATAAATGGGTACTGACATGAATACTGGAGTAGCACCCACCCCTACCACATTACCTCTCTTCACCCAGGAGTATAAATGGGTACTAGGCATAATTGATGGAGTAAAGTGAAGTTGAAAATGTTATTTTAGTTATTCCTGTTTACCTGGAAACCAACCAAACTTTCCCTTTTGAATTCCTGGCCACCTATTAAAAAAACATACCATTGTACAAAGTAATATTTAGTTAAAATGTAATATTTGTAAGTAATATTTGTCCAACTAAAACAAAATGTCATGATCTTCCAGGTGGGAACACTGATTCACCTGGGTACAGACATTTTAATTATTATAGTTAACTTAGTAGCCATAAAACTAGTGTGAGCTGTGTCTGTGTTTCTAATGTAAGTTATACACCATAAAAAGAAGAGAGAAATTACTGACATAAGATATTAGACCTTTGACAGAGTAAATTATATTCTGGCAAGTACATGAAGATGTTGAGATATACACAAATAATTGCATCAATGTTATTATTTAATTGCAATAAATTACCTGATTTAAAGCATTGACATTCATGTGCAAATAAGCCAGACATTGATTGGCTGTCATTTTAAAGGAGTTTCGAAAAGGTTTTTTTGGTGGAACATTACAATTTATTTGTTTGTACATTAGATAAAACTATTGTATACTAACCATTCTTGTGTGAAATCATATGCATCACTATTGTAAAGACCCTGACAAGAAACAAACACATTTGAAGATCAATCAACACACGAACTACAAGACATACAATAACAATAATTTGGTTAAATTATCCAACAGAGAAACAAATTAATAATGCGTGTTGTGGTGGCAAATATTATTGACTGTACATCAGATCAAAAGCTTGGCATAATAATTGTAAAAATAAAAAAGGTTCAATACACAAAGTCATCATAATCATTCTTAAAAAGTCAACATCTATTTGTCTTGAACAATAGCATTGAACATAGCAAACACACAATAACAATGAACAACACAAGCAAACAACAATAATAAACAAAGCAACAAACAAATCAACAAACAACAATAAAATATTGAAATAAATAAACAGTCATATAAACAACAATAATAAAAAAAAAGAACAACAATAATTTTAAAAAATCAGTTAACAAATCAACAAATAATGACATTTAGAATAAATAAACAAATAAACATCAATAATAAACAAAATAAACAACAACAATTATAATAAACAAAACAAAACACAAACAAGAATAATAAAAAATCAACAAACAAAAGCAAACAACAATAATAATACAAATTAAAATTACAGGCTGGGAAGAAAAACAATGGTGAGTTTGAGTCAGGATGTGAAAGAGAGACAAGGAATAGAACAAAGAACTTACCGGTTGCCAGACATTTGCATCCTTAAAACCAATGACAAGGACTTCCTCTTTATCTCTCAGATTTAATTCTGTAAACAGTAGAAGAAAAACAATGTTTCTGTGTTCTCACATCACATTACTGTATTTACTCGAATAGACGCCACAGAGTTTATTTCAATTCTTGCAGCATTTATTCAAGGGCGGCGTTTATTTAAAAATAACTTTATTTCACATATTACGTCGGTTTCAGTAACAAAGCTAATCATTCATAGCATTTTTTTACTTGTCTTGCAGCACAATGTTCATTCCAGACCTCGGTCTTATTGAAAAACTTTATTAGAGCAAAAGCTGACAACAAACTTTCTACATGAATCACTGGAAAGAGAAAGAGAGAAGTAGGCCTAGTGGTACTGCCGTCACATCAGAATTATGCATTAAAAGAATTCTTGAAAAAGAATACAAGAGCAAAAAAGAATGCTCATTTTGAGTTCAAAAATGTTGTTGTAATAGAAAATAATTTATCATTGCTGGTTTGAAAAGAAATTTGTATATGATTTTTTATAAATTCATATAAGACAGGCATATATTTTTCCTCAAATAAACGCCGCATTTGTGGGGGCAGTGTCTATTCGAGTAAATATGGTTACTCTAACCAGGTATAAACCCTGTATTACCTACCCACATCAACGGTCTTATTGTAGTCTGTTTTTGCTTCTACAGTAACGGCTGTGAATTGCTGGTCTGGTAGAGGGATTCCTTTAAAACACTAGTGATAGCAAAAAAACATATCTTAGCATTGATCAACACCTTTATTTTACAATTTTATTGTAACTGCAAATTGTATTGTAATGAATCATAATTGAAATGAATGAACAAAACTGAAAGTGAATGAATGAACAAATTGAAAGTGAATGGATGAATGAATGAATGAATGAACAAATGAATGGACACATGAACAAACGACCGAATGAATGAATGAACAAATCTCTGAAAAAATACAATCTAACATCAAAGTCTGAAAGGATGTGTGTCTAAATAAGAAATAAATAAGTTAACAATAATCTTACATTGACCAGTGTTTCCTTGGCTTTAAGAATACACTCTTTTAGTTTTTGTTCCCATAGCTGTTTTTCTCTCACTGAAGGAGCCAGGAATTTATAGATCTGTGACGGTGATCCAAGTAGAAACACTAAAGCCAAGCAAATAATATTATCATAATCATAATAAAAATATCAGTGAATGAATGAATGAGAGAACAAAGAAATTAACAAACAAATGAATGAAACAGATGAAAAAATGTCTGTTTAAATGAATGAAGTGAATAAATGACCTTACAAACAAATGAACAAGCAAGACCTTTCAGGGGGGTTACTGCCATATACAAGCAATGAATAAACAAGCAAGATTACTTACTATTTTCAGGGGGGTTACTGTATACAAGCAATGAATAAACAAACAAGATTACTTACTATTTTCAGGGGGGTTACTGTATACAAGCAATGAATAAACAAGCAAGACTACTTACTATTTTCAGGGGGGTTACTATAGTATACATGCGGCTGAGCAGCCCAAGCTTGACACACAGGTACTGCTGTTTTTAGTTTATGAGTTCTTTTACCAGTAATCATATTGTCGGATGCCTAAGAACAAACATACTTACATATTTAGACAAATACTTATAAAATATCAGTGACATTTGTTGGATATGCCCATGGAACAAACTAGAATATTTCTAGACTAATGGTTTACCTACTTTAATTTTATCAAAGCTTTTGCTTGGGTAAAACTGTACTTACCACTGATATTAATATCACATCATTAAAAAGAAATAAATATCTACAAAACAACAACAACAACAATTAAAACACAGCATTGCACTATATATATGGTAAATGGTATCCCAGCAAGCATTGCACTATATATATGGTAAATGGTATCCCAGCAAGCATTGCACTATAATGGTAAATGGTATCCCAGCAAGCATTGCACTATAATGGTAAAGGGTATCCCAGCAAGCATTGCACTATATATGGTAAATGGTATCCCAGCAAGCATTGCCCTATATATGGTAAATGGTATCCCAGCATGCATTGCACTATATATGGTAAATGGTATCCCAGCAAGCATTGCACTATATATGGTAAATGGTATCCCAGCAAGCATTGCACTATATATGGTAAATGGTATCCCAGCAAGCATTGCACTATATATGGTAAATGGTATCCCAGCAAGCATTGCACTATATATGGTAAATGGTATCCCAGCAAGCATTGCACTATATATGGTAAATGGTATCCCAGCAAGCATTGCACTATATATGGTAAATGGTATCCCAGCAAGCATTGCACTATATATGGTAAATGGTATCCCAGCAAGCATTACACTATATATATGGTAAATGGTATCCCAGCAAGCATTGCACTATATATGGTAAATGGTATCCCAGCAAGCATTGCACTATATATATGGTAAATGGTATCCCAGCAAGCATTGCACTATATATGGTAAATGGTATCCCAGCAAGCATTGCACTATATATGGTAAATGGTATCCCAGCAAGCATTGCACTATATATGGTAAATGGTATCGCAGCAAGCATTGCACTATATATGGTAAATGGTATCCCAGCAAGCATTGCACTATATATGGTAAATGGTATCCCAGCAAGCATTGCACTATATATGGTAAATGGTATCCCAGCAAGCATTGCACTATATATATGGTAAATGGTATCCCAGCAAGCATTGCACTATATATGGTAAATGGTATCCCAGCAAGCATTGCACTATATATGGTAAATGGTATCCCAGCAAGCATTGCACTATATATGGTAAATGGTATCCCAGCAAGCATTGCACTATATATGGTAAATGGTATCCCAGCAAGCATTACACTATATATATGGTAAATGGTATCCCAGCAAGCATTGCACTATATATGGTAAATGGTATCCCAGCAAGCATTGCACTATATATGGTAAATGGTATCCCAGCAAGCATTGCACTATATATGGTAAATGGTATCCCAGCAAGCATTGCACTATATATGGTAAATGGTATCCCAGCAAGCATTGCACTATATATGGTAAATGGTATCCCAGCAAGCATTGCACTATATATGGTAAATGGTATCCCAGCAAGCATTGCACTATATATGGTAAATGGTATCCCAGCAAGCATTGCACTATATATGGTAAATGGTATCCCAGCAAGCATTACACTATATATATGGTAAATGGTATCCCAGCAAGCATTGCACTATATATGGTAAATGGTATCCCAGCAAGCATTGCACTATATATGGTAAATGGTATCCCAGCAAGCATTGCACTATATATGGTAAATGGTATCCCAGCAAGCATTGCACTATATATGGTAAATGGTATCCCAGCAAGCATTGCACTATATATATGGTAAATGGTATCCCAGCAAGCATTGCACTATATATGGTAAATGGTATCCCAGCAAGCATTGCACTATATATGGTAAATGGTATCCCAGCAAGCATTGCACTATATATGGTAAATGGTATCCCAGCAAGCATTGCACTATATATGGTAAATGGTATCCCAGCAAGCATTGCACTATATATGGTAAATGGTATCCCAGCAAGCATTGCACTATATATGGTAAATGGTATCCCAGCAAGCATTGCACTATATATGGTAAATGGTATCCCAGCAAGCATTGCACTATATATATGGTAAATGGTATCCCAGCAAGCATTGCACTATGTATGGTAAATGGTATCCCAGCAAGCATTGCACTATATATGGTAAATGGTATCCCAGCAAGCATTGCACTATATATGGTAAATGGTATCCCAGCAAGCATTGCACTATATATGGTAAATGGTATCCCAGCAAGCATTGCACTATATATATGGTAAATGGTATCCCAGCAAGCATTGCACTATGTATGGTAAATGGTATCCCAGCAAGCATTGCACTATATATGGTAAATGGTATCCCAGCAAGCATTGCACTATATATGGTAAATGGTATCCCAGCAAGCATTGCACTATATATGGTAAATGGTATCCCAGCAAGCATTGCACTATATATGGCAAATGGTATCCCAGCAAGCATTGCACTATATATGGTAAATGGTATCCCAGCAAGCATTGCACTATATATGGTAAATGGTATCCCAGCAAGCATTGCACTATATATGGTAAATGGTATCCCAGCAAGCATTGCACTATATATGGTAAATGGTATCCCAGCAAGCATTGCACTATATATGGTAAATGGTATCCCAGCAAGCATTGCACTATATATGGTAAATGGTATCCCAGCAAGCATTGCACTATATATGGTAAATGGTATCCCAGCAAGCATTGCACTATATATGGTAAATGGTATCCCAGCAAGCATTGCACTATATATGGTAAATGGTATCCCAGCAAGCATTGCACTATATATGGTAAATGGTATCCCAGCAAGCATTACACTATATATATGGTAAATGGTATCCCAGCAAGCATTGCACTATATATGGTAAATGGTATCCCAGCAAGCATTGCACTATATATGGTAAATGGTATCCCAGCAAGCATAGCACTATATATGGTAAATGGTATCCCAGCAAGCATTGCACTATATATGGTAAATGGTATCCCAGCAAGCATTGCACTATATATGGTAAATGGTATCCCAGCAAGCATTGCACTATATATGGTAAATGGTATCCCAGCAAGCATTGCACTATATATGGTAAATGGTATCCCAGCAAGCATTGCACTATATATGGTAAATGGTATCCCAGCAAGCATTGCACTATATATGGTAAATGGTATCCCAGCAAGCATTGCACTATATATGGTAAATGGTATCCCAGCAAGCATTGCACTATATATGGTAAATGGTATCCCAGCAAGCATTGCACTATATATGGTAAATGGTATCCCAGCAAGCATTGCACTATATATGGTAAATGGTATCCCAGCAAGCATTGCACTATATATGGTAAATGGTATCCCAGCAAGCATTGCACTATATATGGTAAATGGTATCCCAGCAAGCATTGCACTATATATGGCAAATGGTATCCCAGCAAGCATTGCACTATATATGGTAAATGGTATCCCAGCAAGCATTGCACTATATATGGTAAATGGTATCCCAGCAAGCATTGCACTATATATGGTAAATGGTATCCCAGCAAGCATTGCACTATATATGGTAAATGGTATCCCAGCAAGCATTGCACTATATATGGTAAATGGTATCCCAGCAAGCATTGCACTATATATGGTAAATGGTATCCCAGCAAGCATTGCACTATATATGGTAAATGGTATCCCAGCAAGCATTGCACTATATATGGTAAATGGTATCCCAGCAAGCATTGCACTATATATGGTAAATGGTATCCCAGCAAGCATTACACTATATATATGGTAAATGGTATCCCAGCAAGCATTGCACTATATATGGTAAATGGTATCCCAGCAAGCATTGCACTATATATGGTAAATGGTATCCCAGCAAGCATTGCACTATATATGGTAAATGGTATCCCAGCAAGCATTGCACTATATATGGTAAATGGTATCCCAGCAAGCATTGCACTATATATGGTAAATGGTATCCCAGCAAGCATTGCACTATATATGGTAAATGGTATCCCAGCAAGCATTGCACTATATATGGTAAATGGTATCCCAGCAAGCATTGCACTATATATGGTAAATGGTATCCCAGCAAGCATTGCACTATATATGGTAAATGGTATCCCAGCAAGCATTGCACTATATATGGTAAATGGTATCCCAGCAAGCATTGCACTATATATGGTAAATGGTATCCCAGCAAGCATTGCACTATATATGGTAAATGGTATCCCAGCAAGCATTACACTATATATATGGTAAATGGTATCCCAGCATGCATTGCACTATATATGGTAAATGGTATCCCAGCAAGCATTGCACTATATATGGTAAATGGTATCCCAGCAAGCATTGCACTATATATGGTAAATGGTATCCCAGCAAGCATTGCACTATATATGGTAAATGGTATCCCAGCAAGCATTGCACTATATATGGTAAATGGTATCCCAGCAAGCATTGCACTATATATGGTAAATGGTATCCCAGCAAGCATTGCACTATATATGGTTAATGGTATCCCAGCAAGCATTGCACTATATATGGTAAATGGTATCCCAGCAAGCATTGCACTATATATGGTAAATGGTATCCCAGCAAGCATTGCACTATATATGGTAAATGGTATCCCAGCAAGCATTGCACTATATATGGTAAATGGTATCCCAGCAAGCATTGCACTATATATGGTAAATGGTATCCCAGCAAGCATTGCACTATATATGGTAAATGGTATCCCAGCATGCATGCATGACAGAACGTATAGATGTTAATTTACGACAACACCCAAGAGGGCAGTGTCAGTAAGTAAGTAAGTAAGTGAGTAAGTGAGTAACTGATTAAGTGAGTCAGTATGTGAGTGAGTGAGTGAGTGAGTGAGTAAGTGAGTGAGTGAGTAAATAAGTAAGTAAGTAAGTAAGTAAGTAAGTGAGTGAGTAACTGAATAAGTGAGTAAGTGACTGAGTGAGTGAGTGGGTAGGTTAGTGAGTGAGTAAGTGAGTGAGTAAGTAAGTAAGTAGGTAAATATTAAGTAAGTAAGTAAGTAAGCAAGCAACCAAGCAAGCAAGCAAGTAAGGAAGGAAGGAAGCAAGGAAGGAAGCAAGGAAGGAAGGAAGGAAAGAAAGAAGTATTAAGTACCTTTCAACTGTTTCATGTACCATCCCTCCCTCAGTGGAGCCAGTTGCTTTCCTTGTAACTCTCTCTACTGAACCCTCATGTATGTATATACTGCAAACAATCATAGTATGAGATAAAACAGCATATCATTACCACAACATTTACCCAAAAAGGGTCAATGGAATCCTCAGGGCTGTTACACACAAGTGTGCTTAAAATCCTTCTCAAACTCTCATGTACTCACAGTCTGTTTTTACTAGAAAAATATTTTGCATTTATTTAATGACTTTTCTCCCTGGTTTTGCTCTCAAAATGTGTTCTCATCTGTGCTCATCATGTCTAAGTCTATGCTAAGGGCACGTTGCAGGAGTATACACCACCAGCCAACACAGCTAGTTTCAAAATTGTTGGTTTTGTGATTTTTTGGACACCTTTTTGTTCTTGTTTGAGTTTTTTTTTTTCCTTTTTTTCTGTTTTTTTTTTCTTTCTTTTTTTTTTTTGTAGATTGTTGCCGTCAATCTCTATTTTTATATAATGCTCAAACTTTTTCTTTTTCTCACACGATACGGCAGTCAAATTCCCCTTCACCCTGCACAATATTGAACAGGGTTTTATTTTATATCAAGATCATCACCGATTACATTAACATTGGGACAATGGACGTAGGAAGTTCTTGAAAGATACTAAAAAGTCACATGAAATATAAAACAAATGTCCCAACAAATTTTGAACCTTAGTGCCATTTATGTGTAGGGGCCTCTACAGTTTATGGTTAAGGACATGCATACATTACCTTGTAATAAACTTGCCCCCCAGAACTGATGTAGTTTCAGAATCACTATCGCTGTCACTGTCACTCTCAAAGTGCTGTCGTCGCCCTGGCACTGGTGACGCTGTATTGGAACGACTTGGCGGTGGACCTTGTTGATTGACATCTATAGTACTGGCTAATGGTAAAGACATCCTACCAAAAATACACAACAATTATTAGTGTGATAGCTTCTCTAAAAAAACAGCCACCTAAAAGGCACATGTGTCTACAGCCTAGCAAGAAACAGCCATGGATAGCAACATTATTTTTTTCAAGAAAAGTTAGTTTCAACAAATGCGATCTCTTTTTTTGGCATACACTAAAGGTGGCTTTGGTTGAAGTCCTCACACTGTCACTATTAAGGTGGTAGATATGGATGACTCAGACCCCATTTTCTTGTCACAAAATGATAATAAATGATTATCCAAACAACTTTCTCTAATATAGTCTTTATTTTTTCTTGCGGGAACATCGTGAAAAATCACATTTACTTTCAAGTAACGCAATAATTTTTGATTGAATGGTGACATACTATACGACGAAGCTTGTCCAACATTCTCAAATTTCCATCGTTTGTCCATTTGAAACTTAACCATGCTTTGTAAGTTTCCCGGTGGAAAAGGTAAATCTTCAGCCACTGCCGATACCTCTAGCACTAGAAGAGTTAATTTTATCACTGAAAGCCATAAAATCGTGAAGAAGTAGAGCGTAATAATCAAAAATTCGCGTCACAAACTATTCTGGCTCATGTTACATTTGACCAAAGTGCACGCGCAGTCACACGTTCCTATGGCAACTGCGTGTTTTGACCAAAATAGCGTGACAATGGCGTCCGCGCTTGATTCATAGATATTTCGAGTTTTATGTAGCATTATCGATTGATTTTAAATCTAACACGACTACATATTGACTCTTATATAAATCAAGCAAAATGGCGGCCGTCAAATCGTTTGAAGACGTTTTTTTCTTCGCAATTTGGATCACAGAAGCCCCAAAAGCGTAGCTATTCATTCAATATGTTTCCTTCATTACAACCAATAACTATAAAACTTTTCACAGTAAAAATTCACTTATTTATGGACATTTTCACAGCATCCCAGAGCATATTTACTAAAAGTGAACTTTTCAGAGACTTATATGGTCATTTTTATCTGGCGCCAACAGATTAATTTTTTTCTCTCTAGGCTGTGGTAGAAACTTGCAATTTCTAACTAGATTAAAATCTCTCTAGTTTTTTCTTTAAAAATTTTTTAATTTATCGAGTTATTTAACAAAAATCAAAATAGTCAGTTGGGGTGCCTGTGGGATTTTCGCACCTTAGGTGTGAAATTTTACACATCTATTTCAGATAATTTCATACAAAAAAGTATATAGTATACACCTATCTAAGTATTTTGGAGGAAAATGGAATATTTTTATTTTATATTTTTCTTATAAAAAGACCCAATTCATCCATATCTACCACCTTAATAATTATCATTTTTTGATAGCACATTTAGCTAACTTGGTTACCTTTTAACTTTTTTGCTGATTGAATACATTTGATCTCTTTCTTGTTTTCTGAAAAATCAATAATTATGACAGATGATAAGAGACTAAACAAAAACACTTTTTTAAACAAGTAACTCTAACACAAGTTCCAGCACAGAAGAGTTTATCAGGATGTACTAATAGTCCCAGAAAAGTTCAATCATTAAAGATATTCTAAAGCTCATGAATAATTGATTTGTGCAAAATTGCACCATATCAGATACCCTGTTTATAGTTAATAATAGAATTCAAATGAGAACTAAAACATTAGCAAAACAAATGAAAGAATGTAATAATCAGACGTAATGATCAAGAACACTAAATGAGGGACTGGTTCAATGACGTACAGACTCCTAGCTAGTCTCATCAAAAATTCTTAGTGTGCTATTCTTGTGGACAGTCATTCAAATTCACCAAATACACTTTATATCATTTTATCACATACTTTAACCTGGTTGATCCAAATCTTCTTGCTGTAAGAAAAGCAAAAGTTTTATGTTAGCTACAGAAAAAAAAGAAATCTATTGAAAGGTTGACGTGTCAGAATACTGATGATTATGTCTTACTGACTAATCTTAAAGGAGCCATCTCAGCCAGGATGTTTTTTGGCCATGTGGTCTATCATATGCTTAGAGTGGCCATTTTTGAGGTGAGTGAAAATGGCCGCTAGAGAAATGCAAGTGAATTCTTTAGAGTTCCTTATTGGATATTGATTGACTTTGAAGATATTTTGTAGGTTTGTTTATTTTACTCAATTGCAAACAACAGAGGTGTGCAAAGCATCATGGTTGAGACGGCTCCTTTAAAGTAATGGTGAGTAATGTACTGATATTAAATATTCCTACCTAAGCATATTTGGTTAGCAGCATGAATCAGATGCTGAAAATATATAAAAAAGGAATATTACTTCTCAGTCTATTCATCATTCCAATTCAAGAATCCTTGATCATTACTAATTACTAAATCTGTACCATAGATAACATCACATTATCACAAGACCCAAATCCATTATTACCAAATAAATACAGGCCAGGGTAGATCCAGGATTGTTACCAGGAGGCCCAGTAAACATGAAATACTGAAGTTTTTTTGGAGAAATCTTTCATAAAACAAGGACTTGAAATCCTTCCAGAAGGGGGTGTGCACCCCCTACACCCCTCCATAGATCCGCCCGCCACTGTAAATGTGACATTTAGAATTATGTTCTCAAACACACAAGAGACTGGGCTGGACAAAATAAAATGAGAATTGCATGTATCAACATGTATCCAGTCTTACCAGTTCATCATTTGGAAAACTTTTCATGATTTCAATTATTTTCGTCTCATTTTCTATTCTTCGTAAGTGTTCATTTAATTCAGCTGCAGCCTGAAATACCGTCCACAGTAAGTTAGTAAATTAAAATATTGAAATACAAAGATTACAATGCCATTTATTTCAGTCATGTAGTTTTTGACCTGCTAGTAATTCAGGATTTTCCACCGACAGGCAGCCTTTTCGCAATCTATCTAACATGTATACCTAATTATAACTGCCTTCTGTCTGTCTGCCTGTTTACTTATAATGAATAGATGAATGAATGAGTAAGTGAACAAATGGATTGATCAATAAATTTATGAATGAATGAATGAGTCTTGTAACTGACTGACTGAAAGTGAATGAATGAATGAATAAATGATTGCATGAATGAATATTGAATGGATGAGTGAAAAAATGGACTGATCAAGAATAAAGGTATGAATGAATGAGTCTTGTAATTGAGTGAATGAATGAATGAATGAATGAATGAATGAATGAATGAATGAATGAATGAATGAATGAATGAATGAATGAATGAATGAATGAATGAATGAATGAATGAATGAATGAATGAATGAATGAATGAATGAATGAGTGAATGAAATGCATTCAATCAAGGTCAGTACATAATGGGCATGACGTACCTTCTTTGCTTTGGAGAGTGCTTCCTTTAGGTTTTGATAGTCAGGATGATCCTAAGAAAAAGTTAAAGAAAAAAATGTCAAAATTGCATTGGATGATCTTGTCAATGAACATTTGTTGTAATGCTAGTACCTCTCTAGTTCGTTTAACAAGTTCTTTTAATAACATCTCATATCTTGGAACTCTCTGTATTGGCATCAACAATAAAGAATCCATAGTTTGTCCATTGATAACCTGAACAAGCAAACAAGACGATAACAGCATTAACAAATAAAGGTTTCATAGTTTGACCATTCACTAAACAGTAAACATTCAGTAAACAATCACAATAACAAAGTCATAAAGTAACTCACAAAAACGTTTTTGCTCAGACATATTTATTTTAACTAATCAAAAACTGTAATCATCTGACAATTGGTATTTAGGATAATACACATTAAAACTAAAAAGTTGAAATGCAAACACTAAATGCGTGCAACACTTGTCACTATTTAGTGGTAAATAGCACTAATTAAACAAACACAAACAATAGAATTAGCATAAAATAGCACTATTTAGTAGTATTTATGTTGCACACTTTAAGAGCGTGCACTCTAAGATTAATTTGTAAAATATAGAGGGACATCTTCAGGTGATTGATCTGGAGTCTCACCTTGGATGTGATTGTTCTAAACTTTTCATTACTCTTTTCTAACTTTGACTTCACCTGATACAAACAAAATATAGTATTCAACTAGTTGCTTGAAGCCTGGATATTGCTATTCAGCAAATAAGGTTTATAATAATAATAATTATAATAATCATCTAAGATTCAGAATTTTCTCTGTTTTTTTAATAGGTGTATTCTTTTGTTGGTTGATAGAAAATATAATTATGCAATCTTGTTTATACCTCATTGCCCTTGTTTCTTGAATTGAAATATGGTTCAAATAACTTCAAATATGAAAACTGAAAAAAAAACATAAATCAGTTTATGTAATAAAGCCTGTGGTAAAAGGCAGGTCACCAATGTAGCTTTTCTTGAAATGGTTGTCCAGTTGAAATACAATTTTGTCAATAGCAAACTGAGTCATTTGCATCTCATGTTTTTTTTTAAAAAATCATGACTTAAAATGTACAAAATAACATGTAACTATATAATATGTGCAGCTTTATAACATATTTAACACAAGAAAACTGAAAACTTGATATAGTATTTGCCAAATGCAATTGTTATTCGCTAAATTAGTATTTTAACTGAACATTCTTTTCAAGAATAGCTTTATAAGTTTTTAATATACACTTTGCTAAAGGACACCAGTCTTTGAGGGCTTAGAGTGCCACAGGGAGCCCAGTCAGCTACACCTTAAATTACAAGGAATGGATTATAAAACTCTGCTTTTCTTAAAGAGTGTGTCAGTGCAATGCCAAAGGGTTTTATTCTAAGACAACAAGGAACTAGCGTGAGTACAAGTCTTTGACAGTTCATAAACAGAGAGCCCATTGCAGTACATAATGTACAATGTCTATCATCAAATATCAATTATGTGAATAAATATTAATTAATTTATAACTCAGAAGAGTGGTTTACAACTAACACATAGCTTGCCCAGTAATCTCTTGGCAGACAATATGCCAATATGTGATGGCAGTATAATATATCATCATTAAATACAGTGGGTTATACCATGGTACTCACTAATTCTAATAAAGCATCACCAATCTCTGTTGTTTCTGGATCCCATTTGGCCAGTCGCTGTGATAGTTTGGATACCATTTCTTTACTAATATTAGCTAATGTCTACATGAACAGTACAAACAAGACTGTTAATCTATATATCTCTCAATCACTCAATCCAATCAATCAATCAATCAATTAGTCAGTCAGTCAGTTAATTAACAAATCAATCAATCAATATATATCTGTCAATCTATCAATTAATCGATCAATCAATCCTTCAATCCAATCGATCAATCAATCAAACAAAAAACAGTCAATTAATAAACCAGTCAGTCAATCAATCAATCAACTATTCAATCAATCAATCAATCAATTCAGGAATCAATCAATTAATCAATCTGTCAATCAACCAATCTTCAACATGACCAGCCTACATACCTCTATATTGGCAAATATTCTATGGATGTCATCCTTTGGTATGAGACACATGTCCTTGACTGGTCTTAAATAATTCTGAAACATTCATATTTAAGATTGGAAAATTATTTGACTGTTGTTCATGCCGAACAGTGATCACATCAACAAGGTTTTTGAAAACATCAACACAAAGCCCACACAAAAACAGAATTTTATTTCACTGTGCTTCATGTTTTATCACTGTTGGAGGTCACTAACATAAATGTAAGGATCAACATTGTACCATTTAAATCTGCACTTATGAAAAAGATTGTGTGACAGATATATATCAAAGATTAGCCAATCAGATTGCATCATTCGATTAGATGGTGTATTTGATTGACTAAGACAGGGATCGCGTTTGCAAAAAAAATTAGATAGGTCCGGTTATTAGATATGTCCAGATAAGGCCTGCTCTGAGGCACGACATTGGAACCTTTGATGTCATGGCCTTTGCCCATATTATGTCCTGACTCACGACATAAGGGTTGTGTTTGTCTTGTAGAGGTGACAACATTTTTTATGCCTAATTTATGTAAACAGTCATGTTGCAAACGCAACCCATGGGTGAGCTTTGATTTGTTGCACCAGCTTTTTTGAAAGTGATTTGAAAGGTACAATGTTAAAATTAACCTAACATTTTCCAAATGATACCACAGTGTAACACCCATGACTGGAATAATGAACACAACAAACATAACTGCTTTACAGGAGCTGCCTAAACCACAATGCTTTGCTTGCCTCTTGTCTATGAGACGCTTAGAGCAACCACTTCAGAGGTCACCGAAAATAGTGTGATAGAGAAATCCAATCCCTTTGAAATGTTACTAGAAACCAGATTGTCTCACTAACACCAATAACAATTCTAATGCTCCATTCACACAAGGATTTTTTATGCGATTTGCGCACCAATTTTTATGTCGCTTTTCAGATTGTGTACAAAATATATTACTGGCTTTAAATTAAACTGTATAATTATAAATAAATTACAAACGGTTTATCAATCACTTGAGCATTCTTTTTCTTCCTAGATGGCTTTATGTCGAAAATTGCAATAAAAATCACTGTGAATATCACAGTAAAAATCACTCACGGTAGCTTGAGAATTCCTTTTGGGCTAGCGAATTGCTTGATTTTTTTGCAAAATTGTTTACTTAGCTTTCAAGAGACCCATAGTTATCCAATCAACAACAGAGGCGTTCAAAACACCATGGTAGAGATTTCACTACTTACTGATATAAGAACATTAATTCCACTAAAGTAAGATATTTCTGATGTCAAAAGTTCCTAGAGAAAAAAAAACATTTTAGTTAGCTTCATGGTTATATTATTACTTAACCCTTTAGTGTTTGCAGTTTATATGTTTGCCCTCTAGTTTTGACCATTTAGTGTAATATTAACTTACCTCAGCTGCCCTTGTCCTCTTTCTTTCATAACTATCTGTGGAACAACACAACATAAATTACCAACAACCAACTAGTCTGTGATACATTAGGTTGTGTCATCATACAGAATTTAACAAAAGATTCCAAGTTAAAAAGTAAAGTGAAACAATGAATGAATGAATGAATGAATGAATGAATGAATGAACGAACGAATGAATGAATGAATGAATGAATGAATGAATGAATGAATGAATGAGTGAGTGAGTGAGTGAATGAATGGATGAATGGATGAATGGATGAATGGATGAATGGATGAATGGATGAATGGATGAGTGAGTGAGTGAGTGAGTGAGTGAGTGAGTGAGTGAGTGAGTGAGTGAGTGAGCGAGTTAGTGAGTGAGTTAGTGAGTGAGTGAGTGAGTGAGCGAGTTAGTGAGTGAGTGAGTGAGTGAGTGAGTGAGTGAGTGAGTGAGTGAGTGAGTGAGTGGATGGATGGATGAATGAATGAATGAATGAATGAATGAATTGATGAATGGATGAATGAATGAATTGATGAATGGATGAATGAATGAATGACCAAATTAACAGATCTATATAGCAGAATGTTCAAAGAATGATTGAATAATATGATAAACAAATGAAATTTGTATAACATGAAATAACAATTTTCATCCCACAACACACTTGTGTTTTACTAATAACTCTCAACTCAGTGCATGGATATTTAAGTACAATTAGTACCTTCACTATATTTTGACTGGGAACTATCCTGCAACATCTTAAGCCCCATGAAGGAAGATGTCGATATACTGCTATTACGATGACCATTGAAATGAAATTCCTCATCACTACAACTCTCCTTACTGCTTCGTTTATTGGTATCGTCATTCTGAGTAACACCCATTTCCATTGTTGTTAGTTGTCGTTGTTTTTTGGGTAGTACCGGGGGATCAGCATCGGGGTATTCTAGTTTACAGAATTGTTGATTGTGATCATCTAGTTCAGTTCTTGTGCTTGTTTCTTCATTGATATCAACCAGGATACCAGTTTTGATTGTCTTGGGGGGAAGGGGTGGTGGAACTTCAAATAAGAAGGTTGGCCTAAAAGACAAGATTGAAAAATTTTAATTATTATATTTTTTTAAATTAAATTGTGATATACTTAGAAGTTACTTCATGGAATGATAATACAGTATTTGTAGACCAAAGGTGGCCCGGTAGTTGATAAATAGAACAACAATAATATCTTTATTTACACCTTAATTGACAAAAAACATTTTAGTTTACAAAATTAAATAAATCCAGAAAATGGGTGTGAGCTAAACAGAATAACCGTACAGAGGCTAATCAACTTATTTAGCTCTCAAGATTGTATATTTGAAAAAGGAAAATTCGGTGAACAGATGATCTAATATTATTGTAAGTTAGATTATTTAGATGCAAGAAAGTTGTAATAAAATCAGTAAATAAATATATTGAAAGAAAAAAATATATAATAATATTAATGCTAACAATAAATTAGCACATATGAATACTCAAAGTATTCATAATAACCAAGATAATCATTAATTTTCTTATAATTTTTACTAAAAATATGTGTATAAATACCGTAAGTATTTTCTGATGGATAGATAAATTTTATAAAATTTAATAGATATTATAACATTTTGGTAATTAAACTTGACATTTGCATAATAATACATGAAAAAGCAGAAATTACATTCTAAACTAGGTGCCAGTTTGAGCAATGCTACTTATAGTTTTTGATAAGTGATCACATGATACATCAGCAATAAAGACAGTTATTTATTTCTGCATTCAACTAGCTGGCCCTAACTATAATTTAAGTTAAGGGTAATCTCCTATGTAATATAATTTTACCTCAAAAGTGAGGTCACACTAACAGAGAAACAAAAGGAGTATTGTCTTTCTGCTAGCATAAATTATATTTCATGGGAGAACACCCTAAAGGTCTTACAGATAACAGTATCCTTGCAGGAAAGCAATTCCTTTTCATTTTTCACGCATCTAATAAGAAGATTAACAAGAGTCTAACCTTTCAGGGACTGCAGTTGGAGATTCTATGGCAACAAAATTGCCAGGAAAACACCCAACCTAAAAAAACAAACAAAATAGACTTTGAATGGAAAAGATAATAAAATGAATATTAAACACATGAATAAAATGAATAAGGAAGCAAAGAGGAAGGAATAAATAATCAAGGACAGAACAATTATGACAGATGAACAAACAATTGAAGAACAATAAAATAAACTAACAAACAAATGAATGGGTTTTATGAATGAATGCACAAACTAATCAGTGAATGAGCAAATGCAAGAACAAATGAAAGAATGAACAAACAAACAAACGGATGGAATAAATGAATCAATGAACAAATGAAAGAATGAATGAACAAATGAAAGAATGAGTGAGTGAAATAGTGCCTGAGTGACTAGTTGAACAAATGTATAAATTAATAAATCAATGAGTAAAGGGAAACACGAACAAACAAACAAATGAAAGAACGACCAAGAGGACAAAATGCATGAACGAATAGGAAAATGTCTACCTGATAGCCTCTACATCTTACTCCCCTATACCAGCCATCTTTGTATTTTTTGACAACAAGCACAATATCTCCCTGAAAAAAAGAATGAGATACATCACCACTCATTAAATACAACAGAACAGTTGGTGCATGAGTCAATATATTTAAAAAATAGTGGTTACTCTTAGAGACCAGTGATGGCTGTAGAACTATTCCAAAGAATACAATTATAGGATAGTAAAAATGTCTGATTACTTGAATTTAAAGTGTAGGCTTTGATATTGTTTCTAGTAACAAAATAATTGGAGTAAAAATGACTGTCTAATAACCAGCGGCTAAACTAGTGTGGACTGCGTCAGTGTTTGTAATAAGTGTAAGAACATAATATTTGCATGGAGTAAAAATTACTAATAACTCTGTGGTTAAACTAGTGTGGACTGCATCAGTGTTTGTAATGATTGTAAGAAAATAATTGGAGTAAAAATGATTTATAACTAGTGGTTAGACTAGTGTGGACTGTCCCAGTATAATTTTCACAGGAAACAAATAAAGTGAAAATGTACCAAATTAAAGTGGTTTACCAAGTAATGTTCTCTATAATTCTATGACCAGTTCTTTCAATTCAATGATTTTCCATTCCTCTCAATACTATTGTAAAACCATTTATTATTCACAAATATGATGTGATGTTTACAAATTGTGGTCAATGACAAGGTTGTGGTCTAACAGAAGATAGACTTGGGTGACAACCAAACACAGGAAGTAGGTGGCTTCATTCTTGTAAGATTAAACAGAATTCTTGTAGCACGTACTACACACATGTATATGAAATATACATATATATTCTGTAAATGTTAATTAATTAATATTAAATTATTATTAAATGTTATTTTATTCAATAATTTTATTTTTTATACTATTTTATTCTTTTTTTATTTTTGGTTTAATTGTTTTTTTACTGTTTAATTGCTTTTGTCTGTCTGTCTGTTTGTCTGTCTGTCTGTCTGTCTGTCTGTCTGTCTGTCTGTCTGTCTGTCTGTCTGCTTGCTTGTTTGTTTGTTTGTTTGTTTGTGGTGTAAATAAATGAACCTTCCATTAAGCACAGTCATATTTCATGAGTTGCTAGTCTTCTAGTCTCCCACTTCAAATCAAAATATTAACACATTATTAGTTTATAAATAGCAATAACATAACAACCAGGCTACAGCCAGTTGAAGGGCACTTGGAAATACTACTTACATAACTTGAGATCAGTTCAAGGTTACTCACAATAAAACAATAAAAAATTGTATGTTTTACAATTTAATCATTGGTCTTTGAAATATACACCAAACAAGTGCATTTTTTGGTATTTTATAATAGAATTGTCAGTACCAGTTAAACCATTTTATTTAAGAAATAGATTCCATTTTAATGTGCACCTCTGTAGCTGTATTCTTATAGATGCTGCATAGATGACATCAAAATGTAAACTGGAATCTATTTTTGTATATAATAATTCAAGCGAAAAAAAGTAAGGTTTTTCTACCTAGTGGTGTGACTGAACTGGTCATGATTACTAAATAACGTTTTAACATAATAGTAAGATAACAGATTAAGAACAGGTTTCAATAAAGTATTGAAGTGTGACGTCACAAAAAAGTGAAAGTTTGATTTTAGAGATTTTGATTCCTGATTTGAAAAGAATGTCAAAATTCAAAGTTTCATCAAAATCAGTTGAATAAAGGCTGAGATATGACCAGCTGAATGTATTTATTAATTATTTTCATGAAAAATTGAAATGTGAGATTATTTCTGGACATTCTATAGAAATCAGGAAACAAATCTTTAAAATCAAACTTTCACTTTTTTGTGACGTCACACTTTGGTATTCTATTGAAATCTGTACTTTTTATAATTATATTAAACTCAATTTAGTTATAATTATTATATTAAACTCAATTATTTAATGATGGTGACCATGCAGTTTAGTCACAGAGTAATTAATCTACCTTTAGTTACAGAGATTGTGTGACAGAAATGACCCATAGCTTAACCAATGTTTTGAACACATGATTCCATTATATATGAACTGCCTGGCTGAACGTTGGAGTCATTTAATATGTCATACATTCTTTTACAAAAGTAAAGATTTCTATCAGGTGAAGTAAGCAGTATTTATAAAATGAGAATGTTGGAGTGTTTTATTGGCAGGTGTAGATACAAGGCAAATTCCTTGTTTAGTACCGATAAAACACAAATAACTCGTAAGGCTGCAAACATGAGTTCATACTTTCCCATCAAAAACTCTTGATATTTTTTTAACCTTATTGCAAGGAAATAGTTTAAGTTTATGTAAATTAGAATAAATTTTTGTCAGTAGTTATAGAAATTATCACAGCTGCTGATTTGTTTTGAAAATCACTCATTAATTAATTAATTAATTATTTATTATGTAATCATCAAATCTATCTGTTTGCTTGTTTATGGTTCTTTTTTTGAACAAAAAAACATTTTTTAAGTTTGAGATTTAGTATACTATAGATGAAAAACAGGAGTTACATTGTTGCCATTAACTGTCATCAACTGTGGCAAATGTAAACATCAAAATGAAACAAGAAGAATAATGCTGATGATGCGCATGAAATTTGATTTATGATACAAATATGAAAACTGGCAAAGAAATGACAACAAAAGTGTTGCTTAAAAATAAAATCGCCTGATATTATGATTTTGTTATACATTATAAATTATATGAATTAAATCCAACAACACCATTAAATGACAACAGTTACCAACAATGACTGTTAATATTCACCATCAGTTTCAGCAACAAATACTAAAATCAATAGAAAACTAGCCTTTTAAAACTTGAAGAAACTGTAGAAATTATCTCAATGTGGGGACGAAGTTTCATCTCAAATGTTTCAAATAAATTTCTAGCAAATAGTTTGTGTTAAGAAATTATTGTTGTCTGACGGAAATACAATTCTAATCAAATTATTGGTCAGAATCTAGACACACAATCTGGATTATATATTCCATTTTATACTACAAAATAATTCATATCTCTTAATATAAAATAAGGTTATGATTATTTGCGAATGATAATTAGTGAACCACTTAAACTTCACAGTTGTTTGAACACAATAATTATATACAGTTGGATCACAGTTGTAAGGTTGAAAACGTACAGGAAGTTCTGAATGATTACAAATTGTAATTTTGCTTTTGTAAGTTGATATGAACTTACCTTACAAAGATCTATTTCATCAGTTTTTGTGGCTTCAAAGTCATGAACAACAATATACCTTGCTGGGCTTCTCAATCTATGAATTTCAAATACAATGTTTGAGAAGATGCTAATAAAGCAATGAACATCACTACATGGTCCGCTTCCTTTCACTTTAATTGTTAATTAAAACACAGTCATATCAATGGTTTACGCATGACAATGACTATGATGGCGATAATGATAACGATGATAATGTGTAATTAATACAATAGTATTTAGATGTAAAATGTTCAAATGTTCTGGTTTACATATAGATTTTAATATGTGGGTACTTCTCACTTTTCATGTAAATCATGTTCAAGTACTCTACATAATCAGTAAGAATAATATGAACTTTTTTTCCACAATGTAAAAAATGTATGTGTTTCATGTCTAGATACAGTGTATTTATGAAACAAAGATATGATATGGGATTTCCAAACAATGGAAATTCAATTACGGCAAGACAGTGTAAGGAGATAACAAATTAAATCCTTAGACTGAAAGGCTCTAGATAAAATGTATTTATTTCAAACATACATTAGTCTAGTTTGAGAGTAGTTAACGATTATCATGCCATATAAAACCACAATATGGAAATGTACTTCATTGTTGTGGTTTTATGGAACTTTCAGGGCAGTTGAGACATTAAAGACTATAATTCTGTTTTTGTAAACAATAATTATTTTGTTGGGTTAAAGATAGGTCAAATCAATTTTATTTATTTTATTGAAAAAATGTTCTTTTATGAATGACACTTTTGACATGTTTAGGCAACATCTTCAGAGTTTTATTTAAATTCATATTTGTGAAACATATTTTCGCAAAAAAAAACACAACAATTAAATTACGGCAAAATGAAAAAATTGTAATAAAACGATTAAAATAAAACAATATCAGTAACATTAAATCAAAGTGAATTTTTTGAAAAGTTTTCTTTTATGCCATGCAAACTTTAATCTAATAAGATATCACACATATTTTCATCATCATCATTAAACATGATTGTCATCATCATTATCATTATCTCTGTCACCACTGTAAAACTATTATGACAACATTTATATCATTTCAAGCTAAATAATCACAAGTACAAGGACCACTGAAAGAGAGGGGCTGGGGGGGCTGCAGCCTCCCCACTTTTTAGTGGTAAAGAATAGAAATACAAATAATCAAAATAATAATTATCCTCAAAAGTTTTTTTTTCTTCTTTTTCATATTATCATTTTTTTAATATAGATGCATCCTGTGGATGTCTTGTCTTTGTGACCTAAGAAAAAAAGTGATTATCATTTAGCTGGCAGCCCCCCCCCCCCCCCCCCCCCCTTTTCAACATACTCCGCGGTCCCTGAAGTAAATTTGTCATTCAAAAGAGTTAATTTTTTACAAATTATAATCAACTTACTAAAACTTGATTCATAAAAGTAACAACAAAGCACGTTCTGCTTTTTTCCGATGTGCTAAATTGATTATAACCTTTAAAATGTAAACAATTGTTGTATAAAAATCCTTACGTATTATAAAATAAATGCTCGAGTTAATGCATTAATTTGTTAAACGTATCAAAGTGCATCATTCTAACCTCGATAGTAAGTCAATAAGTAAAAAAGCTAATATTTAGCTTACAAACTACACTTATGAAGAACATATTATCCACTTACCCAGACGGTGAAAGAACAGAAGCTTCATCCATGATTTCAACAGTAAACAGTAAAAAAATTAATACGAAAAGAACGGGATTTTTCAATTTGCCATAACGGAGAACGTCGTCAATATTATTGTTCAAACTTCGATTGCCTTTTGTGTCTTGTCTAAAGCGGTTTCCAGACTAAATGGCTCTCTAAATCCTTGAAAAACAAAACCCAGACTTAGTAAAATAATCCTGCTCCATAATTAAAGCGAGTGGGGAACAAGAATAGTCCAAAATTAGAGCTAAACTTGAACCAACTTGCCTCGAATTCGCTAACATTCCTTCAGTTGAAATCTTCATACTTTTACATTCGCCCGAAATTTGTCACAATTTAACCATTGTGGCTGAATTTCCTGTTCTTTGTAGCTAAAGCTTATAGGATGTGATGTAAACTCTAGCAAATTATCGGTCCCATCACAAAAAGGTCAAACATTTGCTCACCATTAGGTTGGCTCAGTTTTTCTCCGAGTTGATCATTTGACTCCTGTATTGTTTCACTGGGGTGGGGAGGGGAAGTTATGACGTCAATCTGTTCATGAACTTTTTTTGTTTTTACATCGAATTGTTTTCATTTGTGATAAAATAACTAACTGACGATATCAAATAATTAAATTTTTGATATCCGAATCATTTTTGTACCATGCGTAACTGTTTTCTCAATTGTCTTCTTTGAAGATGAAGAAATGAAAATCAATAAATAAAACAGTAATAACGTGGGAGGAGTGGGCAAGACGATATTTGCGAAAAACTGCATTGTTGTCCACCCCCTGAGGTAACAACAGGCCTGGGTACAAAAAAATATATAGAAAACTGTACTTCAAACATGTTTTTTTATCAGCCTACGGTCAAGGCTTTGATTAATGTAAAAAGTTAATTTGATTATTTCAATTATTGCACACAGTTAGTAGAGTCTGAATGCGGGAAATTCCATAGAAACACCCAAAGGTTTACGTTTTGGCGGGAAAATGTCACTTTTTAATTCGGTTCTGAAGAAAAACAAGAATATGAATTTGCAAAAGAAACATTCGAAAATGCGTCAAAGTGCGCGATTTCTTGACAACAATGAGTCGATTATAACCGTAGTACAAAGTTGATGGAATATAGTACATGAATGTTTGCCAAAAATCGTGCATTCTGAATTGTATTATAATTGGTCCATATTTTGACTTTAACATCTTAGTGGGTTGCAGTAAAGTCGATGCGTTTTAGTCAGACATGGTGCGTTTTTGCAGGAGACAGACATATATTACTTGACTGTTATTTAAAAAAGTCCAACCTCTTTTTTTCTTTTTGGTCCCTCTTTTTTATTGATTTCTTTGTTAACATCATGTATATGTGGCGAATATGCTGTTAATAATACTTGAATTGAATAACACTATCATATGCAAAGATTCAATGGGCTAGTCCATGGTGAGGCATGCTACACAGGGCTGCTACAGTGCTGCTAATTCAACCGGGATCAACACGCGTTTATACGCAAGAGAAAATGAGCTCAGAGAACATATTTTCCATATTGGGCTTTGCACATATCATAAAACCCATTAAGTCTATTTATTGCCGTTGAGTTATTTTAAGAACGGAACGTGATTGGTCAGATTGATCAGAGAGAGAAATTAGACGAATTTTGTGCTGGAGTCGAAGAAATTGAAAGGGCTCTTCAAATTTGCAAAAGAAAAAATTAACAATGCTGGATATATTAACATGTTCTCCAGTCGTCTTTCTCTTAAGAATAAGGTTTGAGCGGAATTGGAAACACTTTAGAAATAGCCTGGTTTCTAAAAGTAGCACTAGCGTGGTCCGGTGAGTAGGTTCTCTTAGCTCATTTTATCTTGTTTATAATCCAATCATGTTTGTGCTTTAGAAGAAAAGACATGTACTTTGTGTCTTCAGTCAGTGGTTGATTTAGCAGCACTGTAAAGGCCGGTACACAGGAGGGAGCTTGCTCCCACAACACGCTCCCGCAACATGCTCCCGGAGCAAGCTCCCGCAACATGCTCCCGCAACATGCTCCCGGAGCAAAGCTCCCTCATGTGTACCAACGAAAAATATGGTGCGCAACAAAACTTTTGCTCCCGGCTTTTGCTCCCTTTGTTGCGCAACATATTTTTCGTAATTAGTACACACAGGGAGCTTTGCTCAGGGAGCATGTTGCGGGAAATTGTTGCAGGAGCAAGCTCCCTCGTGTGTACTGGCCTTAATATGGCTTGGAGCTAGTAAACCTATAAAATCTGGTAATAAAACAACGAAAACTAATGAAAGACGAGCTTAATGTCGTATTTTACGAAGAAGCAGTAAAATACTGTGGTCCATAAGTATCTGGGGGACTCAACCACTGGTTGTTGGTGAAGACTTTCACTTCATTATTGACAGGGTCCGTGATGGTGAACTGAAACACAACAAAACAGAAATATGAAAGTTAAAAAAAAATTCGAGGACTAATGTAATTGGGTCCTAAGATACACTAATATTAAGAAAGTATGAGATAAGAGAGCTTATTCCCCGTATTCGGCTTAACAATCATCAGGGGATCTTTTCTTTTTATTTTTAAAATAAAGTTATTTCGTGAACGGAACGTGATTGACCAGATTGCAGGAGGAGCGGTCGCATCGTCAAAACATCTCAAGACAAAAGTGCGGAGATTGGTAACAAGTTTCTAAAAATAGCAGACGAGTAGAGCCCCTGATGGGGTCCGGGGATAAGCTCTCTTACCTCATACTCGATCTCTTGCTAATATTTCGTGAATAGCAAAAATAAAATCGTTGTCAAGTGTTACCGAGTGAGTTTATGTGCATAAGAATAAAATTCGTATCATTAAGTTTAAGTTTATTGCTCATTCGTATAAGACATTTTACAGCTTGTATTACAATGAAGGAAAGGAAAATAAATGGTTTACAAAAGAAAAACACAGTATTTTATGAAATTGAAATGAGAAACATTTGAGCCTGGGGGCACCCAGTCTTTAGTTACTATTTCAGTTATTGAGGTTAAGAAAAGGTAATACAAGAATAACATTTGTTATATAACATATTAGTATGTGTACGAGATAATTATTATACAAGAATAACATTTGCTGTATAACATATTAGTATGTGTACGAGATAATCATTATACAAGAATTACATTTGCTATATAACATATTTGTATGTGTACGAGATAATTATTATACAAGAATAACATTTGCTATATAACATATTAGTATGTGTACGAGAAGTACAGAAAACAAAATATTATCAAGTCATGTTAACTAATATGATATTTAAAAGAGAAGAAAGGAACTACTCAGAATGCTGTTTAGTAATGAGGAACATAAGCTGTTTAGGAAAGGAAGGCTTGACACTGGTGCTTACCTTAGTGGGCCACCATCCTACAGCGTTGCCATTGGATACCATGCGAATAGATATCCCAGTGATGGTACCAAGATCGTTCCTGAAAGCCAACTTACTGAACGTATCATCACTACAAGAACAAAAGTAAAGAAACGCATTACCACCAAGACTATTCAAATTCCATGCATTTGTTTGATTTTCTTGCACTCAGGGTTGAGGAAAATCAGTACAAGCATGACGACTGTTATTTTAGTCAATGCAAATGAATGGTTTTTGCCCAGAGGGGGAAGGTGGTTGGTCACTTTGTAGTTTGGATCGATAGAGCAAATAAAGTATGAGATAAAACAGCGCACTTACGAGCTCCCGAGGGGAGGGTGGTTCGTCACTTAACTTGTCAGATTTAGCTAGACTAGTGTAAAGTATAAGATCAATTAACCAGTGCACTACTAACGAGCTCCCGAGGGGAGGGTGGTTGGTCACTTTGTAGATTTAACAACACTAGCTCGTGCAAACTATAACATAAAACCAGTGTACTACTAACGAGCTCCCGAGGGGAGGGTGGTTGGTCACTTTGTAGATTTAACAACACTCGTGCAAACTATAACATAAAACCAGTGCACTAACGAGCTCCCGAGGAGAGGGTGGTTGGTCACTTTGTAGATTTAACAACACTCGTGCAAACTATAACATAAAACCAGTGCACTTACGAGCTCCCAAGGGGAGGGTGGTTGGTCACTTTGTAGATTTAACTACACTCGTGCAAACTATAACATAAAACCAGTGCACTTACGAGCTCCCGAGGGAGAGGGTGGTTGGTCACTTACGAGTTCTGTTCAAAGAGATCATCAGATGCTGCATCGTCAAGATCCATTTCACTCTCAGATGACGTTCGTTGACTACCATGGAGTTTGATGTAAATAAAACAATCTGTTCCAGACAGCCATGAATCGTGTGTCTCCACGCGCACTGTAAAATAGGTATCTAGAGAGAATAGTTGGAACCAAGAGAGTATATGTGAGATAAGAGAGCCTATCCCCGGACCCCATCAAGGGCTCTATTCGTCGCACTGTAAAATAGGCATCTAGAGAGAATAGTTGGAACCAAGAGAGTATATATGAGATAAGAGAGCCTATCCCCGGACCCCATCAAGGGCTCTATTCGTCGTGCTATTTTTAGAAACTTGTTAACAATCTCCGCACTTTTGTCTTGAGATGTTTTGACGATGCGACCGCTCCTCCTGCAATCTGGCAAATCACGCTCCGTTCCCGAAATAACTTCAGTTTAAAAATAGAATGAAAAGATCCTGTGATGAGTGTAAAGCCCAATACGGGGAAAAAGCTCTCTTATCTCATACTGCAGGATTTCATTCATGTTAGATATTACAGGTATATCTCACATATATACAGAATACCTAACTCACATGAAATTAACTACTTTTCATATAACCAACGGCTAAATTTGTCATTCATTCATCATGTATTCGTTGGATTCATTTATTCCCTTATTGTTGGCCATTTGTTATACCTTTAACACATATCTTTAATGATAAAAGACCCACTACTTACATGTAGGATTATCAAACTATCAATACGTATCTTTATTTCTACAAGACCCGGCCACTACTTACATGTGGGGTTATCAAACCATCAATACGTATCTTTATTTCTGCAAGACCCACTACTTACATGTAGGATTATCACAGCTATACAGAGAGTTAACACGTTTGTAGTCCAGTAAAGAAAGTCGTTTATCTCCATTACCAATAGCTGAACAACGTGATGATGTAATGGTTGGTTGACCATTACTGGAGAATGCTGTTGCTTTGTAATGTAGAATGGAATCACAATCGTACGGAATACCCAGATCAACATATTCGTCTTGGATAGCAAAATT
>OU974073.1:732500-737500 GCA_918843875.1 Diadumene lineata
TCTAAAATGATCTAAAATGTTTCAATATTCCTTGAAGAGTTCTCGACGACTCTTCAGTTTTCGTAAAACATGCTTTTTGGATTACTTTATAACTTTGCAATTACGTGATTTAAAATTAATTTTGACGATGTATATATGTATTTTGAATGCTATTCTAAAATAAATCACGAAAAAATAATATATTTTTCTTAAACGTCAACTGAATAGCAAAAGGGGCATAGCAATTTCCCAAAAAACTCAAATTACTAATATAGAAAGTCATTTCACTATAACAATTATAAGACTTCTTTGAGACTTTTCATCCTTTTCATCTCATTCAAAACTTTAATTGGACAAATGTTTCTATTTATGCTTAACATGTGTATTCGTTTGTTGTTTGTTTGTTTGTTGTTTGTTTGCGTGATTGTTTGCGTACTTGTGGTCGGATTGTTTGTTTGTTTGTTACGTCCCAAGCCGGCAAACGGTTTTCATTTTTCGGTTTTCGATTTTGTACAAGTCAACATCTAAAGCGCGTTTGACACGTCTTTTCACCATCCAATATTAACAATAATGGGTGAATCTATTGAATTGGATGTCAAAATTGGTTTGAAAGTGTACGTACGCGTCTTGATAAAATCGAAATACGAGTCTAGTCCAAGTACAAATCGAAAGCGTTTGCTCAGGACTTTAGCTTGTTTTTGACTCAGTCAGTTCATATTTTGTTGCTGTTGTTATTGTTGTTGTGTTTGTTTGTTTGTTTGTAAAATTTCTTACCTATTCTTGACCTTTGGAATATACTTTTGCGTGGAGAGAAACTGAAAACTGAACTCACTCTTGGAATTCTCCTATTGAGACGTAGACCTTAATACAGGATAAAAACAACCAATCTCGAATCAATCTATATAATCTAAACTCTCACTTTTAAGCCCTAGAAAAACTTGTTTTCTTTTAGCTTTCCGAATTCACTTCTAAAAAGACAAAAGAAATATTTTTTGACCTTGGAACGGGATTGCTCGCGTGCTATGATGTGCTATGGAGTTGAAACACGATATTGTGAAATAAAAATTGTCTGCTGAGATTCTAGGCTTTTCTAAGCTGATTTAACAACGTGAATTAGGTTATGTAATAGTAGATATACGACATAAAGGCCATCAGTTAATTCTGACCTCGTGCGCTGTAAAACATAAACATAAGCGCTGTCCTCAATGTGAAACAATGGAGGTGAAACTGTGCAAACACTGAAGAAGAACGTTATGTTTTGATCCGCCCTTGCTTGGTTTTGGAAGTCAGGTTGATTTTTATTTAACGAATGCTTGCTGCAACAATACTAGAGTCCTTTTCGCATGTGGGAAACGGTACGGCTACGATACGCCAGATGATTCGAATAATTTCTTAGAAACTACGACTACGCGGATACGATACGATACGATACGTTACGGTTTCTCACTCTATTACACATACGCGCACGCGAAATCAATGTGTAATGAGAACATATTTTAAATTTATATATAATTTATTTTAGATATAACAGATAGCTGACACGTTCTCTTATCTCTTGCTTCTTTTTCTTTTGTCGATGCATTGCTCAGTCTACTTCTTCAACGTCAGGTACACTATTTAAATCATAAACATATTACGCTGTTTTTTTCATTTTTATTTTTAATCTTTATTTAATTAAGTTATTTGATTTGTTTCTATAATGAAGATTACGGGAAGAATCATGTGTGTCGCTGAGACCATCATAAGGTTTAACTAAATACATTTATGAAACTGCCAAATATTTATTTTAAAAAAAGGTTCAAAGTCGCTGCAGATTATTTAAGTGAACAATTTTTCTTTAATTGAGTCACTTCGATTTTTTTCATTTGAAAATTAATTCATTTTAAACTTTCAAAGAATTTTAGCTTTATATTGTACGTTGTAAAGAATTTTTCACAAAGGCTGGGATAAAGCTAAGAAAAAAACTAACTAGATGGATAAACAAAAGCGATATTGATTGCGGCTTACGCCAGTAAATCACATCTTTGACTCTCCACCTGCATCAATAACTATATAGTTACGGGTTACAAGCATGCAAAACACTAAAACGATTAACGGTAATTAACCCCTACAACAAGACACCCGGTCAACGGTGAATTATTAAATACTTCTAACGGTTTTGACTTAAAAAGCAGGGGGGTGCATTATAGCAAATTGCAGGAGTAGTGTCACATGGTTGCTATGGTCCTCGTTGTACCCTGTTGTACAATATTTAAAATTGGTCAAAAAAAGATTCAGTATAAAATTGTTGAATGATTCTAGAACGTAAATCCTAAATTGTTTTCTTAGAAAGTTAATACAATCGTTTACCACTGAATTATCGTATATTCTTACAACAATTGTTTTCTTAGAAACACTGACTTTTCGCTGTAATTGATCTCTTGGCAACATTGCAGACCCACTCAGACCCCCTCCTTGAATAGTGTAACGCGTTTCCACACCTTTCACGGCCGCCTGCATGAAGGAACTGTAAAGTAACTCCGTTTATCGACCTGTGTTGTTCACAAAAGAAGATTTTTTCAACACGTTTTACACAATTTCTTTTTGTCATAATTAGTTTTTTTTTAATCTAAAAAAATGACGACAGCGCTGACAGCATTAGTAATAGTTTTTGTCTTCGTTACCATAGGTAAGTGTTGTGACTTATTAAATATTTTTTATAACTGTCAAAAATGATGTTACGGGACGGCATCCTGTGAATCAGGAACTGTTTGAAATATGATGGTTGAGCGAAAGCCATTTTTATTTACAAACATTTCTTTATTTTGTACATTTTTAAGAATAATGTAAAAGCACAGTTCAAATTGAAATGAAAACATGAATGACTGACTGTTACCTAAGTAGATTAACTAATTGATAATTTTTTTCTTTAAAAAAATAATAATTTGCCTTTAGAGCAAGCGCAGGGAAACCCTGAAATAAAAACAAATTGAATTACTTTTGTCTTGGTATTGTGTTCTGGTTGAGTGTTAGTCACAAATAGTTACTAAATAGCTACTATTTGTTAGTATAAAGTTTGTTTTTCATGGTTTTCCTGCGTTAGCTCTATCTTTCTTGAACTAGTAAGTCCGTTTATACATTAGAAATACCGGTTAAACAATCGTCAAACCAACACAGAGAAAATCAGGCCCCGAATACATAACGGTCGAATTTTGACCATTCATAAAATTTCAAAAATAAATTTTTGAAAATTCGTTCCGTTTACAGGAGACCAGGGTTTCTGGGTAAAAATCCAGGACCTTCTCTCCCTATAAACGATATTTACGGGTCGAACTCTTACGGTTAAAAATTCTTCCCGTATACCGTATAATCGGATCAAACTTTAAAGTGAAAGACGTCCATGTTTCGAGAACTGAGCAACGCTTGAAACCTGTGCCCGCGAGCAAATTACCGCTGAAAACGCCGCGCGCGCGCCAAAACTGTAATTTGTTTTACAACATTTTAACACATATATGATTTGTTTTCCCATATTTGTGTATATTAATGTGTAGTTAAGATTGCCTGTAAAAACATGTCAATAGCTACATTAGTTTTTTTGTCAAAACATGGTTCCATTCAAAAACGTTTATCTCAAAAACGGGCACGGGACCATACAGCTTTCTATCCATTTTTCGATTAATCGATAAATTCTCTATAATACATCCTTCTCAGTAAATCGCAATGACTTTTTGATTAAATAATCAGGACCCTTAAACTGAAATGGAATGTTTCACAGAAAACAATTGAAATAAAAACGTACGATAACTAGCGGTTAAACTAGTATAGTGTAGACTGCGTCAATGTTCCTTAGAAAACAATGTACTATAACCAGCGGTTAAACTAGTGTGGACTGCGTCAGTGTTTCTAAGAAAACAATTGGATTAAAATGTACGATAACTAGCGGTTAAACTGGTCTGAACTGCGACAGTGTTTCAAAGAAAAAATGAACAATAGAAAGCGATTTAAGACTGAGAATCACTTAATGTCACCCATGACTGGAAGAATAATTTTTTTGCAAAATTCTCATTATTCGCCTGAATAAAGGTCTTAGTATAACATTTATATTGGGAAAGTTTTAGATCGATTTGAATTTTAGTTTTCGAGTTATGGGCAAAAATGTGAAATTTGACCTCATCAACAGTTTTTCACGCGTGTTCGAGTGTTCTTCGATTGAAGCAAAAAATCACTTAAATTTCGCAAAGTTAAGCAAAATAAATATATCAGACCTAAAGAAAACATAATGGAGAGTATCTGAGGCCATTTTATTTTCAAAAAAAGCATATGTAAAATATTTTGCAGATTTTTCAATATTTTGTAATTTTTCACTAGTGTTTTTGTATGCCATGTTTAAGCGGCTATATCTCCACTGGTACATCGATTAGCACAGAAATATCAATGCAGCATTGAAAGCACACTCCATAGATGACTTTTATCCCAAAACATTTTGGGGCAATTTAAAAGTGAGCTCGAACGAGCGTTGTCAACATACCTGATTTTCGTGCATGTTTGACCTTGTGAGCCGTAACGGTCGCCGTGATGTCAACACAAACTACTAGTCATGTCGAGGTCTATTTCGACGAAAACCAAAAATCAGCATCCCAAACTACAGTAGAATTAGTTCTTTGGCATCAGATAATCCAGAAGAACGACCATAAGGGGAAACATCGATCAAAGTGTAACTACAAACCTCCATTGCTGTTGTGTTTCATAATCGAGTAAAATTTAGCATCAACAATTCGACGCTGAAAATTGGCAAAATAATAGCTTATATAGAGTTGATGCAATAGAACGCTAGTTGTAGAGTTGAAGCTTTGTACGGATGGAATTCCTTGCCTTATTTTGATTGGTTTCAAAACAAAATTGTACTCTCGTGAGAACAGACTCAACTGATCAAGTTATCGATTAGCCGTTTTGTGACAATATACACAGGAAACCCAATAATCAAGGTATTTCTAGAAGATAAAAAGTTTGTTTTATTTTATCTCAAAAATAACATTTATCAA
>OU974073.1:1340000-1595000 GCA_918843875.1 Diadumene lineata
TGTCTATTTCAATTAGTTTTTTTATTGAAGCACTGAGAAAAGAATTAAATTATTATCAATTGACATGTGATTTCTTGAAATGTTCTTTTTTAAATATTTTAAATCAAACATCAGTTATTTATTGAAAATTTTGGGTTCATATTTCGTGTACCGAACTGCTTTGGATAACTATTGTGTTCTATTGTTGTTTCATTTTATTGTTGGACTTGAAATCATTTGTTTTCTGTATTAAATCTTTGTTCGACTCCTGTACATGAAACATCTACCAAATTTTGTGAATGTGATTTGCAAATGATAATACTTTGATCCATGATTGGTGCATGCCTCGTGATAAACACATGCTGTAAGAATAATTGAGACTTTTTCCACCTGATCAGGTTGATATTTCATGAAACTCCTTACTGGCTAATTTAATCCAACTGACCATATTTTGTTGTGAAATTGGGAACTACATTCCAAATTGATTGCACATAAATTATTTGTGTGTGCATTACACAATAAGTAAATTGTGAGAGTGTGCATTATATAATCATAATTAAAGTGAAAAAATATAGCATTTAATAAAATGGTTGAGGCCAAGACAAGACAGACAGACAAAGCAACAATTATGTTCGGATGAAAACAGCAGACTTGCTACCTTGGAGTAACTGGCCATAAATATAGGCCCTAATTAGTTTTATTAATTAATTTATTTTTCTTTTCAATTATTATCATGTCATGACTCAATAAACGCCTACACAGTTGTTGTACAATAATCACTTGTTTAGTCGTCGTAACTCGATTCCACTACAACCTGGAATGGTTAATTGAGCTGAGTGTTCTACTAATATACAAATTGTGTAAACTTCTATATTAATTTTTGTAAATTGAGTCATGTTTTAGAGCATTCCAATGTATCCAAATATAGCATATTACATAACAATGAATTTTCTAGAACCTTCTTAGGAATGACTACAAGCATGCACAATAATATTCCAGAAATTTCCAGGTATAAAAAAGTACTACTAAATTATCTAGAATATAGTTACTTAGACTGATTCCATAAGTGGGTCCCAGTTCGCTCTCTGCAGAACGGTTTTTCGCTCACGGGTCAGACTTATCAAATTTACTATATAAAAGTGTGCAAATGGAAACCAGACAGATGGCGCGCCGTTGTAAATTTCAATATAACACAGTTAAATTACGACAAAATAAAATAAATTTACAAAGTGTTTTACTCACTTTATTGTCTTATTTCAACTATAAAAAAACAAATTACAAAGTCATAAAGGGGTTGAAAGAGTTAAATAACAACGACTTGGGAAAATTTGCATAGAGATGTTCAAATCAACGTACCAACGCAGGGATCGGTTGTTTCAAACTCACACAATATCATGCTCTCCAAATTAAATCCACTCAAAAATTACTTAAATTACGGGAGAGGTTAAGAATATATACTAGCATTGCTTCTTTACAATCAAAGAACTTTAGGGAAATGCGAAGGTTTCAAGAACAAGCGCCTTCAACTAGTAATATTAAATTTGTAACTTCGCATTCCGATGGGCAAATCATTGTGAATCTCTTTCTTTTTTTTTCTATACAATTCACTCACATTAATTTTTTTAAATTGTTTGCTTCGGTTATCTCCAAATTAGCAGTCTCTCGAATTACGTCTTCTTGATCGGTACGGAGAATAACTTTTCAGCAAAATAGCGACATCACAGTTGAGTTTGAGGCTCAACGGAAGTCATTTTCCAGACATTTCAAGCTAGTACGTTACCTGTGATTGGTCAATGTTCTGTGAAGAATATAACAAGCACTACAATTGGTCCATTCCCATTTTTCAGAATGCGGATCAGTTTGACATAGTAAATTTGATAAGTCGGACACCGAGAGCGAAAAACTTTTCAACAGAGAGTGAACTGGGTCCGACTTATGGAATCAGTCTAGAATATACTAGAATAAGATAATCACAATGCTTACGGAAACCACAGGGAGCCTGGCTTAGGGGATAATGCCAACTCCACTACAATAGCTTGAGCCAGACACTTATGTCAACATCTAGAGGTCACACAGTATGCAATAACGTAAGCCATTTGATAAGATTGATAAGACCTGCAATAAAACACTACTATTTACTGAACTGGTGTAACACAAGCGTAAGAGAGAGAGAAAACAAGAATCTCTCCTTCTTCTCTCCTTATGGAGTGACGTTACACTAGTTAGGTAAATAGTGGTGTTTTGTTACAGGTCTTATCAAATGGCTTACGTTACAATCGGCCGACTGGTTTGCACCCAACGTGACCCCTAATTATCCCGTAAGCCGGGCTCCCTGTGCAGAAACCACTAGAATGTTCTATATGTTTATTGTGAATAATTAGTATGGCCACTAGGATTGTGGTTTTTTACAATCATGTAATTTATTTCGTTTTTCTGTGACATTCTTATAAAGTTATTGATTACTAATTATTTGTCATTGTTATGGTTGAACAAACCCAACACCTGTTATATGCAAATCTACATCTTGATGCATACCACATATTAAGTTTTATTTAGCCATGCATAGAGACCTTTCTTGTGTATCAATTTAGCATCCAAAATAGCCACTATTTTATCACGATTAAAATTCACAGACATCAAGTCAAAATTTGACCAAGGTACAAAAGACAGAGGATTTCAAAATGATTTAATTCTCACCTGACAGAGTTTTTCCAAAAGTAGTTGGGGAAATTTGTGTTGGAAATGTTTCAATTTCAGACAGGTACTATAATTATTTATTTATAGGAGACGCTATACAGTCAGTTATAAGTTGATTTCACAATCATTAAAAGCAACGCTCATTTTGTCAATAAGCGATTTGTAAAGTTGCATAACCTAGTCATCTACCAAAGCTGTATAGCTTATAATATCTCCTATAATCCTTAAACATGGCTAAGAAATTCAAATGGAATGAAGTGAATTATCTATTATATGTTCGAAAACAAGAACAGTTCAATATAAGAAAACCAAATGTTAAGAATATCAAGAGCTTCCTTAAAACCTTATCTACTGACTATCTTCGAGATCTTTCGGAACAAAGTCCCAGGGATGAAATGCTGAGTCAAGAACTAGATAAAATGAAAAGAGAATACAAGGATCGAAATGCAATCTTTCTAATCTTCACAGAATCGCCTTACCAATCCACTACGAAATATGCCCTTTGGCTTCCACTTCGTCCTTCAAGACTTCTTGGCTATAATACGATCCAAGACCCATGGCAAGATATATTAAACACCAGATATGAAGAATTCAATACCCTTGTTCACGTTACCCATATTGATACAGCAAAACATATCTTTGAAGAAAATCATTTGAAAGGCCATCAAGTTGCTGATAACTCAGTTTTCAGTCAAGTTCCAGGTCATCCCAATGAATCCACTGAAGTGATATGGTTTGCTCCTGGAGAGAAAGATAAACTGTTAACTAAAAACTCAAGATATGGTAATGTTGCTTTCTCCATGGACAAACTAGACGGGCGTGAAGGGTTGTACAGCAAAGAATTGAATTACTACTTTGTTGAGGTGATTGACTTCAAAACTAAGTCAGCGTGTCGCATTCTTGTCACACCGAAAAAGTATGAATATTTGAGGCCATATGATCCTACTATGGAGGGAGGACCATGGTATTATGACAGAGAAAACAAGAAACATTATTGGTTAAGAGATATAAAGCGATGGGATCTTTTGTATGGTAGAAATGGCAACAGTTTAGAAATTTTGAGAGAAACTAATCCATGCAAAGAAAAAGACTTTCAAAGAAACCTTAGAATAAACCCAGTTCCTCATTTGACCTCTGAAAGGGGATGCTTGAAATTGGGATACGATTGCAAATTTATTCATAATGAAAAAGATCAGAGCTTTGATAACTTGTTTTATGAGCTAGCGGGTTATTATAATCCCAACTTCACCCTATTAGATCAATTAGTTGAATGCTTAAAAGATAGAATCAAGAGCACAGATGATGAACTAGGTAGAAGTGATGATGATGATGATGATAGTATAGTTGATGAAGAGGAGGATGCTAGTGATGATGATAGTATCGTTTCAACATCTCACCAACATAAGGTCTACCAAGCCTTTCTTCTGGATATTGACATAAAAAATGTTAATTCCAAGTGGTTGTTTTGGAAGAATATCAAGACGAGCCTTAAAAGAATAACGGGTCAGCCATACTCTAAAAAGGTCCTTAAAGCTATATGTGAAGAGGATGATGTATTGAAATCAAAGGTTTTATCTATGATTGTTTATATATTTAATGAATATGCCGAAATTATGCATGGTCTATTTGCTGACTCATGGACTCGTTTTTTTTCTCAGTTTGTTTTTGTGCCACAGCTGTCACTATATTTAACAGAGTTGCCTTATTCTCTTATTGATGCATTAATCAAGTCAAGTGAATATTTCCAAAAGCAGTTGCAACTTAACTAAATGTTCACTGCAAACTCGAATGCTTGAACACCAAAAGCCATGGGTAATTGTTGATATTACATGTTATATTTATACTTAAAACAAATGCAGGAAATCGATAAATTAAAAACAAACTAAATACTAGATAGACTGATTCCATAAGTCGGTCCCAGTCGCTCTCCGTCAGTCCTTTAGTCGCTCCTTGCGACCGACGCTAGTTGAGCGACCTACCAAATACAAAGAGCGAAAAATAAGACTTATGGAATCAGTCTAAATACTAGAGTGCACGCACTAAAAGTGTGCAATATGAATAGCACTAAATAGTGCTATTTTATGCTAATTCTATTGTTTTCTTTTGTTTAATTAGTGCTACAACGTTTTGCAAGGGCTGTCGTAATATTTGAGTTTTAATTATAAACCTTATGGAAATGATCAGAGAAGTCCGAGTTCACGCAGCTATGCGTCTAGTTACTCGGGCTGAAAAGACCCGAGGTATAATTTCGGGTTGTTTTTTTTATTATTTTTTTTTTCAATCTGTCGATATTCTAAATTTTCCGCACTTTGTATTTCTATCGGCTCCAGGTTTGTGATTGGTTATATTTATTAATTCGATTGTGATTGGTGGAATCGATCACCACAGTCTTGAACTGCGACGATCGTAGATAGTTCTGCTTCAACGTCTCAAAATAATCTATCTTCACTTTATTTCATCTTTTTTAATGTTTGCAATACGATTTTTTTAATTACAGTATCTTTATTATAATTTAATATAAACATAGTGTTGTAATGTCCGGCTTATAAGATCCGAGACGTCAATGTAAACGCTTCACACAACTTCCACAGTATTTACTCATCTCTTACTGTATTTTGGATTGGTGAATACTGAAAAGAAAAAGAAAAAATTTCAAGTTATGATTTGGCAAATAAGCAAAAATGATGTGATTGAAGCACAACTTTTGCGACAGCGTCGCTTCGTACATGATTTTGATGGAAAACGTCAGTCGAGCAGAATCAAATACCACGATGTTGTGACCTCTAGTCAATTACTTTGATTGTCAGCCGGTGTTTGTATCAGTGAAGTTTGTAGATGGAATATATATTTTGCTTGAATTATGTTTTTGCTCAAAGCGAGCGGCCATAAGTCAAGCGAGTTGTGATTATGTAAATGGAATTTTAACAATAAAAAATGAACTTCATCGCTGCTTGAACGGTTTGATATTATCATAATATTAGTTGAAATTCACATTCTTTAGATCTCGGATAGAATGGTTTTTCAAAACGGTTACTTTCTGTAGTAACAATGAAAATGTAACTAATGTTTGGAATAGAACAACAAACTTACCGCGTGTATTTTCACCTTGTTCTCCTTCGATTCAGTTTAGATTTTCGTCAATTTTGCTTCCATGTAACTTTCTTATCAATTAAAAAAAACATTCCAATTACCTCTTTTTCAAATGCAGATTAGTAATTGATTCATACGTTTTCAAAATAAGCTGTAAAATTGGAATATTTCTCGATGAAATTTAGTCTACTTTGCTAAGCCTTGTACTTGTACGAGTGATTGTTTTCTTTTTGTAATTGTCCCACTACCACTTAGTCAGGTTTTGTCATTACACAGGAACCCCAAGAGGAGAAAAAGAGGTAGATCGTAACAGTGACAAACATATGCCCGTCAAAGAAAAGACAAACTAAATAATAATAATAATGTGTGAAAGCTGGTATTGCATACTCAAAACTCAGTATCATTACAGTCACTTCATACATGAACACATAACTATTTCGAATAGCCAGCAATAAACATAAAAATGGAAAATTCCTTTATTGTTAAAAGCTCAATTTAATGGTCTGACAAGGATAATTTTATCATTTTTGTTTCATTTGTTTAGTTTTAGCTCTTAAAAACCTTCAGCGGAAAAACAGATAATTTACATAGGTCAAAGAGAAGCCCGAGTTCACGCAGATATGCGTCTAGTTACAATGAGAATTGAAGATATCTACATATATAATTAGACTTCGGCGCTATGATAAAACTGTTTTGGTATCTATTTATATTTATTACAATTTGTTAAGGTGAAAGGCTTCTGTTGTTGTAACATGGCAGTAGTAATTTGGATTAAAGGGTAAAGACCGGTACACACAAGGCGACAAGTCGCAGCGACTTGTCCCCGCGACATGTCACCTCAGTGTGCACTGGTTAAATATTTGATGCCAATACATCTGATTTTGTCGCTGCGACTGGTCGCAAGAAATCCAACCGGTTAGATTTCATGCGGCAAGTCGCAGCGACAAAATTCTGTCGCGACGACAACAATTTCCGCCAAAAATACCTAGTACACACGGGGGGAAATTGTCGCTGCGACATTTTGCGGGGACAAGTCGCTGCGACTTGTCGCCTAGTGTGTACCGGCCTTAATAATCTATGAAACTTGTCTCATTTTTTTTATAATAATTATCTTGAAAATGTTTTCACAGTGTTGTCCCCTCTTGTTATGCAGAGTTTTGAGTTGTCATAGATGAATTACATTACTGTATGGTTACATCATAACCGTAAATTGTCTTCAAAGCTCGTTTCTGGATTCTTTCTAAGGAAGCACTCAAGGTACACTACAGTGTAAGACTCATTTTCCTTAAACATGTAAACAGAGCGAGTGCATTCCCTTAACTGTCAGTTGCTTAGGTCCAATTATGAATCATGTTGACAAGAGCATGTGCTATGGAAGATATAGGTATGAGCCCAAACTGATCTGGACCGAAGTATTGAAGCTCTGAGGGTTTTACGATGAGATGTTCTGCGGCTTTTGAAAGCCGCAGGGCCGCAACCAAGGGGGGTTCACTGGGTGCACTTGCACCCCCTCAGAAAAGCAACGACCCATATGAAAGAACAAAGTGTAATGGGTTGCTAATCATCGAAAATAAAAAGAACAAATCATTCAAAAGAACTGTAAAGCGCAATCAATTATTGTAATACAAGTTTTACAGGTTTTTGAAAAGCACGCAACTAATAAAAAAAGCTACTAAAAATCCATCAATGGTCCACTGTTTTTTACGTGCACCCCCTGTAAAAGGTCTGGTTACGGCCCTGAGCCGTTAAGTGATATTTACTTATATAGCGTCGGTTTGGTAACTTTTGTCAGAGGAGTTGCATTGGCACATTTCTTTATTTCGGGCAAAGTTTCACTAGACAGCGAGGTGTTGGAAAGCGTTGATGTAAGTGATATTGGACTAAGTTCGGTTTGGATGTTGTTCTATGGTAACTTTTGGCAGAGGAGTGACATCGGCACATTTCTTTATTTCGGGCAAAGTTCCACTAGACAGCGAGGTGTTTGAAAGCGTTGTTGTAAGTGATATTGGACTGAGGTCGGTTTGGATATTGTTTACTTTGGTAACTTTTGGCAGAGGAATGACATCGGCACATTTCCTTATTTCGGGCAAAGTTCCACTAGCAAGGAACAGCGAGGTGTTAATATTCTTCAGTTATTCAGCTTTAAAATGATATGCAATTCATTCTAATTCGATGCACTGGCGATTTTTTTTACGAAGAGAAACCGTGAATCTTTCCTGTAACCTAACTTCAATAATAGTGTAGCTTTAGATGGATTTCTTAATTGTGGTAGTTCCATTGTAATTTTCTATCAATTGTAATTCCCAAGTATGGGTGCATGCCTACTTTCTCAAAGGTTTATCCACAAATGCGTACTTCTTTTCGGGTTGAGATTTTTCTAGCGAAACACTCATAATGAAACACTTCTCTGTGTTGAAGTCCGTTTACCGTGCATTTGACCAACTTTCTAGTTGCAATAGATCTAACTGTAACTTTCCATGCCGCCACTACTTGATGAGACAATCATCTGCAAATAGTGTAACTTGACATGTAAGGTGTTCCATGATATCATCCAGTGACATACAACAGGAACAAAAGCGGGCATAGAACGGGCCCTCGAGGCACTCCGGACTCGACTTGCTTTTTCCTCTAAAACAGCTTTGAAGTGATGGCTGCCAAAATGATGGACAAGATTCACATTTGTATAAAAAAAAAACGCATTTGATGCACCTCATCCCACCTGCTTGGTTTGTTGCAAACAGTGGATTCGACCAGATGTTTTTAGGTTGTTGTAGCCTAGGATTTTTTTTATTCCTTGAAGATTTTATTGATAATCCATTGAGTATATTAAGTCCTTAGGGAGGCATAATTGTCGAAACACTTAAAAATTACTAACGTAAACGCTGGATAGAACTATTGTGAATTTTATTCATTAACCAACAGTCTTTCTCAAAACTAGTTTACAACTAAAACAGTTAAACTACAAAAGGATACTTTTTAATTGATCATAATTTTTCCATAAAGTGGTTTTCATCAACTCGTGTGATACCATTTTCTTTATAACAACCACAATTTCCCTAATTCGATATGGCGTCACATCCTATAACAATCTTCAACAGTCTATTGTTTAAATGCAAAGGATTGTGGTCGTTAGATGGGGACAGAATCGACTTGAATTCACAGAAAATTGTTCTAAAATCTATTTTAATCCACAAATAGGAGTAGAATGGTCATCAAACGCGTTAAATATATTTTAACACATTTTGCATCCGAAAAACAGGCCATTTTAGTAGAATCTGTTGGCCTATAGGAGCACATGTTGTCGATTTTTGTATTGGATTTCGATGAAATGTGTGGAACTGCGATATGTGACGAAAGGGAAAAAAAGGATTGTGTAAAAATTGTACTAACAGCACGAAGCGTGTCAGACTTTTTGACGGAACACCAATCGAGACTGACCATGTACATAAATTATAGAGTCACAAATATTCGCGTTACACTGTGAAAGACATGAGGAAAACCTGTTCTATTGTCTTTGATACTAAACTAACCTTACATTGATGTGTTTGCAAAGTTTTTCTTGTATCGTCATCGTCAGTAAGATGTATCGGAGTAATTCCTCTTCTATCTAGGCCAGGGGGAAGATGGGCTTGTACTTCGTGACCAGCCGGTCAAACGTTGTATCTTTAACACCTTTGTAATCGCATTTTCCTTTTATGCATTTTCTATCTTCAGGATGGGAAACAGGGCATATTTGGAGGTTTCTTTGAAAATCGTCATTTGGAATTGTGTCAGTTTCTCTCATGATTTCTAGACTATTGCCAAAATAACCGCGAGTGCCATCACATCGATCTACATCTTCCAGCCAGTAATGCCGTTTGGTTTCTTGGTCGTAATACCACGGTCCTCCTTTGTTGGTAGGATTGTATGGCTTCAAATGATCGTAGGTCTTTGGCGTGACAAGAATGCGACAGGCTGAACAAGCATTGTAATCAATCACCTCAACAAAGTAATAATTTAGTTCTGTGCTGTACAGCCCTTCAGGCACATTTAGTTCGTCCATGCAGAAAGCAACATTACCATATCTGGAGTAAGTATTCTTCACATTTCCATTCTTTGCAGGCCCAAACCATATCACTTTAGTGGATTGATTGGGATGACCTAGAATTTTACTGAAAACCGAGTTATCAGCTACTGGGTTGACTTGTAACTGATTTTCTTTGAAAATTATTTCTGCTTTGTCGATGTGAGTAACATGCACAAGAGTGTTGAACTCTTCATACCTATAACGTAGTATTTCTTCCCAGACGTTATCTTTGATTACTTTGATATTGGCCTTACTTAGAAGTCTTGATTTATGAAGTGGAAGCCAGTGATAATAGTCGCCGGTCTGATAATCTTTTTTCTTGTACGGTGATTTTGTAACAGCTAAGAAGATGTGACGGTCGCTTTCGTATATCGCTTGAATGGCTAATACTTCTTCTTTAATTCTTTGAGAGTCTTCGAGATTCTGTAGGGCTCTTTGTGATAAGTTTTTCAAGTCGTCTATAGAAGTGATGCTATTCTCTTCCAGGAACTCCAGCTCGTCTTCAGTAAAGGTTATCGTTTCGCCACTTTCGTTACAAAGCCGTACATATAATGCACAAGTCGCTTGTGTCCAATTCATCTTGAATATTGCTTAGGTACCACGGCCAGTTATTGACTATAAGGCTGAACGAAAGTCAATTGAAACGAAGAAGTTGTTTTGTGTGTTAACTTGGCGGCTCTGTAAAATACCGAGAAAGATCTTAGGGCGTTCACTTTCGTGAAGTCTGTTCTACACTGAAGTAGCCACTGACCCAATGAATTGCTGCCTCAACCATTCGTTAAAAGGTCAAAAACTTCCAACTGTGAATTTGCTTCAATAAAATAGAATTAAGTCGAGTCTGGGTTAGATAGGATCATTTTGAAATAGATCTAGAATAGGAAAGATAGTGTGTTTAACTTAAAAGAATATGAGTTTCTTTGACAATATAAGGAAAAATCACTATAGCAGAATAACGGGCCAAGAACCTGTGAACAAAACGATGTAAGAAAATCATAAGTGTTATCAGTAATTTTTGGTATATTTAATGATTATGCTAAATGTGTATGTACAGAGAAATCACGTAAGATATTTGTATCTTATAAAGTTTTTCCGGTTTCTTTGCCAAAGTTGCAATTCCATTTTTAATTAACAGAGTTTTCTTATTTTCTTCTTTATGTATTAATCAAATCAAGCCAATATTTTCAAAAACAGCTCTAATCTAACTAATTTGTGATTGTAGTGAATAGTCCTGAAGTGTGATGACGTTTTACCCCCGTCTCTATACCATAATAGTTTTTAAAATCCTTTCATATTCAAATTTTATATTCCCTCGAGAATACAGCAACAATAGTTATAATTAATGAACAAAAGAAATGTGCAAAGGATTCTGGTCTAGACACGGGGGTAAAACGTCATCACGCTTCAGGCTTATTAGGACACTTGGAGGATTACGGGTTCCGTTGTATTCCCTTACTCGTACTCTATTTACATATTCCCCTTCTCCCCTGTTCGAAAACGTGAGGTATTCTTTCGTCCTATCTTCTAAGTACAGGACTCATTTCGGCTAAAAAGTCAAAGTCTTCGAAGGAGAAAAGAACAAAAGCTGACAGAGAGTGACTTAGGCTGACTTATGAAATCAGTTTTAATGAAATATGAACGGAGAGAGGACAGGTTGAACAGCAGATATTTTTAGATAGACTTGTCCAATTTTCGATGAATGTTCATCCTTAAATTTTTAGTAGTTCAAATTCCCCGCCATCTTCAACAAGGGAATTTATGTGCAGCTCAGCCGCTTAGTCCCGAAGTCTTGAACACATTGAAATCTTTCGGTGTACTGAAACGCTTCAGAGGAAGCGTGCTGGACGTAAATTGACAGCGAAAGGTTTTGATTTTCAAGCAGTTTCGCAGGAAAAACATCTAAATTCTACTGGTCTATTAAATATTCAAAAATGTTCTAGCACAAGACTAAACCATGAAGTACCCATTGTCCAAGAACATAGGGTGGTCAAAACAACACTACAAAACAAAGACAAAATAAATATCCACGAATTCAGTGATGTGAATCATAACAACAAATCATTTCAACTTCAACAATCAGCGTCCAGCCATCCAAAAGTAGTATAAGAAAAGAAGCGAATTTCTACGATCTCTTAAGCCACATAAAAGGTCGTGTTTGAAAGAGAAGGAAAAGATACCTATTCAACGCAAAGCTGAAGGCTATTCATTTCCATCCATTTTCTTTAGCAACGCTCGTTCAATGATTAATAAACTCTATGACATCTATGGGACTATCAAATCAATTCCATGTCCTATCGCAGTTATAACTGAATAGTGGCTTTCGTCCTATGTTAGCGTTGATCTAATCAGAAAACCGGAATGCGCAACTTGCCGTATGGACAGACCAAACGATCGTCGTGGTGGTGGAATCTGTACTTACATCTCATCGCAAGTACGCTTCACTGAGCTTACTGTGTTAAAGCTTTGAACGTCAATGGTTTCTCATTAATCACAAATAGCAAGGTAGAATTCAGCTAGCATAAACTTCAATTTCACCAATCCCAATCACGATAGCAATGCTAAAGGTGCAAGACATTCCTTAATTCCATTTTGTGACTGACGAAATAAGGCCGTCTTCAGGGCAAATGAATAGAAAGTTCCCTATCCCTGGAATTACTCTACTCAAGAATAGTACTGAGAAAATAATTATTCATCATATTTTGAATTTTGATTCACTTTTTACTATATGGACCACTAAGATGATAAATAATCAAATAATCTCATGACTTGAGTTTCCTGCCCTCATCTCAATTTTGGCATAATTTCAGTTCAAATGTTGGCAACCTTTCATCAGATCTGGTTGATTTCATATGAAACACCTTTGGCTTCCAAATCACCAAGTTTTGTTGTTGAAATTGAAAACTTCATTTCAGATTTATTGGCATAACAAATTATTTACCTTGTCCTTCACGATGGTGTATTGGATGTTGTTTACTTTCAATTGGTAACTTTTGGCACAGGAGTCAGGGGCGTATCCAGGATATTAAGAAAGAGGGGCCAATTAAAATGGCATTTTTAAAAATTTTTGAATCTACGTCATTTTTTTAATTGAAAAAAAAAAAATAATAATAATTACAATTATTTTATTCAACAAAAAGGAGTTATAAATTTCCTTATTTCTTATATTTTATTTCAAAGTTTCACTAGCTAGAAACAGCGAAGTGTTAGTATTTTTCAGTTATTCAGCTTTAAAATTATATAAAATTTATTTAAATAGCAAACAAATCCGACGTGCTGGCGATTTTTTTAGAACAGACCCTGTGAACCCTTCCTCTAACCTTAATAGTAGTGTAGCTTTAGATGTAGTTCCATTGTAATTTACTGTCAATTGTAACTCAAGTATGGGTGCATGTCTACTTTGTTCAAGGTTGATCCACAAAATGCAATTTCGGGTTGAGATTTTTGTAGTGAAACACTCATAATGAAACATTTCTCTGTGTGCATTTGCCGTCCATTTGCCGTGCATTTGGCCAACTTTCTAGTTGCAATAGACCTAACTGTAACTTTCCATGCCGCCAATACTTGATGAGACAATCATCTGCAAATAGTGTAACTTGACATGTAAGGTGTTCCATGATATCATCCAGTGACATACAACAGGAACAAAAGCGGGCATAGAACGGGCCCTCGAGGCACTCCGGACTCGACTTGCTTTTTCCTTTAAAACAGCTTTGAAGTGATGGCTGCCAAAATGATGGACAAGATTCGCGTTTGCAGAAACAAAACGCATTTGATGCAACTCATCCCACCGGCTTGATTTGATGCAAACAATAGCTTTGACCAGATGTTTTTAGGTTGTTGTAGCACTTGTAGCCGAGGATTTTTTTTATTCCTTGAAGCTTTTTTGATAATCCATTGAGTATATCAATTCCTTAGGGAGACCCAATTGTCAAAACACTTTAAAATTACTAATGTAAACGCTGGATAGAACTATTGTGAATTTTATTCATTAACCAAGAGTATTTCTCAAAACTAGTCTACAATTAAAACAGTCAAACTACAAAAGAATACTTTTTAATTCATTATACTTTTTCTATAAATGCAGAGTGGTTTTCATCAACTCGTGTGATACCATTTTCTTTATAACAACCACAATTTCCCTAATTCGCTATGAAGTCACATCAAATAACAATCTTCAAGTTTATTGTTTAAATGCAAAGGATTGTGGTCGTTAGATGGGGACAGAATCGACTTGAATTCACAGAAAATTGTTCTAAAATCTATTTTAATCCACAAATAGGAGTAGAATGGTCATCAAACGTGACCGTGACATTATGAAAATTTATTAAGATTTTACTCAGCTTGGGACAAGTGCGGGACAAAAGCCGAGTCCGTTGAGTTATCAGTATTCATCCTTGATTTTTCGCTACTTAGAAAGTCCTCACTCAGATGAAAAGGAATGCATTTTGTTGTGAATATGTTGAATTCGAACTTGAGAAAGTTTTATAAAAATCTATGGACCAGTTTTGGAGAAACGCGGACTTTACTAAAAATGTTGGATTTACAAATGTTGTCGTAAAATATACTTTTTAGTCGTAGAGCCGTAGTTTAAAGACTATTTAAGCTAACGCTTTCAAATTTGCATACAATAAACCTGAGACATGGGTCATTGTTTGTGTAAAAACTTTAAATGATTACATAAACCGTTATTTTTCTACGCCTCATTTTTTGTTGTACATTGAACGGAGTCCGAAAAACCAAAACAAACTTTGAAGCATAATTTCTCAAAAATTCCCAGATTTAAATTATTGAAACTCCGTTGTCAGTTCGGAAATTACTCATATTGTGACATATGAAAGTTTGACAAAAATGTATGGGCGAATTTCGGAGATAAAACTCGAAACCCGTTTTTCAGGAATTCCCCATAACTCATGAATATTAATGAGAATCTGCCCAAAATACCCATCATTTTAAACTTCACTTATTAAGTAAACTTTTATGAAAAAATTGTTTCAATATAGATAGAGGAACATTTTCAAATTGAACGATTTCATAATCTATTTGTAATTTTGCAGAGCCTAGTTGAAGCTGTTCGAAACTGTGTCGAGCCACCTTAAATATATTTTAACACATATTAATACAAATCCTATCTGAAACACAGGCCATTTCAGATGAAACTGTTTCCCTATAAGAGCACATGTTGTCGAATTTTGTATTGGATTTCTATCCACCACACAAACAAACCTTGACGTCATAGTGAATTAGGACAATTGGAAGGTTACGAGTTGTGTTCCCTTACATGTGGCGAGGTTTATGCATGAGAATTACTCTACCACATCTGATCACAAATACTAAAATTGCAATTATATAATAGTGGCTTAATCAAAACATTAAACAAATGATTGAATCAATATTTAGCTAAAGGATACTGTAGTTAGTGCTTGTCGTACTAGGTTATGATATGCAGTTTAACATTTCAAAAAGCTTTATCTAATGGTGATAACATGGCCAAAAGGCTAAATACAATTTTCTATAAGGCGTTTCTTTTACATGTGTCGAATATAGATCAAACAATAGATAAGTAGGCGGTCGGCTTTGACTGTTGTAAAATTCCTACATATAAACTAGAACTAATTTCAACCATTTTCAAATCAAAATTAATTTTCATCCCAGCAGCATTGCTCTTCATGGAGACAGACTGGTATTCGATTTACATATTCCTCCCCTCCCCCCTCTTCGAAATAAAGTTGATGTTAGATATTCTTTTGTAACATCTTGAGTACTGTGCTGATTTTATTAGTCAAGGTTTTTGACGGAGCAAAAATGACTGACAGAGAGTGACCAAGGCTGACCGATGAAATGAGTGGAACTGCGATATGTGAGGAAAGGGAAAAAAGAACAGCACGAAGCGTGTCAGACTTTTTGATGGAACACCAATTGAGACTGACCAACGTACATAAATTATAGAGACACAAATATTCGCGTTACACTGTGAAAGACATTAGGAAAACTGTGCTATTGTCTTTGATACTAAACTAACATTACATTGATGTGTTTGCAAAGTTTTTCTTGTATCGCCATCGTCAGTAAGATGTATCGGAGCAATTCCTCTTCTATCTAGGCCAGGGGAAAGATAGGCTCGTACTTAGTGACCAGCTGGTGAAACTTTTTGTCATAATTACCTTTGAATTCGCAGAATCCTTTTATGCATTTTTCACGATGGGGAACAGGGCATATTTGGAGGTTTCTTCGGTTGGTTTTTGTGTCGTAATACCACGGTCCTCCTTTCATAGCAGGATCATATGGTCTCAGTTGAGGGTACGTCTTCGTTGTGACAAGAATACGACAGGCTGAACGATTATAGTAATCAATCACCTCAACAAAGTAATAATTCAATTCTGTGCTGTACAGACCTATAGTCCCATTTAGATTGTCCATGCAGAAAGCAACATTACCATATCTGGAGTTGGTTACAGCCACATTTGCTTTTACTCCAGGCCCAAACCATATCACTTTAGTGGATTGATTGGGATGACCTGGAATTTTACTGAAAACCGAGTTATCAGCTACTGGGTTGACTTGTAAGTGATTTTCTTTGAAGATGATTTCTGCTTTGTCGATGTGAGTAGCATGCACAAGAGTGTTGAATTCTTCATACCTTTCAAGAAGTATATTTTCCCAGGTCTTCTCGATGATCGCATTGCTATAGCTCATTCCTAGAAGTCTTGATTGATGAAGTGGAAGCCAATGCTAATATTTCACATTCGCCGCGATTCTGTATACGTACGGTGGTTGTGTTATAGCTAATAAAATATCATTGTTGCTGTTGTACCTCGTTTGAATATCTGATATTTCCTTAGCAATTCTGGGAGGGATTCCTACAGTCGGCGAGCAATCTTCAGGTAGAAAGCTAATTAAACGTTCAATATTACTGATATTGTTCTTTTCTAAGAAATCATACTCTTTGTCTGTGACTGTGGTGCCTGTTCTGTTAGAAAGCCGTCCATGTAAAATACAAAGCGCTTCTGTACAACTCATCTTGGATATAGCTCAACCACCAGGACCACTTATGAATAAAAAGCTGAACGACAGTCAATTAAAACGAAGAAGTTGCCAACGTGGCACCTTTTTAAAATATCCAGAAAAATCTGAAACATTCATTTCCACCAAGTCGGCAACCACTGACCAGAAAGTGTTGCTGTTTCAGCAAACTTTGATTGAACTTAATTCTATTGAGTCGAATGGAATGGAATTGAAAAATAAATGGAAGTGGACTAAACAATATTGGAAATGAATGGAATGAGAAAGAGTGCAACACTAAAGTCGAATGGAAAATACCGAATAAAACTGAATAAAAAATAACGGAATAAAAATGGAATGGAGAAAATAAAAAAAATAACGGAATGTGGCAATCGTACTGAAATGAATCGATGAAATGGGGAAGAATGAAATGTATATCGAAATAAAATAGTTTTATCGTAATCCTTGTGTAAACGTGTAATTAATACTTTAAGTTCTCACTGTAAATGTGATCGTACACATCATCTGTTTTGTATATCTGTTTTAAACTTGTTTTCGTTCATTCTCAGGCTTAAATTACTTGATGATTTGTTTAATATATCAGTTCTACCTGGCTACGAAGGGTCAACAGCTAAGATAGCTTTTCATACACAAAGCCGGCTATTTTAGTTTAACTCACATTTTTTATCCGTTTACATCCGAATCGTTTGCACAAAAACTACGTGAAACGGGACTTAGCCGGCTATTTTCGAACACGCTTCACAGCGCGGATACTTCCGAAAACTCCTCTCAGAATAGATAATTTCGCTTTGCGTTTTCATGTAAAAGATAATCATTTAATAAACGAAATACAACGAAAAAAACTTAATGGAGTAAAGGGAGAACAAATGGAATGCAATTAAAAAAGTGAAACAATTTAATGGAGCGGAATGAAGTGAAAAAAATGAGATAAAACAAATTAACAAACTGGAAGGGAATGTAGTGGAATAGAAAAACATGGAGAACAATAAAAGTATGTCATCAAAATATTGCTAAACCCTTGTTTAAATGCAAACTTAAGTCCCTGTCGGCGGTCTTTATGATGTGGTCTTTTTTTCATTTTTAAAAACACCTCATGGTATTATACTCTAGTATTCCACACAATAGTGCAAAGATCTACCAACTGGTGTAAAGCTCATGTACAGTTTTTCTATGTTTTTGCCAGTCTCATAGCACAGCCAAGATTGATATCTTTGACCATCTACCTGTACCATTTGGTTTGGCGAGATTTGGTATCGCACCTGATCACCCAGAAACAAAGGTACACTTTTGCTTTTACACAATTCACTCACTCACTCACTCACTCACTCACTCACTCACTCACTCACTCACTCACTCACTCACTCACTCACTCACTCACTCACTCACTCACTCACTCACTCACTCACTCACTAACTCACTGACGGACTCACTCACTCACAAACTCACTGACTGACAGACTCACTCACTCCCTCACTAAATCACTCACTTACTTAGGATGGCCTCAGCCGAGCTACACACCTGCCCCTCCAGTCTTCTCGATCTTGCATACAGGAGGCTAGCTCGACAGTGTTGGCCGCGCCAGAATCCTCCCTGAGCGTGTCTATCACTTACTGATCATTTATTCATTTGCCCATCGATTTTCTCATCCATTTTCCGTTTGTGTTTATCATTGCAGAATTGCATCAATCAGTTCACTGCAACAGGTCTGTCCGATAGGTGTTCATTCTATGGTAATGTTCATGTTGGCAAGGACGTCACGATCCACGAGTTGCAACAGGCTTATCACTCCGTAGTATTGGTGGGTAAACAACAGCTGCTGCCAAAAACTATATTTCTTTCATACATCCATGCGCTCGTACATGCATTTATATTCATTTATTAATTCATTTTTTCGTTCATTTATTTATTCATTAATATATTTATTCATTTACTCAATCATTTATTTATTCATTCATTTGTTTATTCATTTATGTATTCATTGATTCATTGATTCATTCATTCATGATCATTCATTAACAATTAAAATCATTCCATCTATCCATTTCTTTACCCCTTCCTTCCTTCCTTCCTTTCTCGTTGATTGTTTGATTTGTTGTTGTTTTTTCTTTTTAGTGTTATGGTGCTGAAGATGACAGAAGGCTCAACATTCCAGGAGAGGTACGGCAAGTTTGGAGTATTCTTTCTTCTAAGGGGCTGTTTATATGCAGTGAGCCAGCCTGGTTTAGTGGGTGGTTTCTTTTGTGTTCAAGCTATCAGAGCGTAAAAACAAAAGAAACCATCCCACTAAAGCGGGCTGGCTCACTCCATATAAACAGCCCCTTAGTGTACCTTGTAGTAGCTTTAAATGCCATTAAAAAGAAGTATGTTAACAATTGGAGGGAAAGTAACTTGAGCTGCTGTTGGCCAGTTCATTTATGTGACAAGTTAACGAATGGTCTCTTTGCTTTGCTTTAATTCTGCGACGAACTTTGAAGGGCCACCATTCCAGGTCATCTAGATATTTTGTAACAGCACCTGGCTCAAAGTTGTAGAACCATAAAATCACGTATTTGATTTCTTTTAGGAGTTGCATGGTGTGTATTCAGCAAGAAACTTTGTCGGCTGGTACAATGGCCTTCCTGAAAACGTCAATGTAAGTGACTATTCAAAATGGCATTCGATACTGCACGTTATTTATAGATGTGGAAAATCACGGCAAATAATTTCCAGTTTGAATTGACGATTAAATGTTGTCCCGCACATAATCGTGTGTATTGTAAAGAGTTCAAGAGACGTACGTTATTTTGCATTGCTTTGGTACAAGAAATTGACTAAAATTATAATAAATAATTATGTTTTTTGTTATTACAAATTCGAGAGCATAGCACACAACCTATCCAAATGATATCCAATACGTACTGTTTCATAAATGAACAGGAGTGTCACGTTTAACAACGTGCAGACAGACAGATGTTTACTATGAATATATGATGTGTATTTATGATATTGTTAACTGCAGTTACAATCATTGATGTTGATACAACCAAACAGCATACATATAATATGCATGAATATATTCGTATCGTATCCTGATCGATTACTTCAAATGACAGCTTACATGTTGTTACAATAGGCCATTGCATGATGACGGATGCTTTGCCGACTTTCTTTAGCATTGCAATTAGTGCAAATTGTTTTAATCTCCATTAACAATTTGAATATGAAAGAGAATTCACAAAGAATATGCTGGTAGTAAAATGACGCCATAATGCAGACCGCCTAATAATTATCCAAACATAACAAATTGCTATATTTTTCGATTGCCACCTGAATGATAATTCATGTTCATTTCACAGCTATCTCCTGATCTAAGTTCAGACACAGCTGTTATACTGGGTCACGGCAATGTTGCCCTCGATGTAGCCAGGATTCTACTCTCACCTATTCAGTTCCTACAGGTAATCACCAACGTTCTTCAGGACAATCTCAGCTTTGAAAGCCTATGGGGTTTGAGCCCACCAATACGATAATCTGTGGTCCAAAAGGTAGTTGATTTTAAGATTTACTATCGGTATATCTGCAATATAACAGCCAAATTTGTTCCATCACGATCCGCCGAAGTTTCCAGTCTTTTCTGGTCGACCTTCAATCAATTTATTTCAAACTAGCAATAACAAACGCTTGTTAGTGCAAGCTCCGCCCTGTGAAATTGATCGATGGCTCAGAGAAGTCCAATATTTAAACAGCGGGTCGCTATACAACGATTTTGGCTATAAAAGTAAATACTTCCTGTCTGATACCCTGTATCTCTTATGAAATTGAATTCGTGATGTACCGTTGAAGCAAATCAATGACCAATTCAATCATTGGGTAAAGCTTTCTTCAAGTAAATCAATTGGAATGTAAAGAAGAACAAACCCTTTGTATCGTAGTGATTGACAGGTTAGCTCAGTTTAGAGAGCGTTGGCTGTTAACTGGGTGGCTGGGGGTTCGAACCCCCAGACGGACCATTACTCAGAGTCTTAAAATAATCTCGTCACACTTCACATTAACCAATAACGGGGGGACGTAAAAGAAGGACTAATGACCCATTTTAAAACCTGATTACATACTATAAATATTAGAGATTGTAAAGCGCATTGAGATATTAGCTGAAATGCGCTATATAAGCACTACATTACATTACATTGATCTAAGACAATGTTTATTCACAACAACGATCATTCATTGACATTTTACAGAAAACAGACATTTGTGAGCACGCAGTAGAAGCACTGAAGACAAGTAATGTGAAGAAGGTGTACCTTGTGGGACGACGAGGACCACTACAGGTAAAGAAGACATCACCATCGTCATCACCATCATCACTATCGTCATCACTATCATTATCATCATCACACCATCACCATCACCATCATTATCGTTTACATCATCATCATCATAATCAATATCGTCATCATCACCATTAGCATCATAACATTAACACGATCAAGAGGAACATATTCTATCCAACATGATTATCATCATGATCATGAACCATCGCACAGAATTGAGTTTCATTTTCGGTTTGCCGAAAGGAAAATGTTTGTGTCCAGTCCCAAAACAATTGCTCGTCCACCAATATAAACAAAGAAAATGGTAAAAATGTGCGGAATCTAGCGTTTGAGTCGTAGTATAAGTAGACAGGATTATTTTTGTAATTAAAAGTGACATTATAACGTCATGTATGCATTTATAATTGACCTTCAGCCATTATCAATTTTGCACACTACTTCAAGCGATTTTTCGATTGTGAAAATGCTTCGCTGAAGTGCATTTTTGTATGTGAAATTTGGTTTCTTCCATTTCTACTTCAATTGTTTCATCCCTCGAAGAAGGGCGGCCAAAAGTTGCACTTGAATTTAGATCCCCAGTTACTGTTATGATAATCTTTTCATTCAGCTTCTTTTTCTTCATTCAGCGATTTTTTTTGACAGTTCATGTAAGCGTGGATCACGATCGAAAAACTGATTTTCTTTCGAGTTTTCTATACACAACCCAGCATTTTGAAGCCGCAATTTTGTCACTTTTTGGTGACCTGGGCTGTGTTCCTATGGAAACTTTACAATTTCGTACTTAGTTTCCGTAATTTGCAGACATTCTCAGCCGTGAGTTTGGCTAAAATTAAACATAAAATAATAGAGCTAGATTTTTTCCGAGGGAGAACTGGTAACGACACCCCCCAAAAATTGAAAAATTGGCCGGCAAAGATATGACTGACTTAAAAGATCTAGAAGTTTATAGTAAAGAAATGTGCATCCCCACAATCGTTATTTTTGTCACTTACAAATTTTGTTATTAGGTTGCGTTTACCATCAAAGAGTTACGAGAGCTAACTAAAGTTGCTGGTACACGAGCTGTATTTCCTGCAGAAGACCTCGAGCCGCTAAAAGATATTTTATCAAGTAAGAAATTATAATTCTTTGAAGGTTTGTAGTGCTTGAACACGTTGCTCTGTAGTTGTTTTTATTTGTGTGCGCATGTTTCCATTTCGCTTTATTTTCATTTCTTGTTGATTTTTTTCTTGTTTCGTTTGTTTGTTTGCTCATTTTTTTGTATGTTTGTTGGTTGGTTTATCAGTGTGCCTCTGTTCCTAAGTTGTTTTTTGTTTTGCGTGTTTCCCTGTGTGCTTGCTAATTTCATCGTCTTCAGTTTTTATTTTCAGGCCTTTTAGTTCAGTGTTTGGCCGAGATGTGTATGTTTTGTGTGCGTGTGTGTTTTGTTTGTTTATGTGCCTTAAATGATTTTCGTCTTGGCTTCATGCAGAAATCCCAAGGGCTCGTAAACGACTGACCGAATTGATGTACAAAACTGCACTGTAAGTACTTCAGAATGGAATGGTTGTTGACTGGTAACAACAGATATTGTATTTTCACTGATTGGGGGTGGGGGTGGGGGATGGTTTAAATAGTCATCATTTTTCTTCGGCTCTTTTTATCCAGGATAAAAACGCGACGTATCGACTATGCAGTCTTCATCAGGCGATGCATTTCGTGGACAGTCTAGCAGATTTCAGTCGAAACATCGCGTTATCATTTCATAGCATCGTGGGACAACTCACTTCATTTTTAACTCGTGGAAATTTGCGAAGCAAATTCCACGAGTTTTTCGAGTGATATGGGCTTCGACATCGGCAAGTACTGATAGTGCGCGGCCTTCCGCGCAACAAGTCCCGTGTTTGATTCACAGTACCTTCAACACCCTTGTTGTGACCTTTGTCTGTTCTGTGTAACAAGAACCATTGATAGATAGAAAGTGATACGAGCGCACCACCGGCTTTCTAAGAGTTAATTGTCAACTGCCAATGTTAGGAATAGATCAAGCGTTTTCTTTTAAGTCCAGGAATGTGGCGACGAAAGGTGTCTTCCTCTTTGAGCAATCTTGCACACGTGTTTGCCTTCTGACAGATTCCCTTGAATATTGGCTTTGCAAAATTGAACATTTATCAAAATATTATGCAGCAAAATCATATATTTTATGTATACAGATACATCTTTCTTCCTCTCCCTGTTTTAGTTTTTGTTGTTGTCATTTACGTACTTATTAATTATAGTTTGTGTCAGTTCTTTTATGAATATTTTGTTTAATAAATACTCCATCAGCCTAGTTTAGCACTCATAGCTATGTGCAGATGGAATTTGTAATATATAAAATATGAGCAGCTGATCTGTATGAGGATTTTCTGCGGCTCGTCGTTTTAAACCTCATAAAGATCAGTTGCGAATATTGTATATTGCTTGAAAAAAATCGTTTCCTCAATCATATTCAGCTGGAATTTTCAACAACAAACAACAACAAATATATATATATATATATATATATATATTTTTTTTTTGGGGGGGGGGGGGGGGGAGGAGAAATTTCAAGTTAAAGTTGTATGCAAATCAGGACGAATCTCTTGCTGATTTAAAAACTTGGTCATGGCTATGATTTTGTATTGTTCTCTCCCTCAAAAAAATATTCTTGATATTTTTATTCATCTTAAATTATAATCTAGCAATGATACGAATTTGAAATTGAAAAAAAAACTATTGTCTTGTTCGCAGAGGCGACCACACAGCACAAGAACTTGAGAGAAGATCCCAGTCCACCAGTGAGTGGATAGTCAAGTTTTGTCGCAGCCCAGTTGAGATACTGCCGTCTAAAGATGAATCAAGAGTGGAAGGGATCAAACTTGAAGTCAATGAGCTGTCAGAGGAAGATGGTATTGTACGCGCCAGGGGGACTGGGAAGACGGAGATACTACCGTGTGGACTGGTAACTAGTCTTGATTTTATATTGTGGTGCTGGTGATTTTAATCATGATAGTGATGTTGATGTGTATTTTCCAACAAAGTTATAAGGTCACCTATGGAGTCTATCAGTATAATTAGCGACGTCAGCAAATTTATACAAGACTGTTGTAATGAAAGTTTATTTGTTTGAATCTGATTGGAGACTCGGTTTAAAGAGAACTTTGTTCAGCAAAACAATCAGTGGGATCTTCAAGTCATCATGTTATGTAAGCTGTTCTTTCACGCAACACGTTGCGCGACCACAAATAAATGCGGCATGCAAGGGTGGCTATAGTAATTCATGATAATCGCCCAATGAAGTGTGTGTTTTTGTTCGTGTAGGTCTTTCGTAGTATTGGCTATAAGAGTGTCCCTATCGATGAGTCTATTCCTTTTGACCATAAAAACGGTATTATACGCAATGAAGATGGACGAGTTGTTGATATGAAAGGTATAACACAGTATCAGGACAGTCAGTAAAACGAACAACTAAACACTATAAAAAAAACACAGAAGCTGTAAACAACGGTAACAACAACATTCACAGCAATAGCAACAACAGCAACAATAACAACAACAACAAAAAAAATTAACTTTATTAAGTCCCTATGTACTTTAGCTGTTTAGCTAATTGGAGAGACAAATCAGAAACTGAATACTAATAAATTCAAACATAACATTGTTGAGAATCCCAACTGGCTAGGAGACAAACCAGTTGGCTATATACAAAGCATGACTGAGAAATTATATATTGACCAAATCGGGACTCAGACAAATACAATTTCTGTGACCAGAGCGGGAATCGAACCTAGGACCACCGGATTGCGAGACCAACGCTCTGACCACTCGGCCATGCTGCCTCCTATAAACAACGTCTACAACAACAACAACAACAACAACAACAACAACAACAACAACAACAACAGCAGCAACAACAATGAAAAACGCATTCCTTCCTATGTTTCTATGTTCTGTGATGTTTTATCCAGTGATTGATATCACCTTGACCTTGTTGTTTATTTTATTTATTTTTTCGTTGTAGGTGTGTACTGTAGTGGCTGGGTTCGTAGTGGTCCAGTCGGTGTCATAGCAACAACAATGAATGATGCTTTTGCCACCGGCAAACTAGTTGTACAAGATTTAAACTCGGGTAAGCAAAAATTCACATTATATTACCACTAGTCTGAAGGAAAATTATGTCTGATGTTGGAATGGTTTGAACCCAGGTGTAAGTGATGTTGATGTGTTGTGATCATCTGTGTGTATGTAGTCTTGACAAAGACTGTTGGTGTTACTGTCTGGTGTTTGAATGATGTGTTGAAAGATGAGACGATCAACCTTTTTTTTACCTTCAGCGTCAACCACAGATTGGTCCCGTGAAGGATTTGAAGCAATAAAACCACTACTAGATGCCAAAGGTACGTGTACTCATTTGAACGCCTACTTTAAAAGGTTTGTCAGTGACTGTTCTAGTGATTAAAAGGAATTATAGGTGTGCAGGTCTTTCAAAAAAGGATTTTCGAGGTAACAGGGCATTTCTAGAGACATAGGAATTTAGGCATACAACTGTTTTAAAGAGGTTGTCCGAGGAACGAAGTCATTCCAAAGTTCAAAGGAATAGTCCTCTTTCGCTCTGTTTATTTTCCCATTTCACACCATGTGATATCACTCTTGGGAAATGATTCTTTTATGCGTAAATATTTTAACACATTTTTCATAAAAGAACCATTCCCTGGAGAGTGTCACATGGTCTGAAATGGGCAATTTGCATACAAAGCCGAAAAGGTCTGTTATGTAGAGATACAGTTATTTGAAGGAGGTTCTTCAAGGCGATTGGTCATTCCAGTATTATTTCAATTCATAGGAAAACAAACTGTTCAATTCCGCGATTGGCAGAAAATTGACAGCGTTGAACAAGAACGAGGCGAGAGAGTTGGAAAACCAAGAGAAAAAATTACAAGGATCGAGGAAATGCTGGACATTGCTAGATCATAACGACCTGATAATGACAGGGTTATTATGATGGTGATGATGATCGTGATGATGGTGATGATGATGATGATGTTGTTGATGATGATGCTGATGATGGTGTACATTCCTCAAAAGTGATGATAGATGATTTGGACCTAAATGATTGAATATTTAAGTATACTCTCGTTTGCAACTCAAAAATGGATCTGTTTTGACTCGACACGAGAGATTACGACTTAAAATACGTCTACTGTTCCGCGCGTTTTTGTATGTATTCCTTTTTTAGTCGACTTTTAAGAAAAACTTACAATGGAACAGTTTGATCCTTTCAATGCAATCACATCGGAACAAATTGATAAACAAATGTAACACAAGCTCCTTTCGTATTCAATTAAGACCGCAAAGTACCTATTTATTACGTTCGCTTTTGCTGAATCTGTTCCTCATTTTGACAAAGAGAACAATCGTTCCTATGTTAAGTGTTCCTTTTATCGTAGTCTGATCCTTTGTTCCTTTGGAGATTAGCCATATAGAAACATTTATTCCTATCAAGTAATCTTTTGTTCCTTTATGCAAGGCTGGGATTAGACTGCATGGATTCGGTCAATGAAAAGCCATGCATAAAAACACAGACTTTTGTTTTCAAAAAGGTAGAACAGCCAACTCTTTGCTTAGGAGAGGAGTGCGAAGATTTCCGTGCACTTCGAAATGATTAGAAAAAAGTGTTTCTTTTGAAACGTCATTTAATTTCTTGATGTACTTTAATTTAACAACTTGTTATTCATAGTACATACTTGTTGCACAAAAATAATTTAATACTAAATACATATATATAACGTCAATACTTTTAGAGTGCACGCACTAAAAAATTGCAACATAAATACCACTAAATAGTGCTATTTTATGCTAATTCTTTTGTTTTCTTTTGTTTAATTAGTGCTATTTACTACTAAATAGTGACAACTGTTGCACACATCTAGTGAATGCACGCTATCTTCAAGGAGTTACTTAAGGTTCGTTTAATTAGCATCGGAATTTCTTTATTACATATTTAAGGGTTAATCATTCCGTGATCTTTTGTTGTAAATGATATAACAAAATGACTCGCAAAAGTCTCTAAACACAATGAGAATAGCGTTAGTTTTATATCGTGGAAAAGGGTCTAAACTATGTTTGAATTGCATGTATAATCTCTAGTTAAAGCAATAGTTGTTAAAAACTATAGGGCGTTCATGGGGTAGCGTGTGCATGTGCGTTGTGATTTGTTGTGATTGTTTATTGGCCTGACATGGCGAGAAGAGCTCTTGCGATTGAATCGTCATTTTCGCTATTTGTTGACTCCCCAGAAAATGGGAGAGGATCCCAAATGCTCTTGACTTCCTCCAGCTGTTCTCATTCCTCTGCAGCTACCTCAAGTCTTTTCTCTTTGCAATACCCAGTCGTTCTGGTAGTATACCAGTGCGTTCTTTTGAAGTGCCTTGCGCTCTTCTTCCCTTTGCAATATCCACTCGTTCGTGTAGTATACCAGTGCGTTTGAAGTATCTTGCGCTTTTCTTCTCTTTCCAATACCCAGTCGTTCTGGTAGTATACCAGTGCGTTCTTTTGAAGTGCCTTGCGCTCTTCTTCTCTTTGCAATACCCACTCGTTCTGGTAGTATACCAGTGCGTTCTTTTGAAGTGCCTTGCGCTCTTCTTCTCTTTGCAATACCCACTCGTTCTGGTAGTATTCCAGTGCGTTCTTTTGAAGTGCCTTGCGCACTTCTTCTCTTTGCAATACCCAGTCGTTCTGGTAGTATACCAGTGCGTTCTTTTGAAGTATCTTGCGATCTTCTTCTCTTTCCAATACCCAGTCGTTCTGGTAGTATACCAGTGCGTTCTTTTGAAGTGCCTTGCGCTCTTCTTCTCTTTGCAATACCCACTCGTTCTGGTAGTATACCAGTGCGTTCTTTTGAAGTGCCTTGCGCTCTTCTTCTCTTTGCAATACCCACTCGTTCTGGTAGTATTCCAGTGCGTTCTTTTGAAGTGCCTTGCGCACTTCTTCTCTTTGCAATACCCAGTCGTTCTGGTAGTATACCAGTGCGTTCTTTTGAAGTATCTTGCGATCTTTTTCTCTTTCCAATACCCAGTCGTTCTGGTAGTATACCAGTGCGTTCTTTTGAAGTGCCTTGCGCTCTTCTTCTCTTTGCAATACCCAGTCGTTCTGGTAGTATACCAGTGCGTTCTTTTGAAGTGCCTTGCGCTCTTCTTCTCTTTGCAATACCCACTTGTTCTGGTAGTATTCCAGTGCGTTCTTTTGAAGTGCCTTGCGCACTTCTTCTCTTTGCAATACCCAGTCGTTCTGGTAGTATACCAGTGCGTTCTTTTGAAGTGCCTTGCGCTCTTCTATTTCCAATACCCAGTCGTTCTGGTAGTATACCAGTGCGTTCTTTTGAAGTGCCTTGCACTCTTCTTCTCTTTCCAATACTCAGTCGTTCTGTTAGTATACCAGTGCGTTCTTTTGAAGTGCCTTGCGCTCTTCTTCTCTTTCCAATACCCAGTCGTACTGGTAGTATACCAGTGCGTTCTTTTGAAGTGCCTTGCGCTCTTCTTCTCTTTCCAATACCCAGTTGTTTTTCTTCCTCTGCTTTATAACAGGTTGGAAAGACTTTGTCTGTTCAAAGAAGTTGATGTCTATCTCTTCTCATTGTTTTTGGCATTCGGTAGAACTTCGTTGAATTTCTAAAGTCAGAATATCGAACTGTCTCTGTTCCAAACCTTGTTTTGGTTGGCGATATCGGAGTGCAAAGATGTTTTGTTGTTTACTTTGGGTGACCATCGGCTCATGGTCTTCATCAGCAGTTGTTTCACTGTCGTGGCTCTCTTCATCGCTGTTCTGTTCACTATTTTCAACATGCTCGTCGAGCTCACTCTCAATGTCAATATTGAGACTGCGAATTCTTGCTTTCTCTTCTTTGTCCATCATGACCTGTTGTGGTGGTCGGCGATCTTCGAATTAGTAACTCGCCATCTGGGTTCAGTGTTTGCTGGCATGACATCTCCCTGTAATTTCTCGAAAAATAGCTCAAAATTCCGGAGTTGCACTTCCATGGCGTCTTGGTGGTCTTGGCCAAACTCCATTCGCGTCTGTGATGTGTATTTCCATTGGCGCGGCAGAACTATACTTCTTGTCGTTGGCCGTTAGTCCCCCTTTAGTAACGTTCTGTGAAAGCAAAATCAAAAGCATTATAACAGTCAAGGAAAAGTCGTTTTTCTCGTTCCAATGATGTAAGTGTATGCCTTCATCAAAATGAACTTCAGGAAAAAATATACTTTCCAATCATCTGTGTCCATCAATTTCGTATACGTCTCATCGCGAAGGATGGCTTGTTTATGCTCATAAATCATGCTCTTGTTGAAGGCTTTCTGTTTGGAAATCATGGCAATGTACCTGCACACAATGATCAAACAACGATATGTTAGACGACCAGTTGCCAAGTTTGCAAAGCAATTGTCTTATACTTACCTAGTGGGAACAATGGCTGTGATAGGCGTGAATAGACTTGTTTTACCACTGTTGGGCTCTCCCACGAGGCATAGGACATTCTCTTTATGCTGTTTACCTTTGTGGTTTAACAGTCTTACATAATACTCGCAAAAGTGACGAATCTCAGTTTCGTCGAGGCTGTTTGTCAATATTTGCTTGAAAAACACTCGTGGAGATAACAATTTTGCCTTGTCTTCGTAGGGATATTTGACAAAGCTTCTCTGCTTTAAGTTATAGCACTATCCATCATTGATTTCTATTAAGTCAAAGTTGATTTTCAGTTGCTAACCGGCTCGTTGTCCGTAAATGCCAGCAACGATTCCAGAATAGCTTCTTTCAAGCTGGGATTTGAAATGGACAGGAATTTCTTCACCGAACAACAATGTTGGTATGTGTATATTGTTGCAGGCACTTTTCTGAAGACCTCTCCTCGATATATTGCATAATGGAGGCGCTCCATTGCTCTCTCTCGATGTCATTCAGCCAGATCACGTGTTCTGTCAGATTTTGAGGCTTGTTGGTCCTTGGTAACCTCTATTCCAACACATCAAACACAAGTCCAGCACGTGTTAGGGTTGCGACAACTTTGGTTCGTAACACAGCTCATATGTGAGGTGAGACAACTTGAAGGCGGACCACGCGCTCGCATCTATGCGGTGATGCCATTGGTTTGTCTATCATCTGATCACTAAGAATATTTAGATGGTGCATGAAGGAATTGTCCACGTTGGTTTGTAGAAAAGCATTCTTGTGGTCTTTCACACTGGTGCACAATGACCCTTACCCTATTGCAAACAAAGCTTTGTCTAAAAAAATACCGATAAGCAATATAAACCAAAACGAATCATGGATTCATATCAAAACATTGCCTTCAAATAGTTGTCCTTTACACAGTCATCGTTTCATACCCATATTAGAATAGCTTACCTTATTTGGAAGTACATTTAAACTCTTTCTAGCATTTTACTTGGTTTTTGAAGCCTCCACCTTGTATACGGTCTAAATGTATTATGGCCAGGTACTCAAAAGCACAGGGATCCCGCACTAAAGACAATTTTTGACATGTTTAACTATTATTAAGAAATTATTATTGAGCAGCAATCTAAGCAAATCAATGATGCTGACTTCATAAAAGCTCCATGGGTGACAGTTGGTTATAATCTAATTTTAGTGCCCCCCCCCCCCTTTCAAATGTTTGGATCATTTTTTAGTAGTGCCCCACCCCCTTCAAAATTTCTGGATCACTTTTTATCAGTGTCCCCCCCCCCCCCCCCTTTCAAAATGTCGGGATCCGCCACTGTACAAACTATTAATGCTTGTAAAACTGGATTACTTACTGTAAATATTAAAGATTGTAAAGCTCATTGAGACGTTAATGAAATGCGCTGTATAAGCACTACATTACATTACTTTTTTTTTATTTATTTTTTTTTTTATTGACAATATAACAAAATACAGTTTACACTAGAAGTCACATTTTTTACGTATATATTTACAATTCATTACAGATATACGAAGTTAATTTTATTCGAGACTTAAAAAGTTCCATTTTTGTAAATGAAATGTTAACTTATTTTTTCGTGTGGCTATTTTTCTTTCTATTTTTTCAAGGGCTAAAAGGCTATTGATAAACATACGAAGGGTTGGCGTTCTCCCTTGTCCTCTAACTTTGTACAGTAAAATTTTATATTCAATAAGCAATTGATTGATAATAACATTGTTACTTTGTAAACTAACCCCGAGTAACGTGCTTTCAAGACAATGTTCAAGTAATTCCAAGTTTTTTGTATAACACCAGTTTTTTATATCAATATAGAGATTTTTTGAGCAAATACATTCCACAAATAAATGATCTATCGTTTCAGCAGAGGTGTGGCAATATGAACACTGTGGAGATTCAATCAATTTAAAACGATGCAAATCTCTATTGAGATAAAGAATGTTATTGAGGATTTTATACTGAAAATACCTTGTATAGCTGTCTATTGTTGTCGTGTAAATTCTTGTATAAACTTCTTCCCAATTTATCGTGAAATTATCTATTCTTCTTTCAATATTTGCCTTAGCACTTGGCTCCTTAATTCTTTTACGAACAATTAAATCGTAAATATCTCTTGTAGATAATTTTTTACTTTTTTTCTTTTCTTCTATATTTTCATCGAAATGCTGATGACTAGCTTCTTCTAGAATACTTCTCCAATGCAATGGTATCGATTTTTTTAAGCTAAGCCAGTAAAAATAAAAATTCTGATTCAAACCCTTTTTGTGGACTTCCTCCCATTCGAAATTGTAACCCTTTGTACATAGGTCCTTAATAAAAAAAATTCCTTTATCCGCAAACTGCTTAAAATAACAGGCAGAATTACCTACTAGAATATGCTTATTGTTCCAAAGCGGCTGCCATAAGACATCTATAACATCAGTTATACTATCTTGTTTTGCATAGTCAGCCCAGCACGACAATACTTCATTATAAAAAGGGTGCAGGTTCCGTGGAATTTTTCTTTGATCGAAATTCACGCCAATAGCCTTCGTTCCGCCAATACTAATCAATTCATATTGTGGTATTATTTTCCAGATTTTATTTTCTTTGCTTAACAGAGAAATAGCCCACTTAAGGACGTTCCTGGGTATTGGTCGCGCGCATCGTTACTGCGCAAGATTGAGCGCGCGCGCTCATTACCATTGGTCAAATTAATGATAATTTTTCCTTCATTTTTTTCATCTAAGTCACAATTGTCTTCGATTGAAAAGCAATTGAGTTTATTTTTCTGTAGTTTAAAGTCAATTTGCTACAAAAAGAGCAAATATTAAACGTTTTATGCGGTAAACGGTAAATTATTAGAACCCAGTCTCCGCGCGGTATTCAAGATGGCCAGATTTTTTTTCAACTTTGCCGCAAGATATCTCGAAAACAAAGCCGGTGACCCCTATTTTTTTCTTTCGTGAAATGAAGCTTTTTATCAAGACTACAACATATGTGAAACACAAAAAAATGACATTACATGAAACGAAGAACAGTACACTTTTGTAAAATAAATCGACCCCTACCTTGGAACGAATCCAGCGACATCGCTTAACTTAAAAGCATCTTTATTTGTAAAGAAAGGCATAAACAATCCTATTATTTCTTGGAAATGGAAGACAACAGTTTATTAATTTTCTTTCTAAATTTTAAAGAGCGTTGATTTCTGTTTTACAACATTTTTATGACATTATTCTTTGAAAATGGTAGTGTTTAAATACGCGCGTTTTTTCATCAAAATACCCCATTTTGTACGCCTTGTACCTCAAAAACAAACTCGGTGACCTCCGATTTTTATTGCATTTCTGAAATCCTCATATAATGAAATAGCTTTGTACAAAGTTTCATAAAAATGACATTAGAACTTCATTTACCCAGGAACGTCCTTAACTCTATTTGCTTGTATGCAGCTTTCAAAATCAGGTAGTCTAATTCCGCCTTCATCATAGCCTGCTATAAGGGTTTCATACTTTATTTTAGGTTTTCTACCATTCCACAGAAAATCAATAATAACTGCCTTGATAATTTGATAGGTCCGCTTTGGGACTACTATTTTACCGTATACATACATGAGTTGGGAAAGAGCTAAAGATCTTACTACTTGAGCTTTACCAAACAATGTCAGATTTCGAGTTTTCCACAGGTTCAAAACTGCTTTAAACTTTTCCAAAGGTTCAATGAGATTCTTAGTATTATAAAAATCAATGTTGTAGGAAAAATTAATTCCTAAAATTTTGATACCGTCTTTGTAGAGATTAACCCACTTCACGTCTTCCAAAATAGTTTGTTTTTTTACCTTTTTGCCAATCCAACACGCCTCAGATTTAGATTTATTTAATTTTAGCGACGAAAATCTATAAAAACAATCAAAAACTTTTAGAGCCTCACGCAGGGCGTTGACATCTTTTAAGAAGAGTGTTGTATCATTAGCAAATAAAGCAATTTTTAAATGGGCGTTGCTTAGCTTGATACCGTTTATTTTGTCATTACAACTAATCATAACAGCTAATATCTCAATAGCCAAGATAAAACAAATAGGGTGAGATTGGATCTCCTTGTTTCGTACCTTTTTGAACCTTGAAGAAATCAGTCGCTGCTCCATTATTTAAAACGCATGCCTTATTTTTGGAAAATAACAATCTTATCCAATTAACAAAATTTATTCCAAAGCCAAAAGTTTTTAGAACTTCAATAATAAAACATCTATTTACACTGTCAAAAGCTTTTTACATTACATTACAAATATATGCAATGGAGAGATTTTCATATGACTGCGAAATAATGGCAATAGTCCACCTAATAGAGTGCAAACAATAAATCCGTGAAACACTTATTATTATTTAGTACAAACTAGTGTTAATTAAACAAAAGAAAACAATAAAATTAGAGTGCAAACACTAAATGTGTGCAGCAGTTGTCACTATTTAGTAGTAAATAGCACTAATTATACAAAAAAAAACAATAGAATTAGCATGAAATAGCACTATTTAGTCGTATTTATGTTGCACACGTTTGGTGTGTGCACCGTATTTTAACGTGTCGAAGTTGCATATAAAGGCCGTACGAGGGAGCTTGCTCCCCCAACACTCTCCCGCAACATGCTCCCGGAGCAAGCTCCCTCGTGTGTACCAACGATTTCACGCGAAAAATATGTTGCGCAACAATATGTTTGTATGTTTGCAACATAAATACCACTTAATAGTGCTAATAGTTGCACAGATTTAGTGTTTGCACTCTAGCACTCAACCAGAACATTGGTATTTCTTCTGTCTTGGTATTGTGTGTTCTTGTTGAGTGATAGTGACAAATAGTTACTAAATAGCTACTATTTGTTAGTATTTAGTTTGTTTTTATTTCATTGGTTTCTTGTGTAACTCTGATTTCGAGGAAATCAATTTCAAAATAAACAATAAAACTGAGAAAGAGACTATTATTCTTCAACATTCTGTCAGTTTCTAAAGAAAACAAGTGTATTTTTCCATCCTACCATAGTTCCTGCTGCAATTTGAACTGATGTCGACACATCCCTATAGAAATAGGCGATTTGCAAGACTTGGTCATTGCAATCTGGCCAATCACGTTCCGTTCCCGGAAAAACTTCAGTTTAAAAATTGAATAAAAAGATTCCCTGATGAATGTAAAGCCCAATACGGTGGATTAGCTCTCTTATCTCATACTCTCTTGATTTGTTGATACAACTATCTTTTCATTTACTTTACCATGATGGACTTTTCATTTGAGAGGAACAAAGTTGTGGTTTTTGGTATTTTCTCTAGGCAACATTTTCGGGCGTGGAACAAAATGGCTAATTTCTAAGGTAAGAAGTGAAGAAAAATGAATATTTTTCGTCTTTCAAAGCTTGCAAATTCGTGAAACTTTGTGAGATGACTTTTTTGTAGATATGCTTTCCATTCACACACACAATATGGGCGATTCTTCGTTATTATTTGATTTTAAGAATAGGAAAGTGCAAATATTTTGACGAAAAACACACTTTTCATTTTCTTTTTGTTATTGATTTCCTTTAAATAAATTACCACCATCCATGTTCTAACCTTTACTGTAAAACTCTACGATTGTCTTATTTTCAGTATCACAAATAGATCAACATAACATAAGTGGAAATGAAAAACAAACATGCGATCAGTATCCACCTGAATTTCAGCGATTTTTGTCACAATTACAAAAGCTTTGGTATAGCTACAAGACGTGTTTCAGATTGTTTGTCGTAAATTTGCTAAAACCGGATTGTTTGTACAAAACGAAAGCTGTTTCAAGTCATTCTAAGACATTTCATCAATCCAGGAATCTTTTACATGTATGTTCCAGATTTAAAACCACCCACAATTGAACACGATTTGTATTCAGTCACAACCATAACTTACATATCATTGTTATTACTTTTTGCACTCTTTATTTGAGCAATATAATTTCATAATATATTGTATATTTTAAAAAGAAAAACATATCTATAAAAAGTCATCTCGGAAAGTTTCACGAAATATGCATTTTTCTTCACTTCGTACCTTGGAAATTTGCCATTTTGTTCCACGCCCGAAATTGAAGTTGTAGAGCAAAAAATGAAAAAAATGTGCTTCAAAGATATTGTTCTTGATGTTCAATTTTATTTCCCCGCGGTTATTAGTCTACCAGAGTTTTGTTGCTACGCGATTTTCGTAAAGTGACCTGAAAAAAAAAGTCCTGAAAATCGCCTATTAGGTCAATTACCAGCGCGCGTGTGTGAGAGATTTTTGATATTTCATTTGGTTAACAAATAAGCCGGAGTTGAATTTGTCCATCCAATTTTTTGTAGTGAAATCCTACACATTTTAATCATAAAATGAAAAGTAGAAAATTGTCAAACGTCGCTCACACGATTTTGTAGCCACGAATGTAATGATCTAACGTCTTTTTGGGTTAGGTTTTCAAACAAAAGCTCTCCCTCTGCATTCGGAGCGCTAAAACCCACGATAAAAATAAATAAATAAAAAAAACATAGTCATTTTCTTCCATTATTTAGCTTTATAATGATCTATAATTCGCTGGCGATGTTTTTACGAAAATACCCCTTGTACCGTATTGAACTCGCATATCGATATTTGTACATACACTCATCGGCTTTAAGATAATGTTAAAGCTGTTCAGTGGCGCTCAATTGACTGAACAATGGAAAATGTTCAGTGTGTGGTAAATGTTCAGTCGTCACCTGTCATTGGATATTTTACTATTTGAGCGAGCTCATTTGAAATGTGAAGGGAACATTAGCAATATCATGAGCGGATCTAGACGGGGGGTACAGGCGATGCGCCCCACGCCTACGGAGCTCAGACAATTAAAAACTAATTTTCTCTAACATTCTGAAAAAAGAGTCGTTCAAAAACCCATGCAACAAAGTGCAATTGCTAAAATGTAATATAGTGTAATGCATCGAAGCCACAAAAGAAAAGAAAAAGATATGGTGTAATTAAGATGTAAAAAAGTGTACCTTAAAGTAATACGCTCAATTGTATTTCATATGTTTTCAAACCACTCTCAGAACATATCTAGCTAATTACAACATGTTGTCACATGACAAAAGAACATCGGTAATTTAATGAGAAATAAATGCTCCTATTTACAGGCTGTTGAATTGGAGAAAGGACAGGACTAATTTATGATTTCGATTGCTGAATTTATCGTAGTATTCAGTAATTGTTTGTGTGCGAAGTCTTGATTAAGAGTGGCTCAGGGAAATAGCCAAATAGCAGTTGTCACGAAGTATAAATTGCTAAGGTCAATATGTCTCGACGTTTTACAAAGAGCGTTGATTAGAAAATAATATCAATTGGTGTTAAGTGGATATAGGTGAGAATATTGTCAATAATGGCGGTGAAGTTGATGGTGATTAAGATGATGATGGTGGTTGTGGTGATGATGATTGTGGTGACGGTGGTGGTGATGATAATTGTTGTGCTGATGGTGGTGGTGATGATGATTATGGTTGTGGTGATATGTTGGCGGTGATGATGATGATGGCGGTTGTGGTGATGGTGGTGGAGGTGTTGAGGATGAGAAGATGATGATGATGATGTTGATGGCGATTGTGGTGATGGTGGTGGTGATGATGATGGTTGTGGTGATGGTGGTGATGGTGGTGATGATGATGTTGATGGCGGTTGTGGTGATGGTGGTGGTGATGATGATGGTTGTGGTGATGGTGGTGGAGGTGTTGAGGATGATAATGATCATTATTAGGTATTTGTTTATAATAATAATAATAATAATAAACTTTATTTCTATAGCGCACTTATCCTATGCTCAAGGCGCTTTACAACAATTTAAAATATTTATAATGATAAAAAAAAAAAAAAAAAAAGAAAAAAAAATTATACATATGTTTATGAAGAGAAAATACAATTGCTAAAAAATTCAAAATGGATAATAAACAAAATAAATTACATAAAAATGTTTTTATGAAGAGAAAATACAATTGCTAAAAAATTAAAAATGGATAATAAACAAAATAAAATTACATAAAAATGTTTTTAAAAAGATGTGTTTTTAGTTGTTTTTTAAAATGTTCAATCGTCGTAGAATTTCGTATGTCCCATGGTAAGTTATTCCAGAGTCTTGGAGCCACATTGGAAAATGCTCGATCACCATAAGTTTTTGTAGATGATCTAGGCTCTATTAATAATTTATTTGAGACAGATCGTAACGATCTGGAATACTGCCTGAAGTGAATTTTGGATCCTAAATAGTCAGGTGCTTTTTCATTGAGACATTTATATACGATAAGTAAAATTTTAAAAGTTGTTCTATAGTGTACAGGTAACCAATGCAGTTCTTGTAGCAATGGCGTGATATGATCAAATTTACGTCCTTGGCATACCACTCTGGCCGCAGTGTTCTGGACATATTGAAGTCTCTGTATATTATATTTCGGAAGTCCACATAGCAATGAATTACAATAGTCCATTTTAGATGTTACTAAAGCATGAACTATGGTAGCAGCAGATTTTTTTGTTAAGTACTTGCGGATTCTGGATACATTGCGGAGATGGTAGAATGATGACTTACAAACAGCAGACAGGTGAGTATCAAAAGACATAGTGTTATCAAATATCACACCCAAGCTTCTGGCTGAGGAAGATAAAGCAATGTTGTCATCCCCAACCCTCAGCGATTGAACAGGCGGTGATGCTCTGAATTTAGAGTGAAACAGAATAATTTCAGTTTTTTCGTGATTGAGTTTAAGTTCATTCAAGTTCATCCAGTTACAAATAGATGTGAGACAGTCTTCAATTTTAGCTTTCACTAGGTCAACTTCATGTGTTTTGAAGGAAAAATAAAGTTGGTTGTCATCGGCATATATGTGGTAGTTCAAACCATGTGACTGTATAACTTTGGCCAGTGGTGCAGTGTAAAGTAGATACAATATCGGTCCCAGTACAGATCCTTGTGGAACACCAATTTTTAGATCGCGTAGAGTGGAATTCGAATTATTTATGCTGACAAACTGAGTTCTACTAGATAGATAAGATCGAAACCATTCCAAAACTGTACCTTGAATACCAAAAGTACCTTTGAGACGACACATCAAACGTGAATGGTTCACCGTGTCAAAAGCTGCCGATAGATCTAAAAGTACCAAGAACACATTCTCTCCTCTGTCCAAGGACACCAAGATGTCATCTGTGATGGTAAGAAGAGCTGTCTCGGTACTATGGCATGCTTTATAAGCAGATTGCAGTGATTCGTGTAGGTTGTTGTTGATAAGATATTCATTCAGTTGCAGATATACAGTTTTTTCAATCAATTTGGAAATAAATTTCAGGTTTGAGACTGGACGAAAATTGGTAAATTGTTCAAAGTCTGCATTAGGCTTTTTCAGAAGTGGTGTTAATAAGGCGATCTTCAAGTCCTGTGGTATTACCCCAGTAGATAGGGATAAGTTTATGATTGTTTTAAATACTGGAATAAGTTTGGTGTAATATTCTTTCATTATAGTGGCAGGCAATGGGTCTAGTGAGCACGACTTAATGTTACATCTTATGATTAAGTCAACTACATCTTTCTCAGAGACGGTTTCAAATTCCATAAACAAGGAAGAACATGTTTTCTCAGTATCAGCCTCATTGTATTGCTCTTGATTCGTAGAAAATTCATTACGAATGTTCTCAATCTTTGTTGCAAAGAAGTTTGCAAATGAATTGGCTAATTCTTGATCATTCTTCGATGATGGATAGTACGTATCATTGTTCTTCTGAAGTAACTTGTTAACTGTGCGGAAAAGTTGTTTAGGATCACCAGCATTTTTGTGAATAATGTTTGAGTAATATTCTTCTTTAGCTTTATACAACATTTCATTTACTACTGAGCATTGCTCTAGATACTTTATTTTGTCATGTTCAAGTTTAGTTGATCGCCACTTACGCTCTAGTCGACGTCGAGTTCTCTTCTGATCTGCTATTTCGTCACTATACCATGGGGCATTAGGCCTGTTGACTATTTTGCGAGATTTCATCGGTGCTAACCTGTCCAAAGTGTTTCGAAGAACAGTATCATATCTGGTGACCAGTGATTGAAGGTTGGTATTTTCCTTGAGTAGGCCGGAACTATTGATCATTTCATCAAATGTCTTATAGTCGAAATTCTTAAGTCTACGAGAGAACACAGTTTTTCTTTGATTTGCTGGTTTCTGTAACTTTAGATTGAATATAATAGCTTTGTGATCAGATACAACAAATTGATTTAAGATTTTCACGTTGCTTACATCTAGGCTCTCAGAGTTGTTTCTAGTGATGACAAGATCCAATGTGTGCCCAAGATTATGGGTGGGGCCCGTAACATGCTGCGTGAGGTTGAACAGGTCCAATAGATTGATAAAACGATTTGTCATTCCATTAGCTATATCATCTATATGAAAGTTAAAGTCGCCCCATATCAACAGTTCTTCTGGACAAAGCACAGTTTCTTCAAGAAAGGTTGAAAATTCTTCGAAGAAAATATTTAGCATTGTACCCTCTGGGGGACGGTAAATGACAATCACTCTGAGCGATTTACGACCAACAAAAGTCATATCTAAACACTCAAATGATCTAAATGAATGATTCAGCACTCTTGTTTTGTCACTGATCGTTGATTTGAACAGCAGACCCACACCCCCACCCCTCCCTAATGGTCTGGGTGTGTGCGCGAAGCGATAGCCAGTTGGGCATAACTCACCAATAATGACGTCGTTGTCTTCATTACCAAGCCACGTTTCTGTGATGCCAAGTAAATCAATGTTGTAGTCAACAACAAGATCTTTTATTATAAGAGTTTTGTTGCATACTGATCTTGCATTAATGAGACAGGAGGTGAAAAGTTTATTAAACGTGTGCATGGGTTGGGTCCCATTGAGACGCGGATGACATTGTAATGTTTCTTTGTGTGTGAGAGAGAAATTGAAGAAATTGTCTGTGTTAAAGATGAATTTGGTTATGACGCAAAGTGCACATAGAGCAAAACCCCTCAATAATCATAACTAGAGTTTTTTTCATGACACATTGAGTTTTAGTCCATTTAATCCAGCGACCATGCATAAAACAGAAAACTGTGGAAAACGACATTTTTCGTGCTTTCTAATTGGCTGGCTGTTTTTTGTTTTTCTTTGAAAAGCATTATCTCGAATCGCAGACTCGTGTCGAACATAGCCTTCCATGGTGCCTGCTCTACTCCATAAGACAGTGATCGATTGTTAAGTTTTTTTAATTTATTGTCTATTTTTCTGTAAGCTATTTTTGGTCGAGTCTCTTCATTTATATCTTTCATCTTTAACCCACACATTGAAACCATCCAATAATGTGATTGTTTGATATTTGCTAGTATGTCTATGTTTGGTGCCGGCTATCACATCACAGCACGTGGATACTTCTATAATTTGTGGATATTCCTTTATTATGTCGTACGGAACAAATCAGCTTCGATAAGCTATGCGAGGTTAAATATGTGAGATAAAGCGAAAATCAAAACAAGAAAAAGAAGTGAGAGTCGGAACAATTAAAGACAAGGGTACAAACAAAATAATAATCGTTAAAAAAAATCAAACAAACAATCACACATGTCACAAACACAAGAGGTGAAAGAAAGAATGCGTGTGTGTGATCGAATAACGAGCGAGTGTGGATAAAAGCGAGTCAAGAGCGAATGGACATCGAATGTATGAACGAATGAATGAATGAATGAAAGAATGACAAAAGTAAAATGTAATATGACAAACACACTTAAATAGAAAAACAACATAATATAAATGAAGTAAAAAATCAACGAATAAGCAAACAGGAAGAAAAGGAAAAACATTCCTAAGTTGGCTATTTTGCCCACTTCCACAGACGCTTGTAAGGTTACAACTTCCTTGACCTCGCCGCTATTTCCCTTCGAAATCTAAATTTCCATCATCTTATAAAAACATCATTTTCTAGATTGCTTGGCTTAATTTGAATTGTTAGAGCGCGTTTATAATTCCCATGAATAATTGAATATCACTTATTTTGTTTTCTAATTGAACACCGAGGAACTCTACAAATGAATTGACGATTTTACACGCTCTAACACTGAAAAAATCTCGAACGGTGGCACTTTTTTGACCGCGCGGCGAACATCCTACGAACCCGTTTTCAACACAGTGACCTTTCTACCTTAATGTCGACTATGAAAAGCTATTTAATGGTCGTTTAACAATGCAGATAGGATGAAAACAACATAGCTTACATTGTATGAGGGTAATTATTCAGAAGACATGGATTTTGATTGTGCTGTCGCGGGGATTTGTCATTTTTGCGTCGATTTTGATCCATAATTGTTGGTTGGTTGTCGCGATTGATCTTAGCAAACGTTGGCAAATTCATTCGGAGGCTGTGAAAGGTAAGAAAATTTATTTTGTTTTCATATTAGGATGCTTTGCAAGTTCAGTTTTTGTCCTTCACGATCGTCTACTTCATATACTATAGACATTGATACGCCGCTCCGGTTAAAACTTGTAGTTAATGAAAATAGCAAAATTGAGTGTTTTTTATAGTATTTCTTGTGTGAAGAAAAATTTATTATTGTGTTTTCCAATGAAAAAGTAACAAAATTAAACGAAATTTAGTAGAAAAGATAATCCCAATTCACTCATTAATTGTATCTAATATTTAGATATAAAAAAAGAACTTCTCAAGCTAGGTTAATATTTCAACTTTCACTTACAAAGTCATCATTACCAAGGTTCTTATTTTCACAATATTCAATGAGTTCAATAATCTAGTAATTCCACAAAATACGAAATTGAGATCTTTCAGTATAAGCCATTTAAGCTTTTTTAGCAAATTTCCTTTGAACAATTTGCTTTTAATTTGTATTTATGTAACTAGCATGCTTCTTTCTCGGTAATTATATGATTTGTGCTTTTTCTCAATGAATAAATAAGTGAGTAAGCGAGAAAAAGTGTGTCTAGTCGGGGAATGAGTGAGCTAATGGATGAAACGATGACTGAATTAGCGTATAAATAGTGAAATAGTCTTTGTTGGGACCGTTTCTTGTTTTTTTTTCTTGTTGCTGAATGAATGGACGGACGGACGGACGGACAAAGGGAACAAATGGATGGATGGGTGAGTGAAGGGGTCTGATAAATTCAATCGAGCCCCATATCATCTAGTTTGAAATCACAGTTATTCTAAAACTCAAATGGATTAGTTCCGTGGTCATGATTAATTTACATGTAAAAAACGACTGAGTTTGCATTAGTCCATGTTCTACTGAGCGAGCAGAACCAACTTCATATCGTGGTTGCTCCTAAAATAGTGACCCAAAATTGCTCAAAATTGGAAAATAGACAATTTTAGATATAAGCTATCGAACTGTCTGGTAAATTCTATTGAACCTGTAGTTTGAATGGTAGCATGCCAAATCCAGAATTTGAGCTTGAGATTTGCTTCTTTTCATTGTTTCTAAAATAATTAAAAATGTACGATAACTAGCGGTTAAACTAGCGTGGACTGCGTCAGTGTTTCTAAGAAAACAATTGGAGTAAAAATGTACGATAAATAGCGGTTAAACTAGTGTGGACTTTGTCAATGTTTCTAGAAAAACAATGGGAGTAAAAATAGCCGATAGCTAGCTGTTAATTTAGTGCAAACGGTGCCTGAGTAAACCAATGAAGTATCGTTCAACCAGTTCCCGCCGGGGACTGCGCGTCAGCGTTTTTTAGAAAAAAATTCAATACTTAACTAAATTGTATGTATTATAGCGAGTGAAAAGGAAGCTTTCGTCTTATCGTATTTTGATGTATTTTTCTTCCTGTTTTTTTTTTTATTCGGGGATGTTGTTTTATTTTGCATGTTTTTCAAGAAAGCCCTCAATAATATGATACATAGCATGTTAAAAGATTGATAGAAACCCCCGAGCACCTATTAACTCTCAGTGGGGGGTGGCTCGCGAGACAATAGACAATCGGATTCTTCCCAGAATGCTTTGCTTGGAGATGTTTCGTATAACTGACGTGACACACAACAATTCCCGATATGCTTTGCAAACAGTAACGTTGTATATTCAAAACGATATGCAAAAACAAACGATGATAAACTGTTTATAAGCCATTCAAATGATATGCTTCACAGTGAAAATGTGATCGAACAAAAACAAACGACCTTCAATATAGAGAAAATGACTGGCATATAGTGTAAACTTAAAATAATAAAATGTTTATTTACTCAACTACATATTACTTTAAATTAAATTACAAGTACAGTTACTAAGTTTTTATCAGTATTTCTATACTGAAGTGGAAATAAGAATTGTAAGGAATTATAACACCAAAAATATGTTTTTAGGCTGGACTCAGCGTTTAATTTTTTTTGTAATGCCGAAAATTCCCCGGCATCACTTGGAATTACATCAAACTAATTGACAAACCTGATCACAACAAAAATTTACACAGTGGCCGATCTAGGATTTTTTTTAAGGACAGGGACCAATAGGTATTTTCCAACTATTTTCGTTACTATATCCCTTTTTAGATTCTCATTAGCATTTTCTAGTACACTATCATTGCAGTTCATTTATGAGAATAAAACACTCTAAATGTATTCGGATGATATCGATCATTTTATTTCAGTAAATAAAATTTCTAAAATATAAAAGAAGTAAAAAAAAATTATTTCTTTTTGTTGGGGGGGGGGGAGTCACCCCAGTCCCCCTCCCTGAATCCCCCCTTTTACAACTCTCTTAACTCTGTTAATGTCCCATCAATGATGCAACTGTGCTATATATAGAATACCAACGCATTGGTTTTAGCATTTTTATGGTCGATATTATCTGTATTTGATTGTTTATATGTAGCTGAATTACAGTTGCAAATTTCTGTCTGACGTTATTAAGTTAATTTGCTTTTCACAAAGGTCCCGCTGTTTTTCTTATTAAATTCTGGATTAACTGCTCTGTAGGTTATTCAGTGTGGAATTGGAAATATAAGATACCAATAAACATGAATATGAACTGTTAAGACGTTATTTTTAGTCATAGTTGAAGAGAGTGTTACTGACGTTTAGGACGTCAATCCGTCGTAGTAAAAGAGAGTGTTACTGACGTTTAGGAGGTCAATTCGTCGTAGTAAAAGAGAGTGTTACTGACGTTTAGGAGGTCAATCCTTCGTAGTAAAAGAGAGTGTTACTGACGTTTAGGACGTCAATCCTTCGTCGTAGTAAAAGAGAGTGTTACTGACGTTTAGGACGTCAATCCTTCGTAGTAAAAGAGAGTGTTACTGACGTTTAGGACGTCAATCCTTCGTGGTAGTAAAAGAGAGTGTTACTGACGTTTAGGACGTCAATCCTTCGTCGTAGTAAAAGAGAGTGTTACTGACGTTTAGGAGGTCAATCCGTCGTAGTAAAAGAGAGTGTTACTGACGTTTAGGAGGTCAATCCGTCGTAGTAAAAGAGAGTGTTACTGACGTTTAGGAGGTCAATCCTTCGTAGTAAAAGAGAGTGTTACTGACGTTTAGGACGTCAATCCTTCGTCGTAGTAAAAGAGAGTGTTACTGACGTTTAGGACGTCAATCCTTCGTCGTAGTAAAAGAGAGTGTTACTGACGTTTAGGACGTCAATCCTTCGTCGCAGTAAAAGAGAGTGTTACTGACGTTTAGGACGTCAATTCTTCGTAGTAAAAGAGAGTGTTACTGACGTTTAGGACGTCAATCCTTCGTCGCAGTAAAAGAGAGTGTTACTGACGTTTAGGAGTTCAATCCTTCGTAGTAAAAGAGAGTGTTACTGACGTTTAGGACGTCAATCCTTCGTCGCAGTAAAAGAGAGTGTTACGGACATTTAGGACGTCAATCCTTCGTCGTAATAAAAGAGAGTGTTACTAACGTTTAGGACGTCAATCCTTCGTCGTAGTAAAAGAGTGTTACTGACGTTTAAGACGTGAATCCTTCGTCGTAGTAAAAGAGAGTGTTACTGACGTTTAGGAGGTCAATCCGTCGTAGTAAAAGAGAGTGTTACTGACGTTTAGGAGGTCAATCCGTCGTAGTAAAAGAGAGTGTTACTGACGTTTAGGAGGTCAATCCTTCGTAGTAAAAGAGAGTGTTACTGACGTTTAGGACGTCAATCCTTCGTCGTAGTAAAAGAGAGTGTTACTGACGTTTAGGACGTCAATCCTTCGTCGTAGTAAAAGAGAGTGTTACTGACGTTTAGGAAGTCAATCCTTCGTCGCAGTAAAAGAGAGTGTTACTGACGTTTAGGACGTCAATTCTTCGTAGTAAAAGAGAGTGTTACTGACGTTTAGGACGTCAATCCTTCGTCGCAGTAAAAGAGAGTGTTACTGACGTTTAGGAGTTCAATCCTTCGTAGTAAAAGAGAGTGTTACTGACGTTTAGGACGTCAATCCTTCGTCGCAGTAAAAGAGAGTGTTACGGACATTTAGGACGTCAATCCTTCGTCGTAGTAAAAGAGAGTGTTACTGACGTTTATGACGTCAATCCTTCGTTGCAGTAAAAGAGAGTGTTACTGACGTTTATGACGTCAATCCTTCGTTGCAGTAAAAGAGAGTGTTACTGACGTTTAGGACGTCAATCCTTCGTCGTACTAAAAGAGTGTTACTGACGTTTTGGACGTCAATCCTTCGTCGTAGTAAAAGAGTGTTACTGACGTTTAGGACATCAATCCTTCGTCGTAAAAAGGGAGTTTTACTGACATATACAAAAAATAATAAAAGAACATCTGTTCAAAACACGCTACTCAAGATATAAAATTTCAAAAAGAATTAACGTTTTGTTTGTTTCATGATAAGGAAACCTCTTCAAAATCTACACAAACAAAATCGTCTATGGTTAATTGTAAATATTTTCATTTATATTATAATTTCGCCCAAGGGTTCATTTAAATTGTGTAGATTCTAGATCGAATTACCTCACGCTATATAAACTTCATCAGGCGACTTCCACAAAGAAGTCACGTGACCCCATCTCCTATAAGTACTGAAAAACGTGTATCAAAATCATTAAAAGCATTTCAGCTTTTAATATCGGCCGCAAACACAGGAAAATGACAATAAAATGTCCTGATTAACTTTAACGTCACTGTTTGTTTACCTGGGGGATAGAATCGCCAAATCAAATAGAAAATTCGATACAATTTGCTCCTAGCAAAACAGTTTAATTTATAATGGCCCGGTTTCCAGGTATAGTATGGGTTTGTATGTGCTAGATGATATTCACGTTGTTTGGGGGCTATTCAACTTCTTTTACTAGATAAATACGGGTTTCAGCACAATTTTCGGTGAATTTGCGTTGATTTAAATTGACACCATCCTACGGCCATGTTCCTTTGCGTTTAAACAATAAATTGTTTTGATGTGACGTCATAGTAAATCAGGCTAATTAAAAATCGTCAAATTTCTCAAAATTCGTTTGAAAAGACGTTTTGCGTGCATGTGCTATCGTACTCTAGTTTTCTGGACGTTTCCTAAAAACCATTGCTATTAACATCCTCCGAAACTTTCCCGTTTCGGGCGACATAACTATTTTGCCTGGGTTTCCCAAGATTTGTTATTACTTTTTTTATCATGAGTTGAAACTTGGTTCTTTTACTAATTCTAATATGCTTTCTTCATTTCTGGACCTCATTTTCACAAAGCTGCAGAGTTTAGCAGACGGGGTCACGTGGTCTCTTAGTTCAAGTCGCTATTTTGTTTCTTTGCGTGATTTTGAAGTAAAAACAAAGCGTGACTGGATAATGAATTACTACCGACGTACCACACAATACACAGTCACATTCTATCGTTATATACGCTCTATTCATTGACTTTCTACTTTCCGTTTATTTGTGCTTTTGCTACTTTGTCAAGACTATCTAAAGGCTGAAGAATTTAAGTTTCTCGGTAAAAGAAAGTCGAAACGTTGTTATAACTCGTTATTGTAACTTGCAGCAAACGTTTTGGGGAGAATACATCGAACATCAAAGGCAGTAAGTGAAAGTATAGTTTAGTATTTGAAAATTTAATCTGCTTGTTATATTTTGCAAAGGAGTCTAATGCTTTGCTCTGAAAAACAAACAAACAAACAAAACAAAACAAATTAAATACAAAATGACTTTATTTGGCTTTTTTTTGTAATTAATAAGTTGGAACATTACAAAATTTATAGAGGGCTGGAGGCCTCCAGAAGCAAAAATGTGTTAGACGAAGTCTAGACCTCCATTTATTGTGAATACTTAATATAAATATTTAATTACAAATACTTATAATTATTTACAATTTTACATATTTGCATATGGCAATTTCAGTACATAGTTTGTTTTTTTCCAAAGATGATATGCTGCTTACCTTTCACGAAATACTATGTAACCCACAAATCATCTTTTATAGAACAAAATGAACTTTACATGAAAGCAATTTTCTAGTTGAAGGAGTAAGAAATATGACATGTTATCGATTCAGAGGAAAGCTAATTTTTATGCTAAAACCCGGATACAAGTAAAAAGATATTAAAATTATTGCGCATAGAATGAGATCGAGATTTTCAAAAAACTGAATACAAACGTTAGCATCCGAAAAAGTAACAAAACTTTGAATTCTTGCAACCAAAAAATGAAATTTATACAAAACTACGAAAACAATCGTCCTCGGCCAGGAGGCGAAAATCAGTGCAAGACACAACCCGTTTACCACAAACACAGAGTGAAAATCGTTCCAAATTTATAAATACATACAAAAACTATCGTTCCTAGAAAAGAACTTTCAAGTACCGCTGATTTAATGCAGCAATTTTTATAATCGTCGGTAATCGGAATATTTGCTCGTTTTGCTGTAGGTTTTCAGACCAAATGTTTTCAGAGACTAATTGCCCTATTTCACTATGACATCATGGTTTGTTTACATGAATAAGAACAGACCTAATTCGGGTTAAATACTTCTCCTCTAGCACATTTTGCTTTGCACTTGAACGTATATCTTTTATTATAAATAGATTTTTAGCCTACTTTGAATTGAATAAAAAATGCTGTATCCCCTTTAGCGACCATGATTCTTAGCGTTGAAACAATAGATTTGTTTTGATGTGACGTCATAATGAAATAGGGCAATTGCGCATGCGTGTTAACGTCAAGAACACACTGTTTCATTAAATGGAAGCTGCCGGGTAAGCGCGAGGTACTTGGTCACTGGGGCAAGTTCAGGAACACACTTGCGTATCTAGGGGTAGTGTGACGCGCTCCGTTGCACCTGTTTTTTCGCCGTTTTAATAATTTGAATTCAAACGAACAGCACTGATATAGTTAAAGCAAAGAAGTAGAAAATCTGGACCCGTTTTGAGAAATCCTGGATCGCCACTGGAACATGCTTCGAAAAGAACCAACATGAAAAAAATTAGCGTATCACAAATTTTGTATATTTGGTAAAATACAAGTACTTCCCAAAGAAATGTATTTTTGATAAAAAATAATTGGATTACATTAGTATTATATCACCAACGCACAATCAATTTACCAAATAGAACGCAAGATACATTTATTCATTTGTCAATATATATTTTTTATTATTAATGAGAATGCTTTAGTGTTTGAGGGTAGGAGCCAAGTACTAAAACGAATAAGAATTTAATGGTCAAACTATGACGCTGCTTAGTGTTATCAGTTCCATGCAAATTTTATGCAGTATTTACTATTAATGTTGTTTTGAAAGATCCTGAACAAGCGTTTGATGTCCATGTCTGCAAACTATTCCTGCTCTTGCTTCAGATTATGAATTGAACTTTTTAAACTGTTTTTTTTTTAAATGACAACTACAAATTAAACAATGTGACGCCCACGGGTATTTCGCATTAACGACAAATCAACTAGAATGGATTATTATATCACGCGCAAATTCAGTTTTTCTTTTGATCAGTGAAAAAAAAAAAAAAAAAAAAAAACAATTAACACCCAATGTGCAAGTCAGTGACAACAAGAAAACATGATTTCACTTTTTGTTCAGAAGATTCATACGATTAACGGTTAAAATAAATAGGATTTACTGCATTGTGTCGTGAGCAGGTTTGAATTGATGGACGAATAAATAATGAATAGTTGGTTCAATAAACGGATGAGCAAATGAATAAATAGATGAAAGGATGGATGGATGGATAATAGACATTCCCCGCTGTCGCGTTACTGGCCACAAAACAATTGATTCAGAATGATGCTGGAGTGTATGAAATACAGGGAATGTATGGATTTAAACACTTCAGCCTCAGTGTGATTCTATTGTTTGGTGGCCAGTCAAGCAAATGCGCGGAAGGTCATTAACTGCGCACATTCTTAAAATTGAACGATTAATGAATGAACTAGCAGAGGAATAAATGAGATCTGGTGATGATTAGGTGGAAAAATATGTTGGGCAGTAATAAAATGCATGAAGCTCGAGCCGATTATGAAGTAATTCTTCACTATATTGCAAATGTTCTTGATTTTCCATGTGACAATATTAATGCAACTTGGTGTATTTCTAGAAAAACTAAACATTCCTACATATGCATTTTTCCATTAATTTAATTATTAGGATTAAGAGCTAAAGAGTACAAACACTAAATCCGTAAAAGAGTAGTAATACTAAATAGTACAATTTTATGCTAATTCTATTGTTTTCTATTGTTTGATTACCATATTTGTGTTTCACGGATTTATTGTTTGTCCTCTACTTACCATGTATTACAAGCTAAAATAAATGTATATTTATCTCATCTCATCAACATTTTAGCTTATTGTATAACCTCTACTTTACAATGTTTTACAAGGTAACATCTCATTTCATCGTCGACATTTTAGCTTTTAAACTATCAACAGAACTCCTTTTGAGAAGTTACATATTCCCATGGCACTATAAAAGTCCCAACTCTAATTGATATGTATATGTTCTCGTGTTTTGTCTGCGACAATCAATTAAGCATATGTACTTCACAGTGATCAAATAAATCAATACACTAGATGGAGTTTCCCTGCCGTAAAAAGGTTTTTGTTTGGATAAATATTACTAACGTGTCACTTGAATTGATGGTACTTGTGTTTCGAAATGATTTTTGTAGCCATAAAATGCATCATTTCTAGGTGTTTTCGGAGAGGGCAGGGCAGGGCAGGAGGGATAAGGGAGGGGATAGTTGATTTTACCTCCATACGATCAAAGAATAGACCCGTTTCAAGTTCTTCATTGCTCAGACTAAGCCTCAATTGTAGGTAAATTAACAAAATAATCCAGACAAGATCATTGGTATTTATATTGTTTTTGATTGGCCGTGCATTCCCACGGAATGTACCTCGTACATCTACAAATCGCACATGACAAATCAGCCATTATATAGATGCACAGTTGACGTAAAAAATGCAGTAAGAACACAAAGACATTCACAAGACGCAGTCGAGTGCGTGACTGTTGTTTTCACCACATTTTGACCTCATCGATCTGTGTATCTATAAGAGTAGACGCACGAAAAAATGATACTTTTTTCTTTCCTTTTTGTTTGGGATATTGTTTGAGCATTGCCACTGAGAGCGCGTTTAACTGTGCGTCTCCGTTTTCGACCAATCAGAGCGCTCGTAGTATTCTGACTATCATATTATGGTATATCTTTTGCAAAACTTATTATACCATTACAATCGTTGATAGCATCATGGAAGTGGCCTATGCTATCAGCTTCAAAAGTGGGACATTATTTAAACAATTGTACGTGGTGGGTAAAAATTAAATAATTTTTTCGTGAACTTGAACTTCCCACTCGCCCACACACTGATAAAGCCTTTAAATAGCTCGCCACCTCTATGTAGAACCAGGTTGTTATCTGATCATCTATACCATCATCACTGTTGTATATTGGCGGTGACAATGTACGTATTCAAAACCATCTAGAAGTATTAACTAGGATAATCTGCAAAAATATTTGCCATGAAATGATGCAACAAGCCTGTAAATGAACGGCGCCCGTGAACAGATGATGAGAGATGTTGAGATCACTATGGTGGAGTCTATGGCGTCCTAATAAGGAATGGACCATTAGATATTTGAGGGGGGGGGGGGGGGGGGGGGTGGGCAAATACCAAAAACATATCGAGCAAGGCTTTAAACAAAAAAAAAATATCGTGCACGGCAGATGTGCGAATAAAACATATCGTGCAGGAAGGAAGAAAATATCCTGCACAACAATCACACGGGAAAAAAATATGCTGCACAAAAACAAATGCCCAACTCCCCTCAAATATCTAATGGTCCGTCCTTAAGTGTGTGTGTCGGGGGGGGGGGGGGGAATGTTGTCCTCTCACGATTACAAAATTTTGCATTTTACGCCTCATGGTACATTTTTTGGCCGTTTCTTAGTATCGATACTTCCGCTAATGTAAGCCTTTGTCATTCTTTTGCCAATAGAACTTCTTGAAGGATATTGTGTTTCTGGTTGCTACGTCATAGCATAACAATTCGTTTGTTTGGGATTTACATTATATCGTCTTTTAACCACAACTACCAGAATGCTTTGCGAAAAGTGATTAAAAAAATTTGAATATGGCTTAGTGGAATCTTTCTTTTCGCTTCTAGTCTTAAATAGTTAAACATTTCCGATAGATATTTGAATATTCCTCACCATTATCATGTAGACAATGTTTGTGACTAGTTATTTTGCAATTTCGGATGGGAATAAGTCAACCATTGTACACCCTTAGGACCCGTGCAACATCAGAAGTTAACTACATGCAGATATCACGTGACTAGTGAATATTCCTCATCAAATATCTAGGTATTCAATTTCGCTTGTGTATTGACTGAGATTGTTCAGTTGAATGGGCGACTTGCATTTAGGGGTTACGTGTCCCCAATCTCCCCTAAATCGCATCCCCTTGTACAAATGAGGCACAGAAATGAAAAGAACATATCAATATTAATAAAAGTATTCAAGTTTATCTTCTAATACACAACACAAAAAATGACGATTAATTGAAAATCATGATTTTTTTTAAGATTCGTCTGGAAAAACGCGTTGGGTGGTAGGCTTAAGACCTGAATCCTAAAATCACTGCTATTTCGTTTTATTGGGTACGGGTGAGTTATACTTAGTACTCTTGTTAATCGTAGTGTGTGTGTGTGTGTATGTTTTTTTTCTCATACCTGGACATCAATTTTAGAAAATGACACGATATTGCGGAGATAGGGTCACGTGACGTTGCATTCTCACGAGGAAGTGTTCTTCTGTGGTTCTACATTTGAATGATAGTGAAATGATCAGAATACGTGTTGGTCACGATCCTACTTATATTTTTCTTTCACAACATTTCAGCTGTTCTTTAAGAACATTAGTATTCAGTTTGTCTTTAGTTTGAATATGTTTTTTTAATTATTTTCTGCAAAAAGGCAATCGTCTGTCTACGTTTAACATTTTAATATGATTTTAATCACTTCACAGTTTGAGTCCTATTACTCAATTACTTTGAACGTTGGTCTTTGGTGACGTCATTATGTGTTATTAATAGATGGCATAAGATTGAATTCACTTGGGAAATATAAGAAATGTCACGCATTGTGTATATGATTTGCTTGGATTGATACAGACGACAAACAAACAAACAAACAAGTAAAAAAAACAAGCAAACAAACAAGCAAACAAACAAGCAAGCAAACAAACAAACAAACAGAGCAACTACCAGATGAATTACCATATAGAAAAAAGAAGCAAAATAATAATAATAATTAAGAAAGAAAACAAGGTAGCAAGCAGAAACAAAGCACAAAAAACACAAACAAACAAACAAAAAAAGAGTTAACAAACAGACAAACTAACACAAGAACATGCAAACGAACAAGCATATAAGATGAACAAATATATGCAAACAATAAAATCAGGTTATGAAGTGTGTTTTAGGAGAAAATCTAAACGAATGAAATAAAATGCTTTACAACAATACCGGGAAAAAAAATAGACAGATCCGTGAAGATACCAAAAATAATACCGAAAATGAAAAGGAAGAAATTTGGCTCTTAATTTCCGGAAAATTACTTTGTCGGATCAATATCAATCACAAGCAAGACAACAACATTCCAAGAATAATCACTGTTTTTGTATTGCTGTTTTTTTGTTTTTGTTTTTCATTTTTTTTAATTTAAAATTTTGATTGCAGATGAGACACTAATGAACCCGAAACTAACAGCAAAATAATTTGTTCGTTTTGTATCTGAATGAAAGTATTAACAGTCAAAAATTAAGTAATTGATGTTTGTATTTAGAATCTTACTTTATGAAAATTCAGCAGAATTGACAAAGATTCAAGGCATGATAATCGTCTCGCAAATCTTGCATAATCAAATAACATGGCATAGTGCACTTAAAAGTAATACAGATTCGTAACATAATACCTTGAGATTTATTCAGCTATTCATTTATTTATTTCGTCGTCCTTTATTCGTTATTTGCATGTCTATGATTTGTTTTTATTTTGTGTTTTATAATTTATCTATTCGTCGTTTATCTATTTATTCATTTATTCATTTATTTCTTTAGTTTGACAATATTTTTTAATTTATGTTTGTTTGTTTGTTTGTTTGTTTGTTTGCTTGTTTGCTTGTTTGTTACTATTTCCTTTTTCGCAAAAACCAAATTTGAGACTTTTAACTAATTTTAACAATCTCATTTTGTGATTTAAATTCATCCTTTTACAATAATTGAGGTTCTTTCCAAGAGATAAGTATATTAAGCCTTCCGCTTGTATCAATAAAAAGTTGATTGTATGCCTGAAGAAATGATCTAATTCCAGCATAACTTTCGGTTAGTAACATAGAACGCTTAGAGATCAAACGGGCGAAAAATTAGGAGAAAATGTCGAGAATACGAAGGTTTTTTATTTAGTTTTTACATTTATAATTAAATTCCATTTTCGATTCAACACATATTTTTAATATTGTTTGACTTTTTGACCTGATGTGTTTCAGAAAATCAGTATAAGTCAGCCGTATTTGGGGAAAAAATAATGTTGATGTCGTTCTCTGTTTTCTTGCTCTGACGTTTCATAGAACAAGAGAAAGAAAAAGATCGAGTTGTCAGAATTCTTCATTTTCCCTGTTAACAATGTGTGCTTTACCATAGTATCTTGGCCTCTCTTTTATGGGAGAAGATACAACAGCGAAATAGGTCTCTGCTGCCAGGGAAATTCTGCATTCATTATAAGAACATTTTTTTTTTGGAAAAAAAAAATCAGTTTCCAATGTATATATGAATTCTCAGAGTTCTGTCTTGAATGACAGCTGTCAGTCATTAAGATCCTTGAGAATAATTTAAAACAATATTCATGTTACTATTTGAATACTACAGCAGTTCAAATTTGACGTAAAAACTTGAGACAGATGTTCCCAGTAAAAATGACGATTGTAACTGGCAACATTACGCATACAAACTTCTCCGGTTGAAAAGCGTAACCGAAAACCATCTTTTTAATTGTGGAACTGTCCCTAAAAACGCAGCTTTTTCTGAACAGTAGGAAAGCATCAAAAAAGGTTAGTAACGTACTGCTTTAAAATATCGAGTTACTGAAACGTTGTGGAATAAAGCAATGAGCTTGTATCTGGTGCCTTTTGTTTACTAAAAGTGTTCTGCTAGCAGGGTAGTGAGTTCCACAATAAACCAATATTTCAAGTCGTGTTACATTATTTCAAGCCCCTTATAAGTATGTCCTTTTTTAAATTCAGTTTGTTTGGTAGAATAAAATTTGTGATTTTTGGAGTAAAAATAAAATATCGACTTAAGAAAATGCATTTTGAGACGCCTATTCAAGGTCACATTATAAAATTCAAATTATGCAGCTTAAAATTGAGTTAAACACCAGAGAATATAACTCTCCAACAGATTCGATTTGGATATTGGATTTTATATGTCAAAAAGGCGATGAATTAGAAACAAAATTGAATCAGTTAAACATAATCGTCCATCTAAATAGTTTTCTTATCAACTGAAAGCAATTTTGAATAACATTTCGTTTTTTTCACTGCCCATCGATTTAGATGGCAGATCTTCAACTGTTGAATATTCAATTTTTCCTCTGGGGTTTAAATGAATCTGATTCAAAGCGCAAATTTTCGCTGGTGCATTTGTGAATTCACCTATTTTTTTATTGTTTTTGATTTTTTCATTGCCTCCAGCTGTGGAAGATTGAATATTGAGTTCAGTTATAGAAAAAAAAATCGATTTTTTCGGCTTTGAAAACCAGATGTTTTGCTTCAAAATTGAGCTTTTTTTTAGTGCTGTCTCGGTAAAGGATGAATAACATTGAACAATATAGTATTTTTAATTATATGAAATACTAGCTCATTCCTGTTGTTAGATAATAATAAAATGCCTTTTATATATATAAAATGACAACAGCATGAAATAACGTTCAACTCAACAATTCATTTATTCTTTCACAATAAAAGGTGCAAAAACTAAAAACTTAATCATTCAAACGTGTATGAATCTAAGGGCTTTAAGCGTTCACGAATCAAAAGTAATTGGGTTTAGAAAATGATAACACAAATTTAAATTGAGCATTATTAAAAATCAAAATTGCAACTTTATATTATGTGACAAAAAACTGTTTTACTACTGTCGTCTTTAATCATAGTAGTAAAAGTGTTACAGTGATGACGTTTCTATGACTTCAAAATAATTGAAAAAGAGGAAGAAGAATTACTTTTTGTCGTATTGCTTCTCTATATCATTTTCAATCTCACGAAAGCGACCGACCAAAAAATGTTTCGATACCGGGTCATTCTAGCAGTGTTGGTCGTATTTTAAGGGTTCGAAACTAGACAGTTAGCCTCGTTTGATATACAATTGTATCTTGATCTGTTTTACATCCGAAGTCTGTACAATTTAAGTGTTTTTGAGTAAAAATAGATCAGGAAAGAGACTACACCCAACGTCTCATGTACGATTATTGTAAATATCCGTAAAGGAATTTAATAAATAATAACGAAAGGGAAGCTGTAAAATCAAAAAGACTATATGTCAAACATGATGCTGCTGATGTTAGCAACACTGATATAGTTTAACCGCTAGATATCTTTTACTTTTACTTTAATTGTTTTCTTAGAAACACTGACGCAGTCCACGCTAGTTTAACCGCGACTTATCGTACATTTTTACTCCAGTTGTTTTCCTAGAAACACTGACGCAGTCCACACTAGTTAAATCGCTAGTTATCGTACATTTTTACTCCAGTTGTTTTCTTAGAAACACTGACGCAGTCCACACTAGTTAAATCGCTAGTTATCGTACATTTTTACTACAATTGTTTTCTTAGAAACACTGACTGACGCAGTCCACACTAGTTTAACCGCTAGATGTCTTTTACTTTAATTGTTTTCTTAGAAATACTGACGCGCTGTACAAGCTATTCTAAACGCCAATCAGTAGTTTTTTCTTTAGTGAATTGATGCTTTTATGTATAGTTTGTGTCATTTGTGAAAGAATCCCACTCTAGTATATGTTTCCGCAATAAGACCATTCGTGTGTCAGGCTAAAATCACTTATCACTAAATTGTCAGTCTGCAAATAAGCAGCGATTTTGCTCTTCATATACGACTGCAAGTACTTCATGTGCTGAGCATGTTGTGTACTTCATCGCACACTCGTCACTAGAGTACACAATTCTAATATCACTTGAAGTATCTACCCCATTGTGAAACCACAGAACTGTAACACATGAGGGAGCTGGCCTGGAAGCAAGAGTCGTTGTTTTCACTTCACTTGCGCACGGTAACTTCTTATTATGAAAATGTATATATATGAGTACGTATCTTTGCTTGGTAAACAGATAAAGCAATGGGTTTTTTCCATTCTGGCCCTTTTTTTTAATTGGGGGACTTTTGCGGACTGCTATATTATGTTAGTGATTAGTGCCCCCGTTGTTAGTAAGTACAGACACTAAGGATGGTCGATCGTACCTGCGCATGCGTCCTTAGTGGTTCTTTAACGTCCACAACAGGATTGCAGTATAGACTAGACGAGACCTCCGATTTTGCGTCGTTATCCGAGAGGACGTGAATATCTTACCAATTGCAGACACTTAGTCTGATTTGCACGTTATATGAAGTACTTGTACATGCCAGGACGATTAATTCCGCTGATATAGACGGGGCAACACAAGCTTAACTCAAACAGTTAGTCAGTCAGTCAGTCAGCCAGTTAGTCAGTCAGTCAACCTATCAAACAATCAATCAATCAATCAACTAATCAGTCAATCAATAAATTAATTAGTCAGTCAGTTTGTTAGTCAGTCAACCTATCAATCAATTAACTAATCAATAAATCAATTAATCAACCTATCTATCAATCAATCAGTCAATCAATCAATCACTAATAAGTCAATCTATCTAATCAATCAATCAATCAATAATAATAATAATAATAATAATAATAATAATAACTTTATTAACGTGTCAAATAAAATAGCAGTTTTCCACTAAGTAAGGACACCTAACATGCATGTATCAGTAACTATCAGTAACTGAATCAAACAAAACAAAAAATGTATTATTGATTATCCGTTAGTTATTTATAGGCTGAACAATCAAGGATCGAACATAGTGCACATCTTCCTGTGATTTACACATAAACATCAATATACACACTTGATCAGTTTCCGTATACCTTCATTACACAAAACTCATGTTCCGCTGTTCTTTGTCGTTAGTCCATGTTCGCCTTTCCCTTTCAAAGACACGCTATGGTTATATAACATTAACAAGTTTGAGATTGCCTTAAGCTATGGACAATACAGTATAAGCCTCTTTAAACATTATCCGCAGACATCACATATACAGTCAGAAAAAAAATGGGATAAAGCAGTATTTTAGTGTCGGTTCATTTGGGATGTAAAAACACAGGACACCGACACTTCGCGTTTGCATTCTTGGAGACATTGAAAGCTACTTACAAATAAAAAAAGAAGTGTTCTATTTTACTAATTATTACAAATTTAGCCGCCACTTATCTTTCATTTTGAATTGTTTTCCTAGAAACACTGACACAGTCCACACTAGTTTAACCGCTAGTTATCGTACATTTTTACTCCAATTGTTTTCTTAGAAACACTGACGCAGTCCACACTAGTTTAACCGCTAGTTATCGTACATTTCTACTCCAATTGTTTTCTTAGAAACACTGAAGCAGTCCACACTAGTTTAACCGCTAGTTATCGTACATTTTTATTCCAATTGTTTTAATGAAACACTCACGCAGTCCACACTAGTTTAACCGCTAGTTATCGTACATTTTTACTCCAATTATTTTCTTACAAACACTCACGCAGTCCACACTAGTTTAACCGCTAGTTATCGTACATTTTTACTCCAATTATTTTCTTACAAACACTCACGCAGTCCACACTAGTTTAACCGCTAGTTATCGTACATTTTTACTCCAATTATTTTCTTACAAACACTCACGCAGTCCACACTAATGCTAGTTTAATTGCTAGTTTTTGAAACTCATTGCGGTCATTTTATTGGCTAGCTAATTTGAAAACAATTACATACTGACAAATTAATGCCTTCTTTGCCAAGTGAGTGTTACTACCAAAAAGGGTAGGGTACTTTTCGAGTTCGTGTGCATATTTCGTGCGTTTTTTTAGATAAATGTGTAATAAAACTGTGTACTACTTCAAACTGGATAAAACAACTCCAGGCCGGCTTTTGCACTCACAGCAATCCTTCCTTCATGTTTTCTCGCCAAAAGACTTTTCTTTGAAATACTTAGCGGGGGGCCTGGCTTAGGCTCAGTCTCCAGCCGTCAGGGGTTCGTGCGCCCGCGATACTCCTCTCCCACTGTGTCAGTTCCTCAGTTCCTTAAACAATAATTTAATTTTAGAAAGTACGTTACCAAACGGTGCACCAGACAAAGTAGACTTATTCATCTTTTGACTGTTAATGTTCCTGGACGCACCCTTAGATCTGCTTTGAAGATACTCCTTGAAAGCAAGCAATACAATTTAAAAACTTATGGACTTAGTGCTTTCTCTGTCTGTGCTCCTACGCTATGGAACGATCTTTCCTATGATGTACGAGCTAGCAAAAATTATTTATTTAAAAATTATGTCAGTGATTCGCTTTGATTAACTATATACATTTATAAATACTAACATTTTATACGAACACATATATTTTTTTTACGCTTCATTATATTGTATTTTATATATTGTATATATTGTACTTAGTGTACAGTTTTCTACTTTTTATAAAGCGCTTTTGGACTGTCAGGAAAAAGCGCTATATAAATAAGCCATTATTATTATTATTATTATTATTTAAAGTTAGCACTGAAGCAGCTAAAAAGGCTTTTTAGAGGCCGGTCATTATTTATCGCCAGGGGGTGGGGTAGAGGACTTTCGTGTTTACAAAATAAAATGTTAATAAATCACCCAAGGGGCCGTGAATTTTTTTCTGACACCCGGCCTTTGCAAAGACTTAAAATTGAATGCACCCCTTCCCTCCTATAACATATAAACAATGACAACCGAAAATAAGTGAAGTGAACTTTGCATCCACTACATTGCCAATCGCAAACCACAACATTCTTGTCGCTTTTCGCCAATCCTTCCCCGTCGATGTCTGCGCTATCATCACTGTCAAGGTCTGACTCTTCTTCACATCCTTCAAATTAAAATCTGATTGTTCAACGTTTTGACTGCGACAAAAATGACGAATACCTTTTACATACAGGGGCGGCGGAACCGGGGGGGCCGGGGTGCACGCCCCCCCCCCCCCCCCCCCCCAAAAAAAAAATATTGGTTAAAAGACATTAATGCATGAGTTTACACAGTTAAAAAACAATTGTTTTGTGATTTTGGGGTGGGGGTGGGGAGGGGAGGGGTGGTGGATTATAGTGCCCCCCCCCCCATGGCTGTTACTGTTCCGCCGCCACTGACATATAATTTGTCTTCATTTTTATTCTAACAGTAATCGACCATATTGTATAAATGGACGTCTAACTCTCTTACACGAAGATTAACTTGTTTTTCTATCATTTTTCAAAAGAAATTCACCGAAACCCTTTCAATCTTTCAAACACAATTCAAACCATGAACACAATTAACCAACAACAGAACGTCTTAAAACAATGTTCTTCAGCCACAAACTCGAAGTGCTCCAAACAGTTCAACACAGAAATTTAAAAAAAGTATCATATTGGTGTTTTCATAACAAGATCAATAACATGCATTTGAAACAATGTACAATTAAGCATAATTATACTAACAAGTGCAGATGTATACAATGTTGATAATTGAAATACAAAAGTAAAATTTAGGCACGAACGTTTCATGGAACCCCTCTTCCTTTGTACTTTACTTTGGACGCACCCCTCTTTACTGACATGTAAAATGATATACACCCCCTTAAAATCCTCCGACCCACCCCTGGCAATAAACTGAATGATAGCCCCCTTATTATCATGGCTGCATATAGTGTATAATAAGACATTCCAACTGAAATTCTCATTATATTTACAGTTGTATTTTATATTTTAATTGTTTTCTATTTAAGTTTTTTTTTTTTTGCCTTTTATTATTACTATTATTTCTTGTTGTTTTTGTAATTAGCTTTTGTTCTGTAGGGCTCCTATTGATAACAGAAATATATACTTGCCAGTATTACTGATTGGTTACCCTACGAAAATAAAAGTACAAACATACATACAAGAATCGAAAACTTGTTAGTTAAAAACCGTGGCCGTTATCGCATTACAAACTATTAAACAGTTGCATAACACCTATATTTTTTTACCTTAATACGTGCCCAACCTGCGTTAGATCGGATAAGCTTTTCTTTATATATACCCCGAAAACTAGGCTAAGTAGTCTGTCAATTGCGACAATGATTATTATAAAGCTAACAATATCAAGCTTTGATTGGAAGTACAATTTAACAACAACTTATACAGCCTCTTGAATATTTTTAAAATATTGTACTTATGGCATTTTCGTCAAAACAGCCTTGAGTAGCGTGAAGTCTTTTAAGTGAATATATGAATTTATGGCGCCGAAATGTCAGGCGATGTTTTGGATTTTACTGCAGAGTCGAGAAAGAGTCAATACATTATCCAATATCTGCAATATAATAGTTAATTAATAATGAAATAATGATAATATTTAATATTGCCTATTTATTGTTGTTGTTGTTTATTGACGATAACGTAAACATGTTTTTTAAAACCTTGATAAAAAAAATAAAATAAAAAACGTGTTTTTATGAATGACATGTTTTTGATGATGCAATTCCATTAATTTGTGAATAAACCATTATTATTATTATTATCATTATTATTATTATTATTATTATTATTATTATTATTAATTTATTATTTATTTATTTAATTATTTATTTAATTAATTAATTTATTTATTTATTTAATTTATTTATTTATTTATCTAATTATTTATTTATTAATTTATTTGTTTATTTATTTATTTATCTATTTATTCATTCATTCATTTATTTATTTATTTATTTATTTATATTCATTTATTTATTTAATCTTTCATCTATCTGTCTATTTATTTTTCGCTCAATTATTAATTCATTTATTTATCTATTTATTTAATTATTTATTTAATTAGTTGATGATTTTGTTAGTTGATGATTTTGTCAGAATGATTTATGGTGGTTAAAGAATGTGAAAGTCGAAGATATTGATTGGTGTTTTTCAATTGACAATTTCAATACTAAAAATAATTTGTTTCTTGTTGAGCGCATTTTCCATATTAAATCTCGATGCTCTTGAAATCATCATCATAAACGATAGATATAATTACTGTCGACACACTTGTCATCACGGAAAACCGCTCATAACCAAAGAAAAGAAAAAAGAAATATAAAATCAACAAAAACAAACAAAAGAAGTCCACGAACATGTCAAGTCTGAGGATGTCGAAACGATGTGATCTTATTTTAAAAATAATATCAAAAGCCAACCGTATCAAAGTGAATAAAATTAAAAAAAATAAAACCATCAAATATTGGTGTTCCCTTTTGATCAGTAAGCTGATTCTACATGATAGTTTTAAGATATTTTAACATTGTTGAAATAATTTTATTATGTTTGCATTTAACCATCTCGGCCGTCAATGTTTCCTAGCAACAAAACCGTGGCTTCCAGTTTGAAAGATGATTCATATTTCCCCTAAAAAATAGTTTACTATTTCTTTCCCGGCGATATATTATAAAAATATAATCTAAATAGCTCATTTTTCGGACGGGAAGTTTTATTTACCATCTTTCTTAATCGTTTTTTGGAACCATGACAAGGCGAAACAGCACGAAATTATTGAAATTTTTGCGATAATTGAATAAAAACATACTTATTACCTTTTGTGATGACAACATAGCGAGTTATACCGTAAAATTGTGTGAAGCTGAAAGGTTTGTATTTAGAAGAATACCCAAGGGAATTTGAGTAATTTTGCATAGGTTTTCGGGGGTTTATAATTAACTATTTTGAGAGCGGCTTTGGCCCAGAGTCATGTTGTATATATCCCGTCGTCCCATGGTAGAGCAATATTCTGAACTCTATGCATTCTTTCTAGGTGCCAAGGATAGTATGAACTGCTGTAAGCAACTCCGATTTTTTGCTAAGATTTCAAGCAGAAATCAGTGGATTTACAGCTTCATTTTGTAGGAGATTGTGATTCATAGCTTGAACAATACCAAGGAGTAATTATTGGTTGTTTATGATGTGAATTGGGCAGTAAACCATCAATTTTAAAGTTGTTTTTACGCGAGAAATACCATCGTACTGGACATAACTTCAACTCAAGTTTGCTTGCTTCAAGACGAAGAAAACAGTTCAACATCTACAGTAAATCGATGCTGGGCTTTTCTGTAATTTAGGGACAAAGGACAACAACGAAAATGCCTTGGAAATCTTGTGTGGAATAAGCTTTCTGCCGACTTCAAAATCATTTAATTTATGCTTCGGGGTTCATTTTGAAATTAACATCACAATTATGTCTGTATATCAAAATCCAACACAACCGCTTATGGCTCCAAGTAAAATAGCAATTCTACGAACAATGTTATGTACTTTTTTGGTAATTACACAATGTGGATTCTGTTTATCGAAAGAGTTTAAAATCGGACTGCTTATTCCTTACCGAATGGTTCACGATGGCGATGGGAATTACTTCAAAGGCGAGAACTTCGCCGCAGCGATTACAATTGCTATTCGGGATATCAACACAAATCCTCATCTTCTCCCTGGACATAACATTTCTTTTACTTGGGCAGATACCGACTGTAATGAACTTCAAACGATTCGGGATCAATTCAAGATGGTCAACGGTAAAGTCAGTGCGATCATTGGACCTGGATGTTACTGTAAGACTGCAGCAAGAAACGCTGAAGCTTTCAATTTACCGATTATTTCTTACGTGAGTAAAAAGATTGATATTTAGTTCATGTTAGTGTTTAGATAATATGTGCTTTGTGCAGAAAAATGAGAGGCAAAGAGTTCTCGAGTGGCGAGCAAATACGCTTTGCTTTACACAAAACATTAAACAACAGCGGTAACTACATTGGTTTCAAGATGTATTTCCTGAAACTAATCGTTCTAAATTCATAATTTTTTTGGTTTAAAATAAAACGTAGGCTCTCAATATAATATAATCTAATCTTATCTCAGGTTGAATAAATAGGCAATATTTTAGAGCGAGTTCAAGTCAGAATTTGTTCAGTATTGTCAATATTGAAAGCAAAAATGGTTTGCAGTTGCGAACAACATTCATTCCAACTTTCGTCCACAAAATTCGTAATTTATTTAGATTGTATAAAATATAATAGCGAAGAAAATTAACTGCTTTCAAATATTGATCGTAAAATTCGACACTAAAAGCTGAGATTGACAAAAGCTAAAAGTCGACTTTTACAAAACAAATTGATATATTCGATCACTTCCGACATGAAATAGACTACTGTATATTTCAGGATTTGTTTATAATGTTGCCAAATTCGCTTAATGTCGCTTCGCTTAAAAGATTTGCGTTCCAAGCTCTAAAGGATAGCTTAAATGCGTGTTTCTGCTAAGATGAAGATGGGTTGTTATTCATGCAGTGTTGAGTGAAGGCTTTACCGTATCATGACCAAAAATCGAATCATGATCACGCCATTCAACTCAAAATGTACCCATTGTTTCTTGACAAGCAACTTCTATATAGTAGTTTCATCAAACTGCGAATTTGACTCTCCATAACGCTGGTTTCCCTTAATTGGTTTTTAACTTATATCAAGGATCAATTGCTGAGTTTCAAGATAAAATCAGGGGAATTTTTAGTGAAGCTTTAGTAGTTTTTGTAATCTCCATAATCCATCGGTTTACGATATTGTCCGAGAAAATTTGTTTTTGTTTGAATTTTGTCGAAAATTTCTGTTATTTGGCGGCGTTTTTGTAGTCAAACCGGAACAAACTATGAAAATAAACTTTTATTCAACTCTAATAACGTATTGTATGGTAAAAAGCGTTAAAATCTGGCAAAATGTTGAGGTCCATAATATTTGAACGCTGTCTTGTGTACATTAGTTTGATAAGACAAAGAAATTCGTCTATTAATAAGCTATCCTTGAAAAAAGAGTTTCAATTTAACGAAAAAGAATAAATGCTTGTATTCATAATTAAAAGCGAAGTATTATTATACCATAATCCAACATTTTCACAAGTTTTTAGGATTCAAGAGATTTCGAGTCAATTTAATCATTTAACTTTCGACTATCGAATTTCTAAAATTACTCCTGAAACTCAACGTTTCTACTCGAAAACGTTACAATATTATCTGTCGAATTTCACAGCGATATAATAAAATAAGCGTATAAATTTATAGCCTGTCGATTGAGTAAGTTATAGATTATTAATGTCAGTGCTTTTACACAAAATATTGAAAGAAAAACAGTTTGAATGTGCTAAAATGAATAGAGTCTACACGTTGTTAATATTGAATATATGAGAGGAACCATTCAATTCCATCTTAGACATTCGTTTTGCTTAAGGCAAAAATACACCATTTTCTTTATTATATAGAAATGAAATTAATGAAATGCAGTATTGATAAGCTTCTTACACATGATATTTTAAACAGTAATAATGATTCAAGTGTGATATCAATATTAATTTTCAATTCGGTAATCAGTATTGTGATGATATTTATAGATCAGAAGGGAGGCTTGGAGTGATCTTGATAAGTTCTGACCAGCCAGGCATTAAGACTTCAGACTTAAAATAGATCTTGACAGTTTCTTTGATAATATCATTAAATCCTCATTTTGAATAATACTATTGAAAAAAAAAAAATGCAGAAAGCTGAATGCAAATTGCTCTACTAAAGTTTCTTCGCAAATGTGATTAAAATATACACAATTCAGTTGTCAAAACACTTTTTATTGACTATTTTTATATGCGTTTTGGTGTTTTACATTTTATTTCAACTGCCAATGATGGTTATTTGACATAATGTATTGACATTCAACAGCCAGTATTCAGTATTTTCTCCAGCAACGTGTTTTTAAATACAATGTAAGAGTATACTACACAATAGAATGTTATTATGTCTGCAAACCTTTGACGCTGATGAGCTTGGTGACAAAAATAATGTCGCCAATATGTAAGATTTTTACTGATGAACACAACAACCTTGAGAATGTATGATGAACACTGTCAGTCTACATAATTCCATTATCAAGGCCTAATGATACAATTCAATCACATTAGAAAACACTACTGAAAACAAAATTTATCATCAAGGGGGTGTCATCCCTGTCACCACCCCTAAATCTATCCCAGGGCAGGCAGCATCCTCTCTGATAATGTCTTTTTGGATTGAGTGTTCACAGTGTATGTATCAGCTGTCAGAAGGATCCCCATGTTGTTCTTTCATATTCTAATGTCAAGGTGAAGATTCTTTATTTTTTAGGATTTAATTTGGTCGTCTTTCACTATAAGGAAATGCTTGCATTGTGTGATGCATTTTGTAATTATTTAAATAGGTGTACTGGATGAAGTACATTAGTCAAATATCCTACAATTGCCTTGGGGTAAATGAACATTATTAAACATCTGCATAGGTTAATTCATTTAAAAAAAAACTAAAATGAGAGTCCTGTGGGGTAATGAGAATATTTAAAAATCTCTTTGGAGGCACCTGGTTTCCATAGCAACAACAATGGTAATGCAACATTGTTATATGTTGGCAAAATGATGTGGTGAAGGGCAGTCTTCACACACTACCTTGAGGAAAATAATTAAAAAATGCAAGAATCAGATTGATTGCATGATTATCTGATTGTTGATACTAAGACTTGAGTCCCTGAAGGGTTTGTAGGTCTCTAGTGTAGGACATGCATACTGTACAAGCTACACTTATAGATGTAGACATCATGTCAGTCACTCTAAACCACTGAGCTACTGGCCGACTCAAATGGTGAAACTTACTATGTCTTCAGTGTGGGACATAAATACTGTATAAGCTACAGTTATATTGGCCATGACATCATGTCAGTCACTCTAAACCACTGAGCTACTGGCGGACTCTAATGGTGAGACTTACTATGTCTTCAGTATGGGACATAAATACTGTATAAGCTACAGTTATAGACATCATATCAGCCACTCTAAACCACTGAGCTACTGGCCGACTCAAATGGTGAGACTATGTCTTCCCTGTTGGACATCTTTGTGAATCATCTACACTTTTCCTGTTGACAGTCTACATTTGCAAGGAATTGGAGAGGGAAAAAGACATGGCTTATTAGATTACAAGCTACAATATTGACTTAAGAGTCAAAACTAACGACATAAATACGTAAAAAGAAAAGGAAGGAAGGAAGAAAACAGAACTGAGCAAATGTTTGCTGCCATTAACACTTGACATCCTGGCCTATTCTATATATAAAGTTCTATAATATAAGCAGTATGTAATATCTTGTTTCAAGAAGATTTCCAGACCACTCGAATGTTGACAGCTATTCACTTTATTGCCTGACCCCCACAGTCGTCAACACCCAAGACTTATTCAAGAGCTTTGTAAATAATTACCTTGATAAAGCTCAAAGTATTTTATATGCTTATGCATGAACAGAGCTAGGAGGTCTAGTTCTGGAAGAAACTATGAGGAAGAACGACCAACGGCTGCACTGCTTGGTAGACATTTCTCAAAAGAAACCTCCGTAAAGACGTGGTTATTTTTCTGTCGAGCATGCGCGAGCTTCAGCGCCATAAAACGCAAAACGATTTGTGGCAGTCAAACTTCCTGAATACAAAAAAATCATTGATGATTCGATTAATCGACAATTGATTACATTTTTCCATTCCAGTATTCACATTTTCATTAATGATTCCATTCATCGAAACTTGATATTATTTTTCGATTCCAGTATTCAAATTTAAAATCCAGCCTTCGAATTAAAAATAATGTACGTATCTCTAAAAATAATTCTATTTTATTAACTATAAAGAATGTAAACAACCGATCTCTGTCATGTCGAGAAATACTTCAGTGGATGTTGTGTAGACAGTTTGAGCCGTTTAGATTTTAGATTTTTAAACGGCTTTTTTCTGCCTCACTGAACGGCGACTTCTAGTTTCGCGAGTACTCAGATGTCGATTTTAAAATTAAATATTCTAATCGAATAATGAATTCAATTTTCCAATAATAAAATCGTTAATAATCTCTATGTGTCACAGGGACCCCTAATCCATTAATCAATTGAAAATACTGTATAAATAAATATTTTAGCGCGCGTAAAATCTTCTATTCTCTCTTGGGTTGCCTGTTTCAAGCACGCGAACGAATATCGGGCTTCCTGTGGAATGGACGATATGACGAATTATTTTCTCAATCTCGCGCCCGTACCGAAAGGTATTTCTCTATTTCTCTAGAATCTTTTATTTTGTGACAAAAATATATACAAGCAATACAAGCAAACTGATAGACTCTTCCTCAGTCTCTCGCTCCGTCGCTACGCTCTCCGCATAGAGACTGTTACACCAGAATAGTAGCGAGTCTTTGATTGGCCGTTAGAATCTGATTCGTAGCGGAATTCCTATTGGTCGTATGCAAATCACAAAATTTATAAACAATGACAACGTTGAGCAGTGAAATTCAACGATTGTCGCTGCCAGTATAACGGTCATTTTTTGGTTCATTTTTTAAATTATAGCTTCTTGGCTTACAAATGAACATGCATGGTATTTATTGAGATTCTCAGGAAGGATTTTTTGTCCTGTAAAGTCTGTTTCTTGGACTTTTAGAGCTCCAAACTTAGCTTACAAATGGAGCGCAAACTTCGAACCCGATCACTTGTAAAACACGTAGGTAAAACGTATCGAAATCAATCTTTATTTAACTATTGGTTGTGAATAAAATGCCTGTACATATTGAGCTTAATATTTCGTGAAATGTGTTGACTGAATCGTAATTCGAGCTTACACGACTGAAATCAAAGGAATTTTGACTTTGGCGGCTTGTACAGTAGCCCGTGGGACCCTGCCCCGTTCTGTGTTTTTGTTCTATGTGTTCTTGTTCAAACTTGTTAGTCGGGCTAGGCTGCCCGACTTTAGTTCTACCTTTTCTTCAATCTATCTATCTGGCAACGTCGTGTATAGTCCCCCATAATGCTTTGGGAACTCGACCACAGGGAACCCCAATAAAGCTTTTATAAACCATGTCACGTTGCCTAGTCACACTAGTCATGCTAAAACGAGTAACTGATCACATCTGATCGTTGATGATCTATGCAAAAATATCACAAATGACAATACAAATGACAGTGACAAAACGAACTATACTGAAGTGAAGTCCTCACAAGATGTGGAAAGTAGCAAGGTATCATGTGATTAGATCAAGGTCGAACTGAGACAAGAAATGACCTCGAAGACGTCCGCCATATTGGAAAAAAGCAACCTACGGTATTATGTAAGTCATGAAGACACCAAAATAACAAACTTTTTTCTTTTATTTACTTGTCTTTTACTTATTGTAAGCTCATTTAGCCTATTGAATGGAAATATTTTCCTAATACTGTTAAATAAAAAGGCGATTTTATTTAGCCTGTCATTGTAGTCGCTAGTCTTATCTTGCTCGGGTTTGTATATGTAAGAATACAGGAGTCGTTGAACAATTTGTTTATGTGGTATAGAAAAGAATTGTAATTTGTTTGAAAAAGCTGTACAACTGTCTGTTGATGTAAATACAATTAATAAAAGTTATATGTCAAAACAATGTCTGAGGTCTCGATATGCAAAGTTTTTTGCTTCTGAATGTGCAGTAATGTGTTATAAACAAAGCACGCGTGCTGTACTTCAACGTGATCGAGAACCAAGCAGAATCCCAATTAAACAACTTACACGTATAATGAATAAAAGCAGGAATTTCGCAATTTTTCCTTCGCCTGCTAGCCCGACTTCACGCTATATTAGCGTCTAGTTACTAATGTTTCGCAAAGCATCCCGGGTCCCACATTTGTGGGACCTATAATCCTTTGCAAGATTCTAGTGTAACAGTCTCTATGCGGAGAGCGTAGCGACGGAGCGAGAGACTGAGGAAGAGTCTAGCAAACCGAAGGCAACGAGACCATAAGAAGCCCAGACAAATCGCGCGCGGTGGTTTACACAGGAAACCCGAAAACGAAAACCTTTTTACGCAGGCTATATATTATTGTTTTCTCTCTTTTCTTGTAGTTTTCTTGTTAATATGTGAAAGATTAGGGGTCCCTGTGATGTGTTTAAGATTCAGACAGTTTGAGTGTAATATTTCTCGTATGTTTGGATGCCAAGAATGCTGACGAGTCGCTGACGAACGCTCAACACGTCTGTGCATAGAACGTTTCTCTTGATAAATCTCAATCACTTGCTGGGCAAATGAACTCACTCGAACTTTTGTTGCTATAACATCCTCTTCATAAAATATTTATGAGTTAAACATTAATTACAACCAGTAGATTATTAGTATCTTGATTTAGATTGGTGTATTCTGTATGTACGACTTGAGGATTAAATGTGGGTCATGCATTTTGCTGTTTTATGGGTTTTGGCTGCGAAATCCCAAAGCAATTGTTCTGTCAATCAGACTGATTTAATTCATCTCATTTTATAAAGATTTCCGCATGGTCAATTTTACTTAATTATTGAATTAATTGTTAATGAAAATAAAACTAATAATGATTTTAAAAAATGTAGAAAGCATACTTCCCTTGAATAACTGTATACATTAAATATGTCCTGTTCACGATATCTGACTTTCTATCACCAGATGTGCAGTAATGCGGAATTATCCAACAAAAAGCTTTATGGGACATTTTTACGGACATTTGCTGTTGACGACAAGGTTTCACCGGGGGTGATTACTTTACTAAAGACTTTTAAATGGGAAAAAATTGGTATAATTTATGAAAATTCGTCAAAATGGATTGAGATGAGAAAGTACATCAAGAAACAGTTAACGAAAAGTGATATATCGGTATTGCACGAAGAATTGGTTATTCCTCCCTATAAGCACCTCGGTGCAGAAGGTGTTAAAAGACTTGATGATGCTTACAGAGCAGTCATCAAAGAAATGAAGGTTAAAGCTCGAAGTGAGTATTCTGAATTTGTGGATTTATGGTGGAATGAATTGATAAAAGTGGGATGGCTGGCTGGATGGATGGATGGATGGATGGATGGATGAATGGATAGATGGATAGATGGATGGATGGATGAATGAATGGATAGATGGATGGATGGATGGATGGATGAATGAATGGATAGATGGATGAATGAATGAAAGAACTATTCAATACATTGATGAGTGACATTTCCAATAAACAAAGTGATATAAAAATAGATGATATAATGATATGTAAAGATAGTCAATAGTCATAAAATACTTGTTTTTGTAGTTATCTTAATGTTGTGTGGTTTTTCGGCTGCTCGAGAGTTGATTTACATGGCTCAAAAACAAGGCCTGGCCAATGGCGACTACGTACTGATAGCATTCGAAATCAATCAAAGCTACGCCAAGTTGAGAACTCAATACAAGTTCTTATGGTATTTGTCTGATATGCCTCGTAACGGGTAGGTAGAAAATGTTTTTGTAACACATAAGTTAGAAAGTTGAACACTCACCACCCTGATCGCGGTGGGACAGTGGCAGGAGTGCCAATCATTATAACTGGTCCTGCTTAAAGTGGTTATAACCCTTTGAATGAAATTTATGTAGTTAATTATACTCACTGTCAGCTTTCGAATGAGGTATATCTTAAGGGTATTCGATAAAATACGACCAAGTTATTCGATGCGAAAGTTAGCAATTTTTTTGTATTTTTACATGGTCGTCCGAATGACGGAAATGACGTACATGCAGGTACCTAACATGCGCATTGAGCGATATCCGGTTTACTTTTCTTCCGGTTTTCATATATCCGGTTTGCATATTTACGGTTTGTAGTTGATGAACTGAATTTTCTGATTAAACAATGTATGCGTTATATAAGACTCATTGTACTCTTTCACATGATTATTGGGATTTTTAACAAAGCCATAAATGCATGGATTTACCAGAATATGACTGAATACTTTAGCGGATTAAAAGAAGAATTCAGCTCTCACGAAGGTATTCACAAATCATGTACATTGACAATCAAATGAAGCTTGCCAGAGCAAACCAAAGCAAAGCGTTTGAATGTCAAAGCGCGTTCTTCGCTGCCCGAATCCGACGGTTTTCCCATTTGCAAATCATTTCGTCAATTATAAAATTGCCGTAATATACGATTTGCTGTGTAGCTATTCTTTAACGTGCTTAGGAATATGGAATAAAAGCCTGAAAGCTGTGAAATTATCCATTTTTTCGGGTAAATGTTTGTCGGAAATCAGGCGACATATTCGAAAGAACTGATATGGATTTTCACACGTTTAGAAAAAAATTACTTTGGCTAGATACACAGCATTATCATTTTCATTCTGGCGACCACTTCTATTTTCGTAGCTTTAAACACTCTTCTACAAAGCAGTTAAATTGCATATTATCAACTAATAATCAGTAATGAAGTGTGTTGAACATTTCAGTTCATCAACTACAAACCGTAAATATGCAAACCGGATATATGAAAACCGGAAGAAAAGTAAACCGGATATCGCTCAATGCGCATGTTAGGTACCTGCATGTACGTCATTTCCGTCATTCGGACGACCATGTAAAAATACAAAAAAATTGCTAACTTTCGCATCGAATAACTTGGTTGTATTTTATCGAATACCCTTAAGATATACGTCATTCGAAAGCTGACAGTGAGTAGAATTAACTACATGAATTTCATTCAAAGGGTTATAACCACTTTAATGAAATAGCGCAATCTTAAGAGCAAGTGCTGTACTCACTGATGAAATAGCGCAATCTTAAGAGCAAGTGCTGTACTCACTGATAAAATAGCGCAATCTTAAGAGCAAGTGCTGTACTCACTGATGAAATAGCGCAATCTTAAGAGCAAGTGCTGTATTCACTGATGAAATAGCGCAATCTTAAGAGCAAGTGCTATATTCACTGATGAAATAGCGCAATCTTAAGAGCAAGTGCTGTACTCACTGATGAAATAGCGCAATCTTAAGAGCAAGTGCTGTATTCACTGATGAAATAGCGCAATCTTAAGAGCAAGTGCTGTACTCACTGATGAAATAGCGCAATCTTAAGAGCAAGTGCTGTACTCACTAATGAAATAGCGCAATCTTAAGAGCAAGTGCTGTCCTCACTGATGAAATAGCGCAATCTTAAGAGCAAGTGCTGTACTCACTGATGAAATAGCGCAATCTTAAGAGCAAGTGCTGTACTCACTGATGAAATAGCGCAATCGTAAGAGCAAGTGCTGTCCTCACTGATGAAATAGCGCAATCTTAAGAGCAAGTGCTGTACTCACTGATGAAATAGCGCAATCGTAAGAGCAAGTGCTGTCCTTACCGATGAAATAGCGCAATCTTAAGAGCAAGTGCTGTACTCACTGATGAAATAGCGCAATCGTAAGAGCAAGTGCTGTCCTCACTGATGAAATAGCGCAATCTTAAGAGCAAGTGCTGTACTCACTGATGAAATAGCGCAATCTTAAGAGCAAGTGCTGTACTCACTGATGAAATAGCGCAATCTTAAGAGCAAGTGCTGTATTCACTGATGAAATAGCGCAATCTTAAGAGCAAGTGCTGTACTCACTGATGAAATAGCGCAATCTTAAGAGCAAGTGCTGTACTCACTAATGAAATAGCGCAATCTTAAGAGCAAGTGCTGTCCTCACTGATGAAATAGCGCAATCTTAAGAGCAAGTGCTGTACTCACTGATGAAATAGCGCAATCTTAAGAGCAAGTGCTGTACTCACTGATGAAATAGCGCAATCGTAAGAGCAAGTGCTGTCCTCACTGATGAAATAGCGCAATCTTAAGAGCAAGTGCTGTACTCACTGATGAAATAGCGCAATCTTAAGAGCAAGTGCTGTACTCACTGATGAAATAGCGCAATCGTAAGAGCAAGTGCTGTCCTCACTGATGAAATAGCGCAATCTTAAGAGCAAGTGCTGTACTCACTGATGAAATAGCGCAATCTTAAGAGCAAGTGCTGTACTCACTGATGAAATAGCGCAATCTTAAGAGCAAGTGCTGTACTCACTGATGAAATAGCGCAATCTTAAGAGCAAGTGCTGTACTCACTGATAAAATAGCGCAATCATAAGAGCAAGTGCTGTACTCACTGATAAAATAGCGCAATCTTAAGAGCAAGTGCTGTACTCACTGATGAAATAGCACAATCTTAAGAGCAAGTGCGGTACTCACTGATGAAATAGCACAATCTTAAGAGCAAGTGCTGTCCTTACTGATGAAATAGCACAATCTTAAGAGCAAGTGCTGTCCTTACTGATGAAATAGCGCAATCTTAAGAGCAAGTGATTTACTCACTGATGAAATAGCGCAATCTTAAGAGCAAGTGCTGTACTCACTGATGAAATAGCGCAATCTTAAGAGCAAGTGCTGTACTCACTGATGAAATAGCGCAATCGTAAGAGCAAGTGCTGTACTCACTGATAAAATAGCGCAATCGTAAGAGCAAGTGCTGTCCTCACTGATGAAATAGCGCAATCTTAAGAGCAAGTGCTGTACTCACTGATGAAATAGCGCAATCGTAAGAGCAAGTGCTGTCCTTACCGATGAAATAGCGCAATCTTAAGAGCAAGTGCTGTACTCACTGATGAAATAGCGCAATCGTAAGAGCAAGTGCTGTACTCACTGATGAAATAGCGCAATCTTAAGAGCAAGTGCTGTACTCACTGATAAAATAGCGCAATCTTAAGAGCAAGTGCTGTCCTTACTGATGAAATAGCGCAATCTTAAGAGCAAGTGCTGTACTCACTGATAAAATAGCACAATCTTAAGAGCAAGTGCTGTACTCACTGATAAAATAGCGCAATCTTAAGAGCAAGTGCTGGCCTCACTGATGAAATAGCGCAATCGTAAGAGCAAGTGCTGTATTCACTGATAAAATAGCGCGATCTCAAGAGCAAGTGCTGGCCTCACTGATAAAATAGCGAACCATAAGCTCAAAAGCTGTAAATGAAGTGTAGTTTTAAAAAAATGCCACACTTCATTTAAGGATAAAATACTAAATTTTCTCTTGTCAATTCTATCACACCATCACTTTAAACTATTACATGTAAAAGAACCCATTTGATTATTCTCTTATTTCAGCACTATTTCAAAGGAGATTGAAGAAGGAATGAAAGCTGTGATTGTCTTGGCGGTGAAAACACCAACTGGGGCTACCTACGAAAATTTTGCAGAGGAACTGAAATACTACACTGGTCTAGCGCCATTCAATAGTTCGGCGTATAGTGGAAGTAAGAAAAAGAAAAGGGTAAGCCAATATACATTGATTGATTGATTAGCCGATTGTTTGATTGATTCACAGACAAGCAAACATTCGGTCTCCCTCACAGCCGTTTTAGCTTCGTGTTCCCTTTGTTTCCCTTAACACAAATTTAATTTGCTGGTCTGTAATTAAGATGTATACTTTGCTTGTAGCCTCCATTACAGGGCACCTATTTGCTGGTCTGCGATTAAGATGTACACTATGTTTGTAGCCTCCAGTGCAGGGCGCCTATTTGCTGGTCTGCGATTAAGATGTACACTATGTTTCTAGCCTCCATTGCAGGGCGCCTATTTGCTGGTCTGCGATTAAGATGTATACTTTGTTTGTAGCCTCCATTGCAGGGCGCCTATTTGCTGGTCTGCGATTAAGATGTACACTTTGTTTGTAGCCTCCATTACAGGGCGTTTATTTGCTGGTCTGTAATTAAGATGTATACTTTGTTTGTAGCCTCCATTACAGGGCGTTTATTTGCTGGTCTGTAATTAAGATGTATACTTTGTTTGTAGCCTCCATTACAGGGCGCCTATTTGCTGGTCTGCGATTAAGATGTACACTATGTTTGTAGCCTCCATTACAGGGCGTTTATTTGCTGGTCTGCGATTAAGATGCACACTTTGTTTGTAGCCTCCATTACAGGGCGCCTATTTGCTGGTCTGTAATTAAGATGTATACTTTGTTTGTAGCCTCCATTACAGGGCGTTTATTTGCTGGTCTGCGATTAAGATGTATACTTTGTTTGTAGCCTCCATTACAGGGCGCCTATTTGCTGGTCTGTAATTAAGATGTATACTTTGTTTGTAGCCTCCATTACAGGGCGTTTATTTGCTGGTCTGTAATTAAGATGTATACTTTGTTTGTAGCCTCCATTACAGGGCGCCTATTTGCTGGTCTGCGATTAAGATGTACACTATGTTTGTAGCCTCCATTACAGGGCGTTTATTTGCTGGTCTGTAATTAAGATGTATACTTTGTTTGTAGCCTCCATTACAGGGCGCCTATTTGCTGGTCTGCGATTAAGATGTATACTTTGTTTGTAGCCTCCATTGCAGGGCACCTATTTGCTGGTCTGCGATTAAGATGTATACTTTGTTTGTAGCCTCCATTGCAGGGCACCTATTTGCTGGTCTGCGATTAAGATGTATACTTTGTTTGTAGCCTCCATTACAGGGCGCCTATTTGCTGGTCTGCGATTAAGATGCACACTTTGTTTGTAGCCTCCATTACAGGGCGTTTATTTGCTGGTCTGTAATTAAGATGTATACTTTGTTTGTAGCCTCCATTACAGGGCGCCTATTTGCTGGTCTGCAATTAAGATGTATACTTTGTTTGTAGCCTCCATTGCAGGGCGTTTATTTGCTGGTCTGCGATTAAGATGTACACTTTGTTTGTAGCCTCCATTACAGGGCGTTTATTTGCTGGTCTGCGATTAAGATGTACACTTTGTTTGTAGCCTCCATTACAGGGCGCCTATTTATACGATGCGGTATACCAATATGCAGTTGCACTGAACAGTACGTTAATGAGGAATGAACCACCGACTGGCAGAATCATCTTCGATAAGATAAAAGGCCAAAGCTACGAAAGTAAATAATAGATTTTGCATTGATTGATTCATCCCTTTTGTCCAGTTACTCATTTACTCACTAAGTCACTCACTCACTCATTCACTCACTCACTCACTCACTCACTCATCACTCACTCACTCATCACTCACTCACTCACTCACTAACTCACTCACTCACTCACTCATCCACTCACTCACTCACTCACTCACTCACCCATCACTCACTCACTCACTCACTAACTCACTAACTCACTCACTCACTCATCCACTCATTCATTCATTCATTCATCATTCATTCATTCATTCATTCATTCATTTATTCATTCATTCATTCATTCATGCGTTCTTGTGTCCACCCAATCAGTCTTGTGCTTATTGTGTGCGAATGTTTGAAAGTATATGACTTGAATTGATGTAATTAGGTCAGTACAAATCCCGAGAGGACCCGGGCGTCCGGGAGGGTCGTCAGTATCTCAATTATATACTATTCATTTCTTTAGTCCTGTGTCATCTTACATTCATGTTCATAATCCCATCCAGTTTCTCAGTGTTTATTGATTTTGACTATTTCTTCAGGTATTCAGGGATTCCAGGTCCATATCGACGAAAATGGAGACGCAGAGTTTAATTTAACAATCCTGACACACAGAACGGACCAAAAGACAGGGATAGGAGGTATGATGATGATGATGACGTAGTGACGATAACAATGGTTGCGGTAGAGTCATTTTCGTATGAGTGGGAAACACTACTGTATTGTATCGTAGACCTAGTCCTTTTTTTAGGTCGAATCATCACGTTTATTATCCTCTTCTGTTGCTACTGGCAACAATTAACACATACTTTAAATTATCTATTATCTCCAAAAGCTAACCTGTGAGTATAACCGTCTATAGAGCTAGACTGTTACGGTTTCCCTATTACCTGACAAGTCAGTTCCGTATTTATTCATTCAACTATTCAATCACTTATCTGCCGTATCGTAGCGATATCGTAACCGAACCGTTTCCCACTCGTGCAAAAACGACTCTAATAGTAACGGTGATAATGATGATGATGGCGATGGTGAAATCGTATGGATAAGAAGTCTGATATTCATCAGTACCCAGGTGATAATATTTTAAATGAAGTAAAAAACAGATTTTTTGAAAATACAAAATTTAACATCTTTGAAGAGGCATACAGCGATTTCACTCGAAAAAAGTTTTGGCAATTTCTGTACTATCGAAAAGCTCTTTGGTTGTTGTAATGTTAATTGTGATTTATTTTATCAACCATAAACTTAATAAATGTAAGCCCTAAATATATCTTAAATCTATGGTTGATGTGACAAGTTGCAACAAATTCTGTACTAGTTCTAAAGCTGTTCGACGGCTTTTCGAGCGAACATGGTTCAGAAGCAAAAAGTCTAGTGTAGAGGAGACTTTAGGTTCCTACGCAGAGTATTCTCGGGTTTCCTGTTTTGGAGAGAAAAGAGAGTGATAGAAAAAGGGAATGGTTCCCACAGGAAGTAAGAAGAACTACGCGGACAAGGTTAAGGACGTTTCCGGGCAATGTAATTGCGCATCATTTTTTCCCACGCGCGCACTAAGAATTTTATCCGCACGGTGAGTTTTTCGCTCGCGAGACAGTGAGGAAAAGCTGTGACGAGGCAGATTGTTCACCGTGTGTAGCGGCCTTTTTGCTATAGCACTAGCCTATGTCTTTACGTAACAGTTATATTTCTCTCGCTAGAATTGGTGGAGACCGCTGATTTTCAAGTTGTCAAAAACAACGACACCAACCTAAGAATTGTTTACCGTGCAAACATGTCATTCCTTTGGGCTAATGGAGAAAATACTCCTCCCAAAGACCATCCACCTTGCGGATTTAACAACGAATATTGTCCAGACAAAAAAGCCCCAAAAGGTAATATATAATGTTGCTGACGGTGGTGGTGCTGGGGAGATTGCACCATCACGTGATGGCAGTCATCACAGTTGACAGGAACAACAGGATTTGGACTAAAATCATTTACATGAGAAAGAGTTGAGTCTTCCAAAGGAAAACTATATAATTTATTCCTGCCTCATATCATGACTAACATTACGTTGGTTGATGTTGATGATGATTATTATGATAATGAAAAAAAAAAAAGATAATGATGATGATAGGGATTGTTCATTATGATAATGATGATGGTAGTGGTACCTGTGATGCTTATGATGATGATGGTGATGATGATGGTGGTGATGATGGTGATGATGATGATGGTGATAATGATAATGATGCTGATGCTGACCATGCTGATGATAATGGTGGTAGTGTACAATTACGTGGGTGAATATTGTTGTGGTGGTGATGATGATAATGATAGTTTTGATGGTTGTGGTGGTGCTGATGATTATGATGATGATGATGTTGAAAAGTCCCGAAGTTCACATATTACATGATAATAACCAAAGTATATGATTTGAAATGATTCTGGTTATGTTGGTGTGAGATAACCACTTGCGTTTAGGGTTGACAGCATACAAAGTCATCCTTTTTAACGCTGCTGCAAATTGTTTTTCAGATGATAATACAACAATCATCGCTGCGGTGTCTGGTGCACTGGCCTTCCTGGTTATTCTTTTCATAGCTAACTTCTACAGGTAACCCAGGCTCGCCCTCATAAAGATTACAACAGTCCTGTTTCGAATTCTCTTTTTCGCAATACATACATTTTGAAGGGCTGCTACTAAATAAAAGAATTTTGAAAAATATTTTGCGCCTTCGGAACGGACTTTTCGGCCTTTCGAAACTGTTTTTTGGTCCTGGTTACATGAGGGGACTTGACATCTTTACACCCGAGTTTCGAGACGAGTTAACAGAAAAATAGTGTTTGGTTAAGAAATGTATAAATATCTCGGGTATCCGGTGCAGCTCGCCTCATTTGAGCAGGGCCTTAACTGTACATTTAAAAATGTTAACGCTTGCTTGATCTCTCAGTCTGTAGTCGGTTACTGCGCTGCTTTTCGTGACTAGAATCTCAGTTGTAAATGTAAAAAATGCGAAATGATTTTTCTTGGTTTCAAGTTTGATTCCTGGTGACTTAAAGTGATTGTGGATGTGTCTTCATCATCATTGCTGTATCTTTTCAGGCATTACAGAGCAGAACGTGAACTACAAAGTAGATTCTGGAAGATCGACTACAATGATCTTTGCTTTGAACACAGACGAGGATCTAATACATCGTTGGCTAGCGCTGTCATTGTAAGTAGGCCGACCGTGACCCATCGTTACTGATCGTAACTGATCGTAAAATATCGTAAGTGATCGTAACTGGTTGTGACTTATTATAAGAAATTATCCGTCTTATATGGATTTGTCTTCTGCATGGTTGTAGATTTTTTTCTCTGATTTTTTTCTTTGATTTCTTCTTTGCATAGTTTTTTTTTAAGTATTTCCAGTGTGAGCATGGAAAGACATCTATTTCAATGATTGGGAAGCAGTCCTTAATGCGACAACCCTCTCTCTGAAAAAAAATCTCTGGTACCTTAAGTTCTAAGAAAACAATGGAATCGAAGCGGAATCGATTCCAACCGATGATAAAACCACATGAATTAAGTGTGTATGTTTTTTTTGTAGCACCATCGTGAAGAGGAGGATGAAGCAGGAGTACCGCTCTTAGAGGACGACACCGGCGAAGGAAAGACAACAACTATAGGAAACTATAAGGTACTGAACAATATCAATGTACGCTCGGAAATTATAGGCGATACGTATAAATTATAGGTAATGCGCATAAATTATATGTGATACGCATAAATTATAGGTGGTGCGCATAAATTATAGTTGATACGCATAAATTATAGGTGGTGCGCATAAATTATAGGTGGTGCGCATAAATCATAGGTGGTACGCATAAATTATAGGTGGTGCGCATAAATTATAGGTGATGCGCATAAATTATAGGTGGTGCGCATAAATTATAGGTGATACGCATAAATTATAGGTGGTGCGCATAAATTATAGGTGATGCGCATAAATTATAGGTGATACGCATAAATTATAGGTGATACGCATAAATTATAGGTGATACGCATAAATTATAGGTGATACGCATAAATTATTGGTGATACGCATAAATTATAGGTGGTACGCATAAATTATAGGCGGTGCGCATAAATTATTGGTGATACGCATAAATTATTGGTGATACGCATAAATTATTGGTGATACGCATAAATTATTGGTAATACGCATAAATTATAGGTGGTGAGTATATATGTTATAGTTAGTTCCCAATTTGCAAAGTGTTTAATTTTGATGTGAACTTAATGTGGAGTGGAATTGAGAACAGCATTCACGTATTTCTTAATAATAATAAAAATATAAATGATAAGTAATTAATTATATTTTTTTTCTGATTGATAGGGTAACATGGTAACCGTTGCTACGTTACCTACTCGCAGTATTGACTTGACAAGAAAAGTGTTACTTGAATTGAAACAGGTAACCAAGTGGATTCTTCTCTTTCATCCATCCATCCCTTGATTGTACCGTTCGTCCTCTTTTTAATCCATCTATCTATCTATCCATCCATTTATTGCATCTTTCATCCGACCATGGTCGTTTATTTCATCTATCCATTTATTGCATGGTCTCTTTATTTCATCCATCCATCCATCCATTTATTGCAACTTTCATCCAACAATGCTCTCTTTATTTCATCCATACATCCATCCATTTATTACATCTTTCATCCAACCATGCTCTCTTTATTTCATCCATCTATCCATCCATCCATTTATTACATCTTTCATCCAACCATGCTCTCTTTATTTCATCCATCCATCCATCCATTTATTACATCTTTCATCCAACCATGCTCTCTTTATTTCATCCATCTATCCATCCATCCATTTATTACATCTTTCATCCAACCATGCTCTCTTTATTTCATCCATCTATCCATCCATCCATTTATTGCATCTTTCATCCAAGCATGCTCTCTTTATTTCATCCATCCATCCATCCATCCATTTATTACATCTTTCATCCAACCATGCTCTCTTTATTTCATCCATCCATCCATCCATTTATTGCAACTTTCATCCAACAATGCTCTCTTTATTTCATCCATACATCCATCCATTTATTACATCTTTCATCCAACCATGCTCTCTTTATTTCATCCATCCATCCATCCATTTATTACATCTTTCATCCAACTATGCTCTCTTTATTTCATCCATCCATCCATCCATCCATCCATTATTTACGTCGTTCATCCGACCATTCTTTATTTATTTTTTATTATTATTGAATTGCCATCATAACCAGCATCCATTCAACATTACCAAGGATATTTTTCCATTTTATATCCTTAATTTATTTCTGATGATGAAGTTGAAAACGTTCAGTGTTACAATGTCTCATTAATAAATCGATTTGCTTTATCTTCTTTATTTATTAAGATATCTATTGTTTTTGTTGTGTTTTAGATGAGGGACATCAGGCATGATAATCTTAATCAATTTATTGGAGCATGCGTAGATCCTCCTATCGTTTGTCTTGTTATGCAGTATTGTTCACGAGGCAGTCTACAGGTAAACCTTGATACCGTTTAGTACATCCTAGCAATCGTCATCGTTATATATACCATTGTTATGTTCGTCATTGACGTGATTCGATTCTATCGCCATCATCGCCAACCTCGTGTCCTTTTTCATCACCATCACCTTTATCATTGTCATCATCATCATCACTGTCATCCCCATCATCACTGTCATCACCATCATCACTGTCATCACCATCATCATCATCACTGTCATCACCATCATCACTGTCATCACCATCATCATCATCATCACTGTCATCACTGTCATCACTGTCATCACTGTCATCACTGTCATCACAGTCATCACTGTCATCACTGTCATCACTGTCATCACTGTCATCACTGTCATCACCATCATCACTGTCATCACTGTCATCACTGTCATCACTGTCATCACTGTCATCACTGTCATCATCATCACTGTCATCACTGTCATCACTGTCATCACCATCATCACTGTCATCACTGTCATCACTGTCATCACTGTCATCACTGTCATCACTGTCATCACTGTCATCACTGTCATCACTGTCATCACTGTCATCACTGTCATCACCATCATCACTGTCATCACTGTCATCACTGTCATCACCATCATCACTGTCATCACCATCATCACTGTCATCACAGTCATCACTGTCATCACCATCATCACTGTCATCACTGTCATCACTGTCATCACCATCATCACTGTCATCACTGTCATCACTGTCATCACTGTCATCACTGTCATCACTGTCATAACTGTCATCACAGTCATCACTGTCATCACTGTCATCACCATCACTGTCATCACTGTCATCACTGTCATCACTGTCATCACTGTCATCACTGTCATCACCATCATCACTGTCATCACTGTCATCACTGTCATCACAGTCATCACAGTCATCACAGTCATCACTGTCATCACCATCATCACTGTCATCACTGTCATCACTGTCATCACCATCATCACTGTCATCACTGTCATCACTGTCATCACAGTCATCACTGTCATCACTGTCATCACTGTCATCACTGTCATCACTGTCATCACTGTCATCACTGTCATCACCATCATCACTGTCATCACTGTCATCACTGTCATCACCATCATCACTGTCATCACTGTCATCACTGTCATCACTGTCATCACTGTCATCACTGTCATCACCATCATCACTGTCATCACTGTCATCACTGTCATCACCATCATCACTGTCATCACTGTCATCACTGTCATCACTGTCATCACTGTCATCACTGTCATCACTGTCATCACTGTCATCACAGTCATCACTGTCATCACCACCATCATTGTCATCATAACCATCTTAAACATTGACATCACCACAAAAATCCTCACCATCATAATTATCATCATCGCCATCGTCGTCATCATCAGCATTATCACTACCAGTGCAAACCTGTCTGTTTTTATGTGTAGGATATACTGGAAAACCCCGATGTCAAGCTGGATCACATGTTTATAGCGTCGCTAGTATCAGATATTGTCAAGGTGTGTTTTTGATGATTCTACAAAAACATCAATAAACCGGAACCCCCTCTAAACCAGACATTTTATTTCGTCCCAGTAGAGTCCAGTATTGAGGGGTTTCACTGTATCACTTATGGGAACGTACATCATGATAATATTGTATAGAAACGTGCATGGTTAACATGTTTGAGAGCTGTACAACCTGTACCTAGTTGAAAGGAGTCGAAACAGGGATTTTGAATAACTGAATTTAACTCGTGACCTCTTGCACTGAAAACCGTACACTAACCAACTGTGCCATCCTTGTTCCTATTACAAGTTGCACAGAGTAGAAAGAAGTCGAAACAAGGTCGTTGAATAACTGTGAATCGAACGCAGAATCCCTCGCGCTGAAAAGGCTGCGCGCTAAACAACTATGACATCGTTATGAACACCTGCGTAACGTTTAAATTAGCCTAGCTTTGGGAGATAATCGTTATCTTCAGAACTATTAAAAAATACAGAATATCTCCGAAATCGAGGATACTACAAGCGTTATGTGGTTGATACACAACACTTCGTAAAGATGAATTTTGTACTTCAACTGTAACATCTTTGCTATTTCTATCTTTCTTCATTAAATGTTTGACGTTGTGTTTGTATATGTTGCAGGGCATGGCGTACTTACACAGTTCAGATATCCATTCCCATGGTAATCTCAAGTCTTCTAACTGTCTAGTCGACAGTCGATGGGTGTTAAAGATCACAGATTATGGTCTGCCATCGTTCAGAGCCAAAGTTAAAAAACCCACCGACAACTTTGCTTATTATAGAGGTAAGTCATATTGGATTGAAACGTAAAAGCTATTGCATCACATTTACACACGAGAGGGCAAGAAAAAAAGAAAAAAGGGAGGGAGAAAGGAAGAAAAAAAAGGGAGGAAAGAAGAAGGAAGGTAGGAAGGAAGAAAGAAAGGAAGGTAGGAAGGAAGGAAGGAAGAAAGGAAGGAAGGAAGGAAGGAAGGAAGGAAGGAAGGAAGGAAGGAAGGAAGGAAGAAAGAAAGAAAGAAAGGAAGGAAGGTAGGAAGAAAGGAAGAAGAAAGAATAAGAAGGAAGGTAGAATGGAAAGAAAGAAGGATGGAAGGAAGAGAGAAAGAAAGGAAGGAGGATATGAATTATCAATTATTCTAATCGTTGTGTTTGTATTACATTAGATCAACTATGGGTCGCACCAGAACTTCTTCGATCCCCAAACCGTGAAATACGAGGAACACAAAAAGGTGACGTGTACAGTTACGCTATTATACTGCATGAGTTTCACACTAGAGAAGGTGCTTACAGCAATACTGAGCTTGAACCAAAAGGTATGTATATTTTAAGTAAGGTTTACTCCAGGCAATTTGTTTCGAGAATGAAAACACTGATGTTGATGTAATATTACATGGAAAATTTTCACCCGGAGCTGTTTGAGAAATGCCTCTTATATTGTTGTTGTTATTGTTTATTAATCCCAAGGGACAAAAAAGACTTTTTCTTTCAGCCGGCCGGTCTGAAAATATTGTTAAGCCCGATTTACACGGTGCGATTTGGCCCATGCGATTTGTAGTATACGACTAGTCGTTACTTCTAAAACTAGTCGCTCGCGCTCTAAAACGTGTTTTAGAATGTCCTACGACTAGTTTTAGAACGTTTTGAACCTCACGACTAGTCGTATAATTACAAATCGCACGCGACAAATCGTACCGTGTAAATCAGCCTTTAAACTTGGAAAATGTACCAACACGAACGTTTTTTGAATGAAAAATGATGTTTAGTTAAGTATTCGAGATAACACTATACTTGCGAACTTTTGTTGCCAGAAATTATTCACCGTGTTAAAGAGAGAGAATATCCTCCTTTCCGACCCACGGTTACCAAGCTGATAGGAGGTGTAGAGGAACTAAGAGAACTAATGGTACAGTGTTGGGAAGAGGACCCGGAGACGCGACCAGACTTCCATGATATCAAGAAAATTGTACATAAACTACTTATACAAAATGGAATGTGAGTGATGAATATTGGCAATGATTGAATAGATGGATAGTTGAATGCTTTACACGATCACTGACAGACTGAAAAAAAATGAATGGATGAATGGCACACGGATTCAATCACTCATTTATCAACTCACTCACTCACTCACCCAATGAATAACTCACTCATTCAATCAATCAATCAATCAATCAATCACTATACGTCCATGGTTTTCTAAATCACATGTTGTTTTCGATCAGGAAAACAAACATATTTGATAACATAGTCTACATGATGGAAAAATACGCCGATAATTTAGAAGAACTCGTGATGGAGCGAACAGGGCAGTTAATAGAAGAGAAGAAAAAGACGGATGCTTTACTGGAACGCATGTTACCACCGTATGTATAATCACATTACAGTTAAAACTACAAAATAACGCATGTCAAACAATCCTCTTAAGGTTACAGGAAGGGTTCACGGGGTCCTTTCGTAAAAAAATCGCCAGCGCGTCGGAGTTTTCGCTATTTCAATAAATTATATATCATTTTAAAGCTGAATAACTGAAGAATATGACTGTTGTGTTTTTATTTCGAAACCGTAAAGTTCGCGAGTTTTAGCACTCCGAATGAAAAGTGAGAGCTTTTGTTTGAGAAAGTAACCCAAGAATACGTTCGATCGGATTACTTTAAAATCTGTACAATATCAATCATCACATACGTGGCTACCAAAACGTGTGAGCGATTTTTAATATTTTACTTGGTTAAAAAATAATCAGCAATTGAATTTTGCAGTCGATTTTTTTTTCGTGAAATCTGATACTAACCATCATAAAATAAAAAGTAAAAAAGTTATCAAAAAACGCTCACACGTTATTGTTTTTGATGAGTTGAGTGTGCTGTAGGAAAATTTTAAACGTATTTGGTTGAAATCCAGCGCCAGGTTACTTTTTAGAACTTCGATGATCAGAGAAAAACACAAGCCGAGAAATCGCCCTCTAATGTTGTGTATACATCAAATCTCATCTGTCATGATCTGTCAAGAGAGGTCACATAATTAAGGTCGAGAACACACCAATCAGAAACGTGGCTCGTAAGTTGTGTTTGAAAATGGTCTTGATTTCAAGGGAAATCCACGAATCAAACCATGATCCTTTATCGCTTTCAGCGAGTGCTTTCAAATCATCTTCTTTGAACTTCGTGATCGAAACCACTGATCTTCGTTTCTTTATGGAAGACCAAGGGCTGTTTTTTTGTCGCTTGGACATCTAAATGGACTAAAGATTTTGGCTAATTGTAGATATAAAGTAATGTAGATAGAAGAGTAATATTTTCGTATTTTTCGTTTGTATTTATCGCTTCAACTGAACAATGAACAAGCGTGGTCTAGTTGTTTGTATATTTCGCGATTTCTCCCGGATGACTATTTTGCCACGAAATGCACCGCAGGGAATGTCACGCAATATAGGATTACGACACCTTTTTCGTTTTATTTACTTATATGAATATAATATCTCGATAGCGAAAAATGTTTTCAGAAATATTTTTTTTGCATTCGAAAGATTGTTCTTTTAATATAGCGTTCCATTAATAAATAAAAAATTGAAAAATTTTCGATCTGAACCCTTCCTGTAACCTTAAGAAAACTGTCGTTGCAATCGATAACCTTATATTTGGTAACCACATATTTTGCTCGGAAAAAGATTGATGAAAATAACTTGGCAGCCATTTTGAATTTTGTTCAGAAGGACAGGAAACCCCAAAAATTAGAATTACACAGGAACTCCAACGAACGACAGTAATTGTTTGATATGTGAAATGTGTAATTCGTTCGCTTGATAAATCTACAGGCGTTTTGTGTCTTCTCGGATTGAGAAGAAGGTCCTGTCAACTATACCAGCACGCACATTGTAATTAAGGGGCATTAATTAGAAATCTCACACCATTATTACTAGAGATTCAGGAACTGTCACACTGAAGCCAGTCCGCAACTAACTGATTAATTTGCCATACAAAACTATATAGAATAAATTGCAAAGAAGTGGAAAAAAGAACGTAAAGGCCATTGCCAATAAGCCTGAAGCGTGATGACGATTTACCGCCGTCTCTAGACCAGAATCCTTTTCACATTGCTTTTGTTCATTAATTATGACCATTTTTTCTGTATTCTCGAGGGAATACAAAATTTGAATATGAAAGAATTCTGAAAACTATTATGGTATAGAGACGGGAGATAAAACATCTTCTCGCTTCATGGCACATTGAAATTAGGACCTCGCACGCAAAGCCATTAATTAACACAAGACATAATTTAACCAAGTTGTGCTTAAAGCTACCACATGTCATATGGCAGATTAGAAACAAGGCGATATAAGAACGTAAAGTCACTTCACACCACAACTAGTTTTCATTTTTGTTGTGAACAAGTCTAACTGTGATATTATTGGATGTTTATAGGTCAGTCGCAGAACAGCTGAAGAAAGGCAAAGCGGTCGAGGCCGAGAGTTTCAATGAAGTATCAATCTACTTTAGTGATATAGTTGGTTTTACAAGTCTTAGTGCTGAGAGCACACCGATGCAGGTAACGAGAAAGATGAATAAATGGATGAATGAATGAATAGATAAATGGATGAATGAATGAACGAACGAACAAATGAATGAATGAATGGATCGAGGTGTGGATGGATGAAAAATGAATGGGTTATTTGATGCGAGTGGGTGAATTAGCTTAAGATCGAATGAATGATGGCATGACTTGGTATACTTACCTTAATTTCCACTTTTCCGCTTGTCAATAGCATATCCTTCTGTGTCTTCAAGTATTTTGTCTTTTATCTGCGACGTAATAAAATAGTAACCAACACAATGTTATTTTTAGGTTGTTGCGTTACTCAATGACCTTTACACTCTCTTCGATGATATTATAAGAGAATATGATGTATATAAGGTAAGATTGCGTTACATTCATCGTGAGCTTTCTGAAATAACATGACGCGCGTACAAGACATACAAAACGCGACTGAACACGTAGCGTGACATAAAAACACAACTGAAGACGTAGCGTGACACAAAAACACGACTGAAAACGTGAAGTAAAAACTGGACTTCTAATGTGTTGTGACATATGAAACGCGTGTAATGACAGAAATGATTTTCAAAACGTGAATAATGACATCTTGTGAGATGTAGCAATTAAATAAAGCAAGCGACACACACAGACTCATTACCACCTTCTTCACATATAGAAAAACTGTCCATCCACTGATTATGTTTCATTGTTCAGCACTAAACAAAGTTTCCAAACAGTTAAATACATGTTCTGTGGGTGGACAAAGCTCAGTGGTGTTCAGCTTCTGAACTTTAAGCGTTTGAACGGGACTTAATGATCGAGTCTAGCCGGAGTTTTTCTTGAACGCGCATGCTTATGTCACGAGTCAGCACATTACAATGTTTGACTTGTGACAAAGCGTGACATATGAAACATGACTTGTGGGATATCATGATATGTAATAATACTATTAAAATCCCTTCTTGTTAGGTTGAGACGATAGGTGATGCGTACATGGTGGTCAGCGGTCTACCGATAAGAAATGGTTCTCGTCATGCAGGAGAAATAGCACGCATGTCACTTCATCTAGTGGACGCTGTACAGAATATTTTTACTGTCCGGCACAAGGCCGGATATAAGCTAAAGTTACGCGTAGGCATACATAGTGGTGAGTTGCCGGATTTTTCTTGTTTTGGAACAGCTTATCGTACCCAAAATAACACTGCTAAAGCTTCGTTTGCATATAATCGTCTTGTTTTAGAACAGCTTATCCTACCCAAAATAACACTGCTAAAGCTTCGTTTGCATATAATCGTCTTGTTTTAGAACAGCTTATCCTACCCAAAATAACACTGCTAAAGCTTCGTTTGCATATAATCGTCTTGTTTTAGAACAGCTTATCCTACCCAAAATAACACTGCTAAAGCTTCGTTTGCATATAATCGTCTTGTTTTAGAACAGCTTATCCTACCCAAAATAACACTGCTAAAGCTTCGTTTGCATATAATCGTCTTGTTTTAGAACAGCTTATCCTACCCGAAATAACACTGCTAAAGCTTCGTTTGCATATAATCGTCTTGTTTTAGAACAGCTTATCCTACCCAAAATAACACTGCTAAAGCTTCGTTTGCATATAATCGTCTTGTTTTAGAACAGCTTATCTTACCCAAAATAACACTGCTAAAGCAGCTTCGTTTGCACATAATCGTTGCGATCGCCAAAAAAAGGATCTTAAGCCTAGTTTCCATATTATCGCTCACGATCTCCGGATCGCTAAATTACTGATGCGAGGATCGCTCACCATGACTGTCAATCTCTTGCTTGTACTGTGTTTCTTTTTACTCGCTAAAGTTATGCTCCAGTGAGCATGTGTTTCCATATAATTGCTGACGATTGCTGACCACAGTTTCATCGTTCCGGCTATCGTGAGCGATTAAATGGAAAACAGATTTAAATCGCCACGATCGTTCAAATTCTCAGCGATCGAGTGAGCGTAGCTAAATATCTTTTTCTTGGAAAAGCACGAAAAACTGCACTTTTTCAAATTTTCAGCGATCGTGGCGATCGTATGGAAACCAGCCCTGAAGCGTAATAGCTCCTTTTCTCAATACCATGTAGCAATTCTTTGAATATTGGAATTTTGATTCTTTTGAGAAAAGCTATAAATAATATCAATAATAATAATATTACAATACTTACATGGAACTAATAAACTTACATTGTGTAAGGAATTTAAAGATTCAAAACCGACTTTTTTATAAGAAAGTAAAAAATGTTGACTTGCCCGAGCACATGTGAACTGTGTTTGTTCGATCTGTCTCTCTCGTACAAAGAGGGTTTTTTCCCTGTCTACTGTTTTACTTGGCAGTATGCCATCCGTTTGTATAATGAGCAATGCATCTATCTCAGTAAAACGTTTAGTTGTGGGCTAAGAGTTGTGTATTGAGGTTCTATTATAACCATTTTTTTTTTGTTATAAACTTTGCTCACGCTTTGATTGTTGTTTGTAGGTCCGGTAGTGGCTGGTGTAGTGGGTAACACAATGCCTCGATATTGTTTGTTTGGCGACACAGTCAACACAGCATCCAGAATGGAATCCAACGGAGAGGGTAGGACATCCAACTTGTTTATGAAACTATTCGGATACTGAAGCAATCCACACTAGTTTAACCGCTAGTTATCGTACATTTTTACTCCAAATGTTTTCTTGAAACACTGACGCAGTCCACACTAGTTTAACCGCTACTTATCGTACATTTTTACTCCAATTGTTTTCTTCAAACACTCACGCAGTCCACAGCTAGGTTTACCGCTAGTTATCGTACATTTAACTCCAATTGTTTTCTTAGAAACACTGTACTGACGCAGTCCACACTAGTTTAATAAACGCTAGTTATCGTACATTTTACTCCAATTGTTTTCTTGGAAACACTGACGCAGTCCACACTAGTTTAACCGCTAGTTATCGTACAATTTTACTAAAATTGTATTATTAGAAACACTGACGCAGTCCACACTAGTTTAACCGTACATATTTTGATGACTATTTTAATAATTTTTTAATGATCTTTCAGCACTTCGAATACACATCAGTTCACAAACCAAAGAGGTCTTAGACCAACTGGGTGGATTTGTAGTAGAAGAACGAGGAGAAGTATTCTTAAAGGTAAATTTATGACATTTGTCCCTCAGGAATAACCTCGATAGCATTATTGATATTATTTACCAATTAAATCACGAGAACGTAAAACATTTGTCCGTGTAAAGGTGTAATACAGCCCTATTTACAACATAATGATACTAAGTTATTAACCAATTAGATGACTCATACCAATCACGTGGTTTCTAGAATTTTCACTTGCTGAAGCTTGTTTTTAAAATGCAAAAGTAACACTAAAAGTTCATAAATGGTAGTGATAACTTGTAAGGCAAAGCCTCATTGCTGCTAATGAATAATTAGCTTTTTACAGTGCAATAAATTGCGTATAGAATGAGCCAATCACACCCTAATATATGATACATAGCGATACTAGAGCTGACGTAATCCTTTGTTATTCATGTGCCACCCAGACAGTGATTGGCCGTTATGTCAATATTGTAGTTCTGGTTGGCACATTTGCATAACAATTTGTTTGTTTATCAACATGAAATATCGCTATAATTGTTTGGTTCCAGTACAATCGTTATGAACTATTGATGCTTAATATCTTATTTGACGTAATTTACAGGGTAAAGGCAACTGTCTGACGTACTGGCTGATTGATGCTGCCAAACGTCATCCCTGTATACTCAAAGAAAAAGCCCACCATTTGAACGGGAACCCTTATCTAAGCTACCTCACAACACCTGCTCAATTTGGTTCCACCGGGTCTGTCAATCGAAGAACTGACTCATTTCGAAAGACAATCAAGGGGACCCCCTCCCCCAAACCTAAAAAGAAAGTATGGCACAAGTTTGATGTTGAGGATGGTAATGTCCCGGATGGACACACTGCTGTTTGAGGTGAAGAGCATTGTGGGATGGCAGTGGAATGAGGTAGATTGGGTTCAAGGAAGGAGGAACGACCATAAAGTACTGGATTGGAGTTCCTGTGGATACTAATGTGGATTCCTGTTGTGACTCTTTGGTGGAACTAGATAGAGAAATGCCGTTAATGACTGCAATGGTGCTGTTCTGTGGATTATAGAAAACACCTTGGTCTTGCAATGGTATGATGGCTCACAATTCTTTGTTGCGTTTTGCATCGTCCTTAGTTACCCCTTTATGGGATTCCTGTGGTACTCTTTCATCACGTGCAGGATTCCTGTGTGATGCGACAGCAAACATCTTGTGGCGTGATTCCTATATTATGGAGCTGTTGTAAATTAATATGTGAAAGGATTGACTGTGCGAGACTCGTTGGATTTCTGTCTTCAACTACTACTACATTGGATTCCAATATATTTGTGAGTTCTGCGGGACTATTTTATGACACTCCTGTGCTTTTGCAACCTGCTTTCTGGATTCCTGTATTTATGAGATCTCTTGTTTCGATTCGATCATTTGTGGAATCTGTTATTATTGGGATCCCTGTGTTATGTACAGCTGGTCTGGTAACCAATGGTGCCCTCTGTAGTACTCTCTGTAGTTTGAAAGACAAAGTTACTGTTATAGTGGGATTCCTGTGTTCAACGATTTCGTTCAACGACATTGGGCTTTATGTGTTATAGTGCACGATAGTGGACGTTTTCGAAGGAATAAAAAAAGATAAATTTTATATCGATGACCATCCTGACTGGCTAGCCTCACTTGCATGTAAAAACTATTGTAATCCAACTTTTAAAAGAGCCTAGCTGGTTAGAAACTAATCGTCCGCCATATTGGCCCTTTTTTTCTCTAAGGTGGGGTGGGGGTAGTAAATTGTTACTGTTGTTATGTTTTAATATTGAGTGCTATATATATATACATAAAATCTCTAGACCTATTTTCACTCTGGTGATGGGCGATGCCTTTGCCCGTGTATAATATGCATGTAATATAAATAATCTGCAATTCATTTGTATAGTAATTCAGCTATTTTAAAAACTCGTCCAATTCACCATTTTCACAATAGCTATAATACGTTCTGTTTTTGAGGGGTAGGTTTTGTGATGCAGCTAAAATTAATTGTTATTCAAACAGAAATGACTTCTTTCACAGTAGTTACCCCAAAAAAGCGGAAGATATTAGGGGATGGAAAGTAGAAAATTGGAAATTCTGAATTCTTTTAATAAAAGTGTGTCGCACGATCGCATTGCATTATGGTAAAAAATGGATGGAAATATACTGTTTCATAGAATGAAAAAAATCTACACCTACCAGAATGCATTGTCCTCTTACAATTTTACTTTGGATATGTAATAATTGTGGAGTTCCATAATTCATTGCGATCGTATCTGTGCACTGCTCATTATTAAGTTTTCGCGAGTCAACGTTTTTGAAACGGCTGTAGCGTATATATATTAGTAAGCAGAATCTGGTCGAAAGAGGTTGAATCTATGTCATGGTTAGATTTTCTTATTGTTAAGCCTTAATGTAGTTTGTATTTATTGACACTAATAATAACGTTTACGTACTAGAGTGCACGACACATTAAAGTGCACACACTAAAAGTGTGCAGCAGAAATAACACTAAATAGTAATATTTTATGCTAATTCTATTGCTTTCTTTTGTTTAATTAGTGATATTTACTACTAAATGGTGACAACTGTTGCACACATTTAGTGTTTACACTCTAAGATTTAGTTATTTACCAACTAAGAATTCACCGAGGCATAAACAAAGACAGCTTTTATTTCAATTCTTTTGAGGTTTATTGTGTTTATGCGTCGATGAACCATTCCAATCTTAGTTAAGCCTTATAATCGAGAACGGTCGCAAGCGATCGAAAAAACATTTCGATTAAAGAGAAAGCAACGTTTTTCGATCCTACGACCGTTTTCGATCCATATATAATCGCGATTGAAATCGTTCAAAAACGGTATAGGATCGAAACACTTTGGTTTCCCAAAAATCGAATTTTGTTTTCGATCGTTTGCGAGCGTTCTCGATCGTTTGCGATTATATGGAAACCATGCTTAAATGTTATCTAGCTCTAATAGTTAAGAATTGTTTCACACAAATGCGGCGTGCACTCTAGAATACAAATAGTTGTCACTATTAAATAGAGGCTTTGCACCATCGCGTAATGGCAGTCCCGACAGTTTCCTCCGGGAATCCAACCTCTTTGTGTATGTAAATGGTTTAGTACACATCCCTTTATCCCTGCTTCCTGTCATGACTGCCATCAAGCCATAATGTAAAGCGCTTGTAACCCCTAGAATATAAACGTTATGGATTATATAGTCGATTCCCAGAGTATATTCCCAAGTCGATTGCTTCATAGCTGAATATTTTATAGGTTTTTAAAGATTTTACAGGTTTGGCGAAAATGACAACAGGTCATACGCAAACCGGAAGTATTGTCAAAATGTTTAGGTACAAACTGTTATAGCGATTTTTCGGTTTGGTAAGACCTTTCGTCATTTCCAGCAAACTCGCAAAATCTTTAAAAAACATTGACCTTTAAAGCAATCAACTTCAAACGTTGTACTCTGTCAAATCACCTAAATTTGTATTGTTTTAGGGGTTTTAACCACTTTTATATATATATATGATTTTAGTTGTTCCTCGGGTTTGAGAGAACCACTCAAATGTTTTTATGGTTATCGTATGTATTCTATTCAATAATAGTTCGAAAAGAACTGTATATAATCTAGCTACAATTGTCCCTAAGGCTTAGCAATGATAAATTCTACAATTTGGTTTCAAAACCAAAACGGGTTTAGTTAATTTAGTTTTCGTTCCGTTTGCATGCTCTTGGAGATTAAGTGACCATCCTATTTTTTATTGTTTGTTTATTTGTTTGTTTGTTTGTTTGTTTGTTTGTTTGTTTGTTTGTTTGTTTGTTTCTTTCTTTCTTTCTTTCTTTCTTTCTTTCTTTCTTTCTTTCTTTCTTTGTTTGTTAGCTAGTTAGTTTGTTTGTTTGTTTCTTAGTTTGTTTCTTTGTTTGTTAGCTAGCTAGTTAGTTTGTTTGTTTGTTTGTTTATTTGTTGCTTTGTTGGTCTTTTCTTTGATGTTGATTCAATCTGTTTAGAGTAATAAAACTGAGCTGAATTACTAAGTGACTGACACTAATACATTAAATATAGTGTAATATAATACAAAATGGATTCATAGAAACAATAAAACAATGGATATGACATTTGACAAGCTCTCTGTATGCTCATCTCACTGGAATTATTTGCCATTGCAAATTCTAGAAAAAGAAAAAGCAATGTGAAGCAAAAGCACGCGTATCAAGTTAAAGCCAAATTCGTTGTATCGCGACCCGCCGTTTCAAAACTTTGTCTTCATTTTGGTCTTTTCTGAACCATCAGTCATTTTCAAAGGACGGAGCTTCCCCTAACTTATTCTGTCATGGTTAATCTAAAATAAACAAAGTTTCAAAACAAAGTTTTAAAACGGCGGGTCGCGATACAACGAATTTGGTTGTAATTTGGAATTGGCCATTGCAAGATGGATTTATATCTTTTAAATGTTGCACGAAGCATTAAGCAGAATCATAATTCATCCGTGAAGTCTGAGAGTACTGAATATATATGTCTACGCATATGTAAGGAGTTAAATCGATTAAAACTCGAAGATCTTTTACAGCAAATGTTAGGAATGAATTTTTATAGCGCGCTTTTTATGTAAGTATATTTATTCAAGTGATATTTATACGTAAAAGAAAACGACTAAGGATGGTGACTAACGAAAGCCGGAGTCGAGCCACTGTAAGCGTGAAGTCTACAAACCTGCTCCATGTACACTGTCCCCGAAACACGTTATTGCTAGCTGGTAGCTTGAATCTATTCATATTTTCGCATTCTATCGCACTTCATGTGTAAATGAAATAATCGCGCAACATGCATACAACGCAAATTGGCTACGACCTGTTCACTGTTATTTGACGCCTATAGTTGTAAAACTTGTATTAATGAAAGCATATGATCTTCATCTTTTCGTGATTTTTATACAGCTATTCTTCAAAACTTTGTCCGGTAGAAAACTGATTTAGCGAATAACAATGTTATTTGCATGTCTCAGTTTTCAGTTTTATTACAAAGCTGCACATATTTTATAGTTATATAGTTCATTATAATTATGCCATAAAGTTATTTTGTACATTTTGACTCATCATTTCTTAAAACATAAAAATCACTGGACAACCATTTCCAAGAATAGATGTATGTATACTATAAGCATAAACAATATAGCATATACGCGGAGCGGTTAACGACCGACCAACTCCAGTTCAATAACTCTAAGACATGACAAACTCAAATTCAATTTTTTGTCATCTTACCTTGCAAATCAATTCTTTCGTGTTTTTTCTCTCTTGTTGTTGAATATCCCTTTTTGCCCGCCTCAGTTTACTTTCCAGACTATTTATCTCACCAGGCTGTTTTTGTATTCAACTAGAATTATCGTGTCATCTTAAAATCCATAAAGTAGGGTCTTCTACCGCAGATTTGTCTGATAGCCAACGATAAGATTGCCTTTGGATTATGCTTTTGGAAAAGTACCTGAACTGGCTGAGCTATCGCAGATAAAGTAATTCGACATCCGTTTGATTTGCTGTGGTTTAGTGCTAGTGAAATGGCAAGTGGACAGCAAGCACGAATATACAAGCGAAACCTGCTTTAAAGGAAGATGAACTATTCCTAGCGATCTAGACCAACATTGGGGAAAAAATGTCTCATAAGAAACCTCTGCAAAACGTGTTTTCTGTCGAGGAGGCTCGATACTGACGCCATAAAACTATTCGACGGTAAGTTGAAGAGTCGCTGACGAATGAAAAACACGTCCATCCTGAGGTTTCTTGTGAGAAATCTCTGGTAAGCAGGGTACGACAGGGAAAATAGGACTCTTTAGTAATGGTTCACAACCAATCCACAATGGTGCCCGCAATTCTAGACCATTGCGAAGAAAAGCTGTCGCATTATTCAGATGAAAAGAGAGATCTAATCTGATAAAAAGAAATTGGTATCATCTAGTTTACCATAGTATCAGCGATTCATAATGGATTGAAAAGTGTAGAGCTGTTACATATCATGCCCCGAAAATATTCAAACTAATTAGCATAATTTGCAGACCATATTTGGTCAATATTTGATACTCAGAGACCGATTCAAAATAAAATGATATGCTGCAAATCAAACATACTGCGGAATTTTCTCGGGTTTTTTAGAAGAAATGTTCTTTTCCACATGCATAATTTGTGTCGTTTGCTTAGTTTGTAAGGTTTTAGAATCATATATAAATAGTTTTATTGAGAAAGGCTTTTCAACGAAAAAAACCTTGGATATTCCGGAACATTGTACTGGCGCTAACCAATACAACATCAGAAAAAACATTGATTAGTTGGTATTCATTCGAGCTTCCCCCGCTAGCAGCAAGTGGCCTAGAAATTTACTCCATATGATCCAAATGTTTCAATCTTTAATATTCACTTCAACTTATATATTGAAAATAACATATATCGTGAAATAAGTCTTTTTGGCGCTCACAGTGAGTTGCCCCTTTTGAACCGACTTACTATTTTGGGTCGGAACGATTTCATTTTTAGGGCGAGCAGACCATGATTGCCAGTTATCACACAAGCCATTGTACTGCTAATCATACACGTTATGTTGGCCTGGTTAAACCGACGAATGGCCTTGAGGGAGGATTGTGGGTGCCTGCTGTAACTCCCACAGACGAGCCAATATATTAAAGGGACTCATTGCGATAGGAATTTTGAAAAGCTTATTCATTTGCGGCCCTTTAGATATCTCGCTCTATAATTAACTAAGTCACTCCAGCACTCATTCGTTTGCTAGTTTATCCATTCGTTTGCGGTGCATTGAACATTTCATCCATCCATTCATTCATTCGTTCATTCATTCATTCATTCATTCATTCATTCATTCATTCATTCATTCATTCATTCATTCATTCATTCATTCATTCATTCATTCATTCATTCATTCATTCATTCATTCATTCATTCATTCATCCATTCATTCAATCAATCATTAGTTATTTCGTTTGTTCGTTCAATCATTCATTCACTCATTCGTTCGCTCATTGATTAATTAATTGATTAATTCAGTCGTTTGTTCATAATCTTTAATTCATCCACTTATTCATTGATTCATTTGTTCGTTCGTTCGTTCATTCATTCATTCATTCATTCACATAATGTTCTGTACACGACGAGTACAATCAGATATATATTTAATGATATCTATCACACAGGTGTGCGCTATTCACTAGCAATTCTAGAGAGTTATTTCTCAATTAAGAATATCGGTGTGGCGGTTATACATTGTACTTCAGTATTGAAAATTGTAACAAATGAAGTGCTGCGCCACTTTATCGTTAAAAACATCCGCTCGCGATCCAGCATTGGTGTGCTTGAAACACTGAATTTTACATTGGTATCATTTGCATGATTAGTCCTTTTTATCTCGTGGAATTTGCGAGATAAACGTGTGACGCAAATGACTAAAACAAAATGGTTAGGAAACCTATTGTTTTATGTCTTTGATAAGTTTGGTTTTGAGGTTGAACCGGTCTTTACCGTGCACAGGTTTATATTGTAGTTTAACTTTAAATAGAGAGGTGTACATGAGTTTGTACCATTTTTCAACAGCAACAACAAAGTCTAAAGATGAATTGTTTACCTAGACGACTGACTAGCCTCTTTCTCGAGATCGTGCGCCATTTTTAGATTCGGCGAATTGTTGGTAGGTAGTTTAAAGTTTTTCAGCCAAATTCGTTGTATCGCGACCAGCCGTTTCAAAACTTTGTTTTGATTTGGTCTTTTCTGAACCGTCAATCAATTTGAAGGGTGGAGTTTATTTTAGATAAACCAATGACAGAACATGTTAGGGCAAGCTCCACCCAGTGAAATTGATTGACGGTTCAGAAAAGACCAAATCAAAACAAAGTTTTAAAACGGCTGGTCTCGATACAACGAATTTGGCTGTAAAAGCCTGGTGACTAACTGGATATAATTAACAGCGATTAATACACGGGATTTCGACCGCAATTCGACCAAAATGTAGAGTTTATATTTTTTGAAACAAAGTCTCATCATGAACTTTGAAAAGCTTTCCTCTTTTCTAAGCAGATCTCTTGAAAATCCCATTCCCGAGTATACGCTGAGTGTCTTTTTCACTTTCACGCACACCATGGCAGTGTCTTTTATGAGTTTTTTTGTTCTAAAGGATTTGACAGTATTTTCAGCATACAGTGTACGAAATTTTTTCATTCACCCAGTTGCTTGCAATCAAACGTTAACGGAAATTATTGCATAAATGTGATAACGATTGAAATTCCACGCGATTCCTCACCATTGGCGGGTGATTGCTAGTTTATAATCCCATCAATGCAAGCTAGTGTAGAGTCGTTTTCAAAAACCCGTGAAACAAGGCATAATAGACAAAATGTAAAGAGGAGTAATCCTGAAAATTATACACCGAAAACACAAAAGAATTCCAAAAGAAAATGTAAACATCAAAATGTGATAAGGTGTGATAAATTGTAATACGTTAAAGTGCATTACATTGTTGTTGTTATTGTTTTTTTTTGAAAACCCTTTAAATTTGTAACGTTCTCGCGATCCTTTGTTTCGTGTATGGTTTTCGTATCAATTGGTTCTGATTGCTTTTTAATCTAACTACTGGTACTTACTAATGTTGAGCCGTGCATGATCGTCGAATCGTTCAATTTCATTTCCCTGTCATTATGGGGCGGGGCGAGACATTTATGTACACCCGAGCAAGCTAATCGGTAAATGAATCACTTGTAGCGGATCACGTTTCAACTTATGATGATGAACGGAGGCACGGAAGAAGTGGAAATGGACCTATCCATTGAATTAACGATATTGCTATACAATTGTCTTTTTTTCACATTTTTTTTACCCCATTCAAAGTCAATTTGCTCAGAGGTCAAACCGCTCGGAAGTCAGTTGGGCCGAATAAAAGCTACAGGCTGCTTTCGAACATTTTCTAAACCCGCCTACTCATACCGAAGTTTGTACGAACATAATTAAGATGAATCATGATTGGTTAGTTTTCATTCGGGTGGTAATTTGAGCTATGATTGACGGGAACAAAAACACCGAATCGCGGCAACCGTTACTGTGCCTGAATTCACAGAAAACGAAAAATTGCAGTAAAGATTAAATAGCTTTGCCTTAGCCCCTTTCTGAAATGTTGCTGTATGATGCATCGCTTTAATGGTGTCAATGGGTTGGTTGAGCGCGTGCCATAAATGTTATATTTATGACCATATTTGTTTTTATTTTATTATTATTATTATTTTTAGGTAAAAAAACGCCCTAAATAATTGTAATGCTTCTCGTGAAGAGTACTTGCCAACGAGACCTGGCTCTTATAAATGTAAGTAAATAGCAATGAGGTCTAGTAGTTGATCTTTTCAAAACTATTGTCTTAACGGTTTGAGAGTTTCAACTTCTTACTGACATGAGCTCAGTACTCGTTGTGGATGTATTTATACATTGTCCATGCAAGGTCAGTGTAATCTCCGGTAAAAGAACTTTCAGTCAGTTAGGTTGATAAAGAGATGTCAAGTCCACCAGACAAGCGCCAACGGAGTGCAAGAGAAGTTGATTCTACAATATTGGACCGGAGTGACCAATCCGCTCTACTTATCTGTCGTTGTGGTATAGAACTTTGTGAGATCGCAAATGTTTTACTGTTCGTGTATCGACCGATGTTTCGATACGTACATTTTTGCGTAAAAATGCCTTTGCCCAAGCCATACTTTTCATTTGCTAGTTCATTTGTTCATTCATTCATTCATTCATTCGCTCATTCGTTCATTCGTTCATTCGTTCATTCGTTCATTCGTTCATTCGTTCATTCGTTCATTCGTTCATTCGTTCATTCGTTCATTCGTTCATTCGTTCATTCGTTCATTCGTTCATTCGTTCATTCGTTCATTCGTTCATTCGTTCATTCGTTCATTCGTTCATTCGTTCATTCGTTCATTCGTTCATTCGTTCATTCGTTCATTCGTTCATTCGTTCATTCGTTCATTCGTTCATTCGTTCATTCGTTCATTCGTTCATTCGTTCATTCGTTCATTCGTTCATTCGTTCATTCGTTCATTCGTTCATTCGTTCATTCGTTCATTCGTTCATTCGTTCATTCGTTCATTCGTTCATTCGTTCATTCGTTCATTCGTTCATTCGTTCATTCGTTCATTTAGTTTTTCAGTATTTGCACTAATTGATAATACAATATTGCACGCAATCTTTTATATAGGTTATTGATGTACCCACTTAAAGTCTCATTTCATGTCTGATCACAAATCAGACTTTCATTATATCCATTTCACATATTTCATTTGATTTTCTCGACCACTGCTGCCTAGGTGGAATTGTTGCTGATGACTCTACTGCGGTCGTGTTACATATATTTATGTCAAAATTCGAGTAGGGTAATTATTATTACTTAGTTTAAAGTTCACCTCAGACAAATGATATTAATGTTGTCATTTTATACAATAACATTATTGACCACTATGTTGTAAACATATGAAAGAAATTCAAGCTCTTTCAATACGGTTTGTTAATTATTTATTGTCGTCGCTCGGAGAATTTTTTGTGTGTTTTCACTTTCTGTCGCGTTTTCATTCATTTTGTTATGTTTTTATTCATTTAAATTTCATTTCATTAATTCGCTATATTCACCCACCCGTTTGCTCAACTGATCATCACTCTTAAATATCCGCTCGTGCGCTCGTCAATTCACTCACTAATTTTTCTATGGTATTCATTCGATCGTACAAACATTTATTTTTCTCTCAATCCATCCATTCATATAGTTATTCATTTTTCCATTCATCCATATTGTATATAATTCGCTCATTTTTATTGAATGAATGAATGAATGAATGAATGAATGAATGAATGAATGAATGAATGAATGAATGAATGAATGAATGAATGAATGAATGAATGAATGAATGAATGAATGAATGAATGAATGAATGAATGAAAAGGAATTAACAAAGAAAATGACGAATAGAATAAGCGAACTAAGCAAAATGCGAGCAAAGCGACGAAAACATATCAACAATGGCTACTTATCTGTTTCTGTTGTTATCGGTCTTCTCAACTATATATTTAACTTAACATGAGGACGACCTTCTCAGACAAAAACTGTAGCAAACCAATTTTCCTTGTATTTGCATAGCCAGAAGCATATATAAAGTGTTTCTTGTAATCGCTTAGTCAATGGCAAGCCCGAAGTGCCTCAAGCGGCAATTTAAGTACATCGCCATATAGTTTATATGCAATGAAAAATACAGGTTCATTCGACTCGACTGATTGTCTTTTTGAATCAGACATATGATATTTTTTGTTAGTGTCACATAAGTATAGCGAAAGATTGAGACAACAAACACCTCTTTTTGTTTTTGTGTTTAGTAATCGTTTGTTTTGTTCTGCTCTATTTTATGCATGTTTGTTAGTTTGCTCTTTTTCAATGCGACACTCTTGCGTTAAGACTTGGTTAACAGGGGCACCACTGTTGTGCGCAACAAAATGTTTTTTTGCGGCAACATTGTTTCCACAGGTGGCAAAACCAGGCAACATTTTGAATACATGCGTGCGCGGGCAATTAACGTTGCCGCCTAGCTTGTTTTCACATAAAAACAATATTTCACCTATCAAAACATATATACAATTAGCTATATTTATACTTCCATAAAACTAGTTTATTTATCAAATATATCTGAATACTTGACTTACATATGCTACACTTAAACACTCCATAGATATAAGTTAACTTAGCTTCTTTGTGTATATTTTACACGGAAAATCTATTAAAACATCTACCCACACGAGATTGTTTTATGTCCTATCCAACTTTCGCTGATTGGTATGTTGTTTTTTAATTGCAAACGAAATCCATTTTTGGGGGGTTGTGTCGTGATCAGCATTCATTTCTTTAAGTGGCGGATATAGCCAATATAATCACACGGCTTTTCAATCAGATATAGGCAAACACAAGTCAGATTGGTCGAAAGTTCAAGAAAAATCAATTTTGAAGTAAATAGCATAGAAAGCCATCGTAATATCTAAATAATGTGAGTTTAATTTGGAAAAAATTGTGGCTTCAGTAGAATGACATTGGATTGCAAGCCGCTGTTGACAATCTTCTGAAAGGCACGTCTACCGAATTCTTCAAAAATCAACACATTTTCGTCATCTTTCAAACTCCGTCATCTTCAACGATGAAAAGTAAGTTTAATTCCACGTAAAAGTAAGAGGTTGTTAGCAGTGAAAATCGCCAAATTTCAATTGTGTTCTTTTGCCTATAACTATCGACAGATTTGATTTTTTGAATGCTCGGAGTTTTTGAGTCAGACACTCCTTAACTTTCTAATCACATTTGTTTTTGTTTGGCAATTATCTCAACAGAATAAAAAACAAAATATCCGAACACTATTTAATTTTTTGGGGTATAAAAATTGTCGTGAGTTTTGCCTCTTTCTGTTAATCTCACTTAATTCCAAAATGATATTAAAATAGTCACATAGTGTTTGTTGCTATGAATTCGTGTTATCAAGAAAATGATCTAGAAAACTTTGTTTTGATAGCTAATATTTTGATTTTTCATTTTTGACTTTTTGAGTTTTGATACCAAAGATATGGTTTTCATTAGCGACATTAAAATTGTTCAGATACAAGTCGAAACTTTTTTTTACAAATGAAATATGCAAAAGCGCTTCCCACATGAACGGCTAATTCCAGATTAACAAAAAATTAAATGGGATTTCTCACCACACTGATGCCATGCTAAAGAAAACGGCCGGATTAAGTGCAGGAAAGCATTAGCGATATTAGCAGTAAAAACCTCAAATCTGGCGTTTGATATTTTCCCCTTTTTTTATTCCCGCATTTTAACTGATTTGACATATTTGCAATACTGAGTTTGATCGCTTAATTTTTTTAAGACTGAAAAAAAACACAAAGGTGACTATTTTTATTGTTATCTTAAAAGCCTTTTTCTAAAAAACACCACTTTTTAAGCTTCAGCGAACAGCTAATTAGTTCGGTGTTTTTAGAGGTCATTTTAAAAGACCCGGATGTGCAAGCGCGTCTCAATTTTTTTCGCGCCATTTTCAACAAACTGATTGTCAACTGTTTAGCGAGATGTTTTGTAAATATTGAGAAAGCTTGTCAACATTTTTACAAGTTTAAAAGCAAAATACAATATTTCTAACGCAAACAATGCACTATCTGCAAATGTAAGTAAATCATTTGTTTGGTTTTGAAATTTTGATCTAAATTAAGTTTACAGCTAATATAAACATTTTGTTTCAAGTTTTGTCGATGGAAGTCTCAGTCAGATTCAAAAGCTAGACTTTTGCTCATCTAAATTCTCTTTGACAATGACAATATGATATGCCTATCTTTTCTCAACTTGCTTCAGATCGTTTACTAGAAATCCATATGTTGTTTTTGCTTTCAGAAGAATAATTCCACTTGACTAAGAGAAGAGCACTCAGTGTTATCTGACTTGGATAGCCTTCAGCTAGGTAGGTTTTAAAGTTTTATAAATACATGTACAAAAGAAATCAAACTAATCTTCAAATGAATATAAATATTTTACAAAAAGCAATTAAAACTAAATTCAGTTAAAACACGATTTTTTTTAATATTGTAGGATGTTTTTGATTATGATACATACAGTTTAATATGGCTTTGAAAAAGGTGTTGCAATCACTCAAGTTACAAATACTACAGTCAAACGATTTCTTGTTTATCTTTTAAAAGTTGTAGACTTTCCTTTTTTGAAGAAGAAAGAAATTATTTTAACTGATTAATTTGGTGAAATAATCACTATTTCTATAAATTATGTCATGTTTTTATTTCAATTTTGTTTTATAGGCAATCGGCTATCGACGTTTTTTATTGCGAATTTATTGAATTTATTGAATTTTTGTACCAATTTAGAATTTAGTTTTGACTTTTATTTGAAGTACTTTGTCGATTTCAATTGTACAAACACAGCCATCTTTGATGTACCGTCAAAGAAATGGAAAAAGTGAATCGCTAAACACCTGGTAGGCAGTTTTCTAAAAACATAGATTAATTAAAGATTATCATAGTAAAGGCTCTTATTGATTCCCATAGTGAAGAAAATTTCCATGTCAACGAGTTAGTGTTTTGCACATATGAATGCTTACGGCCATTCAACTTAACAAAGTTAGTAATAACATTATAGGGACCTTTTCTGCAATCTAACAATAAAACAATGCTTTGATATAGAAGAGAACCTTAAAATTGTCACGATATCGCGTAGTACTGAAGAATTACACTTGACAGTTAAAATGGTATCAATTTAGTGAAAATGAAATACACATACTGATTTGCCATCAAAATTATGTTAAAAAAATGGTGAGCCCCAAGCTTAAACTAAGCTAAGCTTTATCAAAAAGCGTTTGCTTACTCTAAGAAGAGTTTTTAGAAGTCAAATTAAAAGAAATCACTGTGAGAAATGAATACATAGCAACATAATTGTGCATTTTTGTCAAAAATGAACTTAGTTGTAGCCAAGCTAGAATGAAAGAGCTCTTGGAAAATAATGACAACGGTTTGTTAATTAAATTTTATATATATTTTTTTCCTTGAATTAACTTTACAATTTTAACAAGAGCTATGTGTTCGGTCATCGGAATGAATTTGTACAATTTTGTTTATCAAATGCTAACCAGGGATTGTTTAAACCTTCTTCCTTGTTGAGCAATTGAAAGCATCTCCTACCGTTTCCATCTGCAGATATACAGCATTTCAACATTAAATACATTTTACTCTGCTTAAATGACATGTAGTGAACTCATGGGGTACTATGTTTATAGACTTCATATAAAGTGCATTGAGATGATGTTTGATACACTACGAAATAACGGGGGGGGGGGGGGTGAATCTTAAAATCGTTCAAGAGTCTATCACAAAAAAAAAACAATCGAAAAGTTTGGCGGGAGAGCGACACAGGGTTCCCAACCGCAAATGAGTACGGGTCTTTTTTTTTAATGTTTACGATTCTTACAGAAATTGATGAACAGAAACGTTGATATATTTTATATTATTTTCATTTTTATATATTTTGCTATGATAAACATTAAAGCAAAATAAAGGGGATGCCCGGTGCATCGTTAGATTATAACTACGAAGGAAAGGGGGTGCCCGGTGTACCGTTGGACATCCCCTAAATCCACACCTGAGTAAGGCTTGTTTTTTATATCAATCCTACGCACGTGAGTCGAGTTTTATAGACCTGCTATTGGCAAATTGATTAATGGTCATTGGATTGACGTATGAACTGGCCTCTTACAAACTTATAAAAAAGCAAACTGTGACGATAGGTGAAAGTAATATACAATATAATTGAAATAATCACTAGTGGGATACTGCTGTCTTACTGTGTTCATGGGCGTAGTATATTTCTTTATGTTACAAGATCCGGTCATGTTTTTAAGCGAAATGAAAGCAACCCTGCCTGTTTTAATATGGTTGGCTATTTCAAGCATAAGCGCGCTTGCTGTGAATAACGATTATCTCGGAATAAATAAAGATTGAAGCGCTGAAACGGCTGCTTTTATCAGTAAATTAATCGGTTCATTTATTCCCGGGGGGAGGGGAGGATTCCGATCGGAAAAAGGCGGGGATGCTCGTCGGAATTTTGAAAACGACCCTTAAAAGGAAGCAACTCAATAACTGAAATAAACCAAAATATGATAATCAAAGCACCATTTTATTGCATCTACGTACGAATAATTGGATTTGATAATCGTAAAATCAAAACCTTGTTTTTGAATATCCGTGGAAAATGTACTCTCAAAGGTGCCAATTAAAATTCTGGTAGTCTGAAAACCTCTAAGAGACCCTAAAGGGTACTAATTTCCCCCCCCCCCTCCCCCACCGGCATTAATTCTTATCGCCTGCGCTTATTTCACACGTGATTAGTTACTGTTTAGTGATTGCATAATAAGACACATACTGTGCTTATTCTGTGTTGCATGTGATCTTTTCAGTTTACAAAGCAGTTGCGCACATATTTTGCTAGTGCTACTGCAATCAGACTGGTCGACTCATAAGTAGCAGAAACAGCGTGTCCTCATTTGAAAAACTAGAATCATTATTTACGTTTCTTAATTCGATCGATTATAATACACAATGAAGAAGGAAGTGTTTCGCATCTTCTACATGTATGACGATTTCAAACGGGTGCACACTTTTACCTGCTCCTTAATTCCTCTTTCGATCTGCCAATGCTTTTTTTACTGGTATTTAAAGCTATACTACTAACAGCTATACTGAACAGAAAGAAGTTAAAACAAGGATGTGGAGCAATTACTCAGTGGAAATTGAACTCAGGATTTCTCACAAAAAATACGCGAACTAACTGTGCCATATCCTGTGTTTGATATTTTGACTTTTCTGGTCAGTCAATTATCAATTTTATAAAATGTAATTTCGAGACAGATGTATTTTTATTGGCTGATATAAAATTAAGTCTATTACTGAAATTGATTGATGGTCAAGAAAAGACAAAGTGAAAACGAAGTTTCGAGAGTATAGCTGTAATTGGTAAAATACTGGGTACAGTTGTCACCGTCACCAAGCGTTTATCACAATTATCATCCTGATCATCAAGATCACCATCATTATCATCATCATTATCATCAACATCATCATTATCATCGTTATCATCAATATCATAATCTTCACCATCGTCAACATCATCAATATAAACATGACCATCATCATCACCATCATCAACATCACCATCATCATCAATATCATCATCAACATCATCAATATCAACATGACCATCAGCATCATCGTCAGCATCATTATCATCATCAATATCAACATCATCAATTGATAACATGCACATCATCCTATGACGTCTTTCAAAAACACATTTTTTCATGATAAAATTATCATTAGTAGTTTTATTACTATGTTTGTAAATCTGCTAACGACCGTCAGACAATCACTAGGAAGTTGTTCTGACTCACTAAAATAATGGATATAAAAATACATTATTGAAAAGTGTCTAAATATGAACACTGGGTATTCGTCAGCTTTGGTGGCAGCTCAGCAGGCAAGAAATTGATTTTTTTGCAAACCATTTATCATGTTATTCTATGATCACATATATAGCTAGTTAGACATCAATGTGGCTTTCCAAAGGCCAAGGTCTTTTCATTAGGAATTCATTTTCTAGTCATTTTTTACATTAGACCTTTTTATGCATTTTTTATTGTCTTTTAATTAATTGTGCTTTGGCTACAAAAAGATGAATATTGATGTACACGGCTCTCTGAGCTTGGAAGTGATGACTTCTATGCGCCATTTACGGACATTTCATCTAAGATATCTAATGCTAAGTAAACTTCAGTAGAACAGAAAAACCTTCTGGTACGTTTTCTTGGCTTCTAACTGTAAGTCACAGTTTACGGTGTACATGGTTTATCCACGGCATGAAACAATAATCTGTGGTGTTTATCATCGCATTTACGCATGTCATATAGTCTCGGTCCACTTTACAATGCAATCAGCTATCGGTATGGACAGTTATAAGGAGCGCATTGCAGCCATGCATACAGCTTAATATCAGGATGTGTTAATATGTGATGTAATGTACAGTGGTGACGTACGTGTGTGCTCATATAGCGCAATAAGTTCACATCGTCCCATTGCTTACATGTAGACTTTTTTTAAACCGTGAAGAGCTTCAGTCTCCTTAACAAAAAAAGTTGAACATTAATATTCACTGATGCGTAAGCAAGCAAACATTATACAGATTTGCGGGGAAAATCTTTTCATTACATTTCGTAAAGGTTATATTGAACGTGGGTAAAGTACACTTGTTTTAGCTGGATAGACCGACAACATTAACGCCCTCATATTACCTTCCCACTATCTGTTCGTTTGAAGGATGTTGCAAGCATTATTTAAAGGATGTATAAACATTTAGAAGACAAAATGACATGTGTAAGACTTTGGGCGAATTTCGCTTTATGTTTACAATAATTTCAGGTTGATTACTACACGAACGTTGCTGTGTTTATGAGTGATAATGTCCATTGAACTAATTCAGCATCTTCTACAGATAGATGTACAGAAAGCGCCTCTTGCAAGATAGTTGTGCCTGACAATATCAGATCTGGATAGGAATACATGAAGGACCTAGTCTTCTATGAGGTGAGAATTGCATCTTCATAAAATTAGCTTTACTGCTTTACTTCAAATAAATGATAAGGTTTAACTCTTTTCAAGGACGTTAGTTTGCGTGACGTTACATACGGAGCGTGACCTATATCGGTACGCGTGAAAATGCGTGATGATTGAACAGATATATAATGCGTGATCCGTGCTAAGTTTATCATGTAGCGTGATGTCGGTAACAAAACCTTGGCCAGTGTCCGTGACATGTTGCGTGATTGTATTATGCGTGCATGACCGTGTAAACTTCGTGACATTGCGTGATGTAATTTGTAACATAATGCTTGGTATGCGATATCACCTCATTGATAAAAAAGTATATTTAAAAATTAACAAGGTTGTATTCTTCAAACTAAACCGTCATTACCTTTACACATTTAAATGTGTTTTTTTTTTCAATTCCTTTCTTTTTTCTCGCATATAATAATGATTTATTTAGATATTAACACTAAGTTCTCTGTGAATTTCTTGTCTTTTTTATCCAGGTTTATTTATATTTTGTTCGCTTGTTCGTTCTCGTATTCTATGCTATTTTTGCTCAGTTCTACATCTATTTTTTGCCATCTGTTTATATACATCACGTCTGGTGCCAGTTTCTTCGATCCAATTACAAGCCGTCTAAAAGCTTTTCATGCGTTTGAAGGACTTGACTATTGCATGACATTTTTGACAGATATTGTATACTGTGCTTAAGATGAAAAACCCTTTCGGCAGTCAAAACACGGTCTTGAACGCAAGCCAATTCATATATACCTCCTGCTACGATTAAAAGAGAAATAACTTTTGTTTTTTAATTGTATTTTATTGCATCTTTCATTGAGTATTAGGACAATTCTTTGCCGAATGTTTTCATTGTGTTTATATTTGCGAACAGTGCGGAATTGTAAAAAGAGAATAGTACACCCCCTAGACCGAAATGCAGTGTTATGTTGCTCCACCTTCTCGTTTCCGATTTTAATGTATTTGGTATGTTCTATATTTGTGCATTCTTCCTCTGTTAGACCTCACTATCTTCTCTGTAAGTTAGTTAGCATTCTGTCCATTGCAATTCAGTGTTAATATTGTTAACCAAATACCACCATTGCTGTAATTGTTATTGTTGTGGTTGTTGTTAATGTTATTAATTATAATGTTATTAATCTAATGCCAATACCAATACGTTTTGTTGATGTTTTGGCTATCATTAGGTTCATTTATATTGTACTTGTCGTAATCAGTGAATGACATCCTCAATACCTTTGCGTGGATGTTATTTCTGTTTTTGTGGCTTTGATTGTTGTGTTATTGTCGAAGGGCATCCAAGTTCTTTTTCGTGATCATTCATAGGGTATTTTTAGGTTTATGATTGGCAATTTTTCAGTTTAATTGCTTGTGATTCAGGTCACGTACCAAGTAGTTCTGGTTAATTACAGTTCTTGTATATATATGTTTTGACTGGTTCATAAACACATGTTTATTAATCAAAATCAATGATGAGTGATTTTCAAAGCAAATCAATACCCACGAAGAGTTCTATAACTACTGATATAGAATTATCCTAATTTGCATAAACTTAAAACTCTTTCCCGATAAAGTTGAAAAATTCTCGAGTCTTTGATGAAAAAAATATAGACTTACGTTTGGAGTTTTTGAAAATTCGAATTCGTGTTTTCTCGACGCTATAGGTACGCGGCTTTGCCTTGTATCTATATCTACCGATAAAACACTCATTCTCATGTTATTCTGTTTTTCTCATGAATAAGGTTCAGTGACCATACAACGTCAGTGCAAGTCACCATAGTGAAAGAACACGCTATAAATACAACACGATTTCAGTTTCTCGTTCAATCTTATATACTGCTAATACACTTATTTTAAAAAATCAGAATCCCAGTACGTAAGATTATTTGTCGATCTAGTCCTAAATCACGAAAGGTGAACCGCAACTACGTTGAGCACTGACTACGTTTAGCATAAAATTTATTGGCTTTTTCTCTATCTGCACTAAAAGACTATCTCTCTGTCTCCCGCCGAAGAGAAAAATATGCCTATACTGATTTCCTTAAAAGGAAAATGGACACTATAAAATAAAGTCTACCTAGACATTTGAATTTTTTTTGTATTTTTATGCATTAGTCATTTAAAAGCCAAGCCCCGTACTCCTGGAGGTTAGCGGGGAAGTCACAGTTCGCCAGCTTTTCACCGGCCCTTGGGACAAAATTTCGCTGTTAAAGGCATTATCTTATTTTGTGTCATGAATTTAAAAAACACCCCCATGGAAAAGGGGTATTAAGGCTGGTGTCCATAAAATCGCTCACGATCACCGGATCCCTGAAAATGATGTCACGATGCTCACGATTGTGAGCGATTATATAGAAACACTTCAGCGATCGAAACACATGGAAACAATTGACAGCGCTCGTGAGCGGTCCTCGCATCGGTAGTTACAGCGATCGGGCGATTATATAGAAACTAGTTTATGTCGCGGCTATCTCCCCTGGTGGTCGAAGAGGGGGGGGGAGGGGGCAATACGTACAGACTCTATACATATCGGTTATTAGTGTATTTCCTGCCCTATTAATGCTCTAACTGTAGATCATTTTTATTGACATCTTTTAGCTTTAAAATTGCAATTTTCATTTTCTAATTTATCTCTATTTCCTTGTCGTGCGATATTGTTGACAATCTCAAAACTATACATCACTACTGATCATTATATATTAAACTGAACAGTCGAAAATCAAAACTGTAGCTTAAAGACTCTAGCAAGCAGCTTTTGTGTCAAACTTTTAAAAATCCATCGAAGCTTATTTATAGGTAATTATGTAAAAAAATCCTGATGAATCGTTTTATATAGTTGAAAGATTTTGAATTAATATATCTTTATACAATTAGTTCAGAAAATTGTTTTAAACTTCGTCCTTGTTCATCAAGAGAGGGATAGTTAACACATTCACAGAACATGAATACCAGGTTATTGAGAATTTAAACTGCTAGCTTTCCTAGGAACTAACTGTTTAGTTTTAAATGCGCCATTAGATTCGTTGATCCTGTCGCCTACATGAGCAAACCTGATGTCATAATGAAATAGAACAATTAAAAAAGGCAAATAAAACAACAAATAAGAATTCTACCAAACATGTTGGAAACTCTGATATGTCGGTATTCTCTTATCTTTACAATAAAGGTCAATTCATCTGTTTTTTTCATATAATCGAGAACAATCGAGAACGATCGCAACACTCCGATCGTACGATCGAGAAAAAGTGTTTCCATATAATCGTAGACGGTCGAAATGGATCGAAACTTTGGTTTCCATATAATCTAAATCTTTTTCCCTCGATGGTTTACAACCATTCTCGATCGTTTTTGATTAAATGGAGACCAGGCTTAAAATTAGGTGTTCTTTATGTTGTGTATTGTTCTGTTTTTGTTAACACCACGTAATTACATAGAATGAATATCGCATTATCAGATCACAACTTTAGCTTAATGACAGCCTCTAGCAATATAATACCTTTGCATTCAAAACAAACACATCAAATTCAATACGTAGTCGTCATAAGACTTGGTAGTAAGTTGAGTTTTCGCTTAAAATTCATGTATTATTCATGTATTATTTATTACACTACACATAATATTACGAGAGAGAGAATTAAAACAAGAAAGACAGAAAGAAAAAGACAAAGAAAAAAGAAAGAAAGAACGGAAGAAAGCAAGAAAGAAAGAAAAATGGTAAGAGGAGAACGATTTACAGAAAATTGAGTAAAGAAGTTTTAAAACAATCAACGGAAGAAATAAATAGAGCTAGAGAAAAAAAGCTACAGAACGAGAGCTAGGGAAAAAAGAAAATCAGAAACGAGAGAAAATGAAAAAACAAAATCGAAGAAATGAAAACCAGGTGTAGCAAACTATGAAAACCTAAAAAGACACATAAGTAAACAGAGTAACAATTAGGAATATTGCAAGAAATCGAAAGACAATAGAAAAGTAGTTTAACAAAACACCAAAAGTAAGAAAACTGAATAATAAAAAAACTACAAAAAAGGAAGAAAAAACATATCAGAAACTACGGACGCTCGCAGGTCGTTCGACCAACTGGAAATGTTCAATGCATGATTGATGATTTCTTTAATTACTACTCTTAATTGTAGCTATTCACGACCATAGAGGAAGTAATTGTGGCTTTTTGACTACTTATCCACCAAGAGGTAAGTTCTGTTGTTTTGAATTCTTGCTTATCAAATAGAGTAAACGCATGAAAACTATGGTATAAAAACTACCTAAATACTAACAAATAGTTTGCCTATTCTTTCATGGTCATATGAAAATTATTCGATTATATATATTTTTAGTATCTAGTTTGTTTATATTTCACGGTTTTACTGCGTTGGCTCTTTAGCTTATCTGAACGCTAATACTAGACGATTTGACACAAAAAGGCATTTATATATTCAACAAAAACTCAAATTTAAGTTTAAATTGGTGATTACATAAAATAGGACGCCATGCTGTCCAATGTGGAAGTATTTGGTCGAGAAAAATTCCGAGGAATGCTCAAATGTACATGCATGCATATTATCATGCAATAAGACAAAAATGTGTCCAGTTGCCATGCACAGGCCAAAACAAACTCAGTTTCTTAGGATTTACATTTGTCAATCTAAAAACTGATAAGTTTGTGTATATTTTTGTGAATATTTGTGTGGGCCATAGCACCAACTCCTTGCAGTACCTTTGTAATTTTTAATCACCGCTGATTGTCACTCGAGGATGGGGGAGGGGGGGGGGGGGAGAGGTCGTCGTAGTGTTTGACCCCTAAAAGTTACCACTACACAGAAGGGCGTGGTAAAAGATGGTTCTTAAAACTCAAATACGAATGCTTCCAGTGGTCGATACTTGGTTTTGAATATACGTGATAACTACTAAGATACCCTGTAATTATGGAATAATGTAATGATGAAAATAATAAAGTAAAGATACACAGAAAAGGTACTAGATCTCCGATTTTGACCCCTAAAAGGTACTACGAGCATCCTAGCTCTTCGATCAGTATTGGAATCCTTTCCCCAGGAACTCTCACTCAACAACCGAAAATAAGTTCACTGACCACTGCTAGAATAAGCTGTTGCATGTTTTCCGGTAAATGTTTTAATTAAACATAATAATTTAACGCGGCTTTTCGTATTATTTGTACTACTAATGATGTAACTTTTCTTTTAAAAGAATGAATTTGGCAAAAACAAACTTATTCAAAAATAACAATAATTCACATTCTAGCTAGTGTAGAAAAACGCGAACGTGCGCTCGTGTTGACGCCATTTCGTTCGAAGGTTCATGCGCGAGAAAATATAATTTCCTGACTTTTAAAAAAATAACTGTAATCGTCAATGAGAGTTTTAGAAGTTTCCTGAGTCGCTGAAGCACGAGGAGGTTTTTTTGCGTTGACGTAAGTCCGCCATCTTTGTTGTTCACAATCGTGCAACTGCTAAATTTTGTTATCGCTTGCTCATGAAAACGAATTCAAATCGACAAAATTAAAATTGACGTTTGAATCAACGTCGAATTTAATGAATTTTGATCGAGTCGAAAATCAATTAGATTCGACGCGGCAAATTAAAGACATCGATACATACATGTGCTTACCAACCAATGAAAACGCGCGTAGTATCTCAATCATATCATGAATTTTTATATATATATTTTTTTCTTTCTATGAAAGTACGGTTGGTCTTATTTAGTTCTAGTGAGTACATTGACTGGCAGACATAGATTCACTAAAACACAATTAGATGTCCCTCGATAATTAGTGCACTACAGTGTTAGTTAATAATCTACTTTGCTATAAAATTTCATATGTCTTTCTGTACTGTACCAGCTGCTATCTACATTAATATAAATGTAGGACCAGAACAATTATTGCCATAAAACCTAACTACATGTGAAGCGACAGATAAAAGAAAATGACTTTGTCGTAGACATTCAAAAAAGGTATAGATACTCAAATCCTTTACTAAACTAGTAATCATAAACATTTTGGATTCATAAATTGCATATATGTTAAGAATAAGTTTAGAAATTTGTTCAGTATAAAAATCAGAAAAATTATCGACAAATACAAAAGAGTATTTCGACGATAAAACGTCTGACGAATAGGACAAAGACAAAAAATGTTTTCCCAATATTTTCTTTTTCATAAGAGCTTAAACTTCAAGGAAACTTTAATTGCATTTCAATTCTTCTTTTTCTCCCGCTTCAATCAATTCTCATTGCGATTTCAGAATATTTAACGCAAGAGCGAAGTACAGTTTATATGATAGAATTAAGGGACGTAAACTAACTTGAAATTTAGAATTTCACAAAAGTTGATATTTTCCGTTTTTTGAATCGATGAAAACATGAAAGAAAAGCATGAATGTTATGGTAAAAACGGAATGTCAAGTTTTCTTTATAAGAAAATCGACGAAAACAGGAGGGCAAAAAATATTACCGTTATGCTCCGATCGAGCAAACATCGGGCTTTTATTAGCCTGCGCCAAGAGACGGGGCCTGGGGCCGGTTATACGAAGTCTGCCAAGCGCTGTCCACCGCCATCCCTATCCCGCGGACAAATTCTCTCTTGGTTTACAAATACTTAACATTGGACAACCTTATTCAAACTTTGTGCAGCCGGACACAGAATATTAGTGTTTTCGAACTTTTAAGCCTACGTTAGCAGCCGTTTCTTGCTCCATCATCTGTAATTCGACGTAGAGGATGAAAAACATTTCAGTACTGTTAACAGGTTCTAGTCAAAACAAACTGAAAGGTCTGTGATAATTAAAAATGCATTTTGACAGAAAATATGAAAAGGTATTTGTTTCATTTGATCTATGCAGTCTTTTCATTTCCCAAAAAAGATCAAAATGAATGTTTATACTAACGGAGGTTTTGCTGAAGTTTTTGATAAGCTGATGCACCATTGAAATGATCGAGTGAGTGTTTGACTTCTACAATTTAAAAATAAGATCAAACTGCTTTATTTTTTCTGTAGATTACAAAATGAAAATGATTAGTATTAAACTGCGTGTAGCGCAATTTTGAGCGAAAATCATTCTTGTGATTATTAGGAATTAGCATCTGATTTTGGTCCAAATTGCAATCCGCTCATTCACTCATTCACTCATTCACTCATTCACTCATTCACTCATTCACTCATTCATTAATTCATTCACTTATTCATTCATTCATTCATCCATTCATTTATTGTGAATGGAACCGATGTGAACCATGTTCTTTTTGCTGAGAAAGACATATAATGTGCAAGACGAATTTTTAAAGAAAATCGGACTTAGATTTTCCCAATCCTCCATCGGAAAACTAATGGTCTGTCACTTGGCAATTATGTAATAATAATGATAATAATAATAATAATAATAATAATAATAATAATAATAATAATAATAATAATAATAATAATAATAATAATAATAATAATGATAAAAAATAATAATAATAATTTAATACTTATAAGGCGCATATTCCATGTGTATATGCTCATATGCGCCATCTAATTACAAATAATATAAAAACAAAAATGGAAGGAAATGAAATAAATTAAAAACTAAAAGTTTGTTAGAATAAGTATATATACAAATTAAAATATGCTAAAATTATCTAATAAAAACGTGGTAATATGTATATGAATATATATAGGAATAAATATAATTAATAGTAAATAAAATAATAGTGTTTTTAATTCATCTATCAATTATAAGCTTTTTAAAAAATGTGTTTTTAAAAGTCTCTTGAACTCTAATGTAGTAGTAGATTTACGTATAAAGAGAGGCAAAGCGTTCCATAGTGTAGGAGCCGCAATACTAAATGATCTATCACCTAAGGTTTTTAAAGAGCGAAAAGTGTCATAAGGACAAATTCATCACTATTTGATCTTAAATTATATCTAGAAGATTCAAAATTGAGGAGTTCCTTTAAGTACTCTGGGGCTTGCCCATTTAAAGCCTTATATGTAATTAATAATATCTTAAAATTAATTCTAAATCTTATTGGCAACCAATGTAGCTTAATTAGTATAGGTGTAATATGGTCAAATTTAGAAACGTTACACATCAACCTTGCAGTGGTGTTTTGAACAATCAGGCAAAGCATACAATAATATATTAGGCTTTGTTCGATTGTTGAAAGTACATCTGTCCACACAGTTTTAAGTCGATGTAAATTAATCAAATACATTAGAAATGTTATGAATGAAATGGTTTGTTTGCAAAGGCACGCAAATTTAGATTATTTTGTTGATTTATTTTTTTTTGCAAATGTGCACGCATACAAAGCCGTGCGCGCTGCTGTTGTGTTTTGATTACCATCACGTAAGCTATTGAAGTAGTTTATTTACATAATATTCATTTTAAAATATCGTCAATTTCCTGCTCCAGTATTCATCAATGAAATTCAATTTAAGTATGTAATTACTTTAAACATTGGTGAGCTCATAGTTAATAGAAAGAATGGTTAGGAAGCCTATTTTTTTATGTCTTTGCTCGGTTTTGAAGTTGAACCGGTCTTGACCCTGCACAGGTTTTTATTAATGCTTATTCCAAATTGTGAAATAAGTAGACATCAACTTTGTCTATGATATTATGGTAAGAATTATTCAATTTGTTTGTATCAATTATTAGGCATTTGGAGCGAGCAGCCAAAAGAACAGTTTAGATCTGTTCACTCAACCTTATCTAACAAGGTTAAAACAATAGTGAAACAAAAGATTGTGCATGGTCATGCTTGAAAAAAGTGTACAATAACATCTAACCAAAGAGTTTCCAAACCATTTCACTCTATTAACTATGGTGAGCTCTATTTTGTGACTTAATTATTATACGCATCGTTCTTTCTCCATGTGTACAAAAACATTCATTTCTTAGGCAATGTAGGCATGAAAACTAAAATGTTCACCATTGTAGTCGTGCCAATAATACTCTTACGGCGGCGGATCCAGGAATGTTGAAGGGGGTGACTGACATCATAAAAGTTGAGTGTATAAACTATGCTGAACACACATTTTATCAGAAAAATAGATTTAACTGGTCAAAAAGGGGGGGGGGGGCTGAGTAGTCACCTCTGTCACCACCTCTAAATCCGCCCTTGTCTCATGCAGAAAATTAATAAACCGAAATGAGCAGAATAAATAGATGCACACGACATTCGTTTAATTTAACCCGGAACGGATCACCGAATGGTTTGAATAACAATTACGAACCATTGCCTCAGAGGAAAGTCGAATAGCTATTAGCATGCATTAGTACTTTTAAGTGTTTATACTTTGCAACACTTTATTTTCACAAAAAATAAAAAAATTCATAAATAAGTGTCTTCTTCCGCGCGCCACCAATCGGATTGTTTGTAGTTCATTACGTTTGGTTAAATTCATAGTTTTTTGCTCTGATCAACAAGCTTTGCTAGTTCTTTTACTAATCATTACTCAATCTTTAAAGGTTAGCCACTTATTTTTGTTCAGTTATCTCTTTTCCTATCTCTTATCTAATCTCTTAATAAATTCACTTGTTAACAATATTTTGGAGAGTAAAAATTGATAAACCTTTGATTTTCCTTCTTAATTTATTTGCATTTTCGATTCGAGTAATTATCATCATATACACATTATCTTCATAATTCAATTCCACCAGATCGACAGACGGACAGACAGACAGATAGACAGACAGACAGACAGACACAAGAATCTTTAAGGTGCCCCCCACTTTCAAAATTTCTGGATCCGCCCCTGACTATGTCTACAACTTGAAAATTCGCTCTACTTATTTCTTTTATTTTTTTTTCTTCTTCTTATATCATTCTGCAACGTATCTTTGTTTTCTGTGTGTTTGTATTTTTTTTTTAAACCTTTACTTGATCTCCCGAGGGGATGCCCGTAGTACCAGTTTCAGGGTAAAAGTCGATTTGGTCTCTTTTACGGTTTAAAAATATGAGATTATTATCCTTAACACTATAGCACTTGAACTAACTCTTCCTTTCATCTATCATTCTCCTTTATTCAATGTGTTTTTATTAATTTTATTTCTCTATTTGTTTTACTTTCATTTTTTATTTACTTTTTCAAATTTTGCCCGTTTCTTTGTTTTCGCTGCTTTTGATCATTTGAACTATAACTGCTAGTCGACACGTCACAGGCTCGTAACAAGGTATATGGGTATATGGGATCAGTGATCATTTTGCTTGGGATTGCGATAAAAACCATGGGCTCGGGGATCAAAGCGTTGGGATTGAGGATCAGGCTACTGCTGTTACTGGCTGAAATATGAACAAAGGTGTTGCAAGTCAATTTTGTTCTGCCGATGCTAGCCGCAAGAGCCGTCGGACGAAACTTTTCCTTCCTCTTTCAATTCTTTCCAAGGAAAGTCAATGTGTTACGATCCAAATTTCTACAGATTTACAAGTATGAAGTGTTTTTAGTTATTTCAACAATCTAGCTAATATTTTTAGCACCGTGACCTTGACTGTATTGGTCATATGACTTTTAGTAGTTTCCTAAAAAAGCATGCCTCCTTAAAATTAACCCAAACATACCACCAACTTAGTTACTATTTAGGTAAACAAGGAATTGTGTTAATTAGCTATATAAAGCCTGTCCTGTAGCCTTAAAATACCCTTTCATTTCAAGTTTTGTACTCTGTTAGCCAAACGTGTGGGCCACTTAAGTCTAGCCAGAGGGCATAGACCTAAGTAAGGTTAGTGGTTTAGTCAAAGGAATTCCTAATAACAAACTTCGCCTACTAAGGGATGTCTTCTTGCTGGCTTGTGTCTACCGCAAATTGTTGTAAAACCACTCACATAGTTTGTAAGTAGCTATTGTACGAAACATAACAAAGAGCGACCATAACTTACGATCCTGTGTTGATTACCTCGTTACTTTATCATTATTTCTCTCCAGCACAGTAATCAGGCTTTATTTTACGAAGTTTACAAACTTTTCCTTCATCTATCAATTCTTTCCGAGGAAAGTCAATGAAAACCATTTCCATCCCCTTTTATTCTGCTTCTCTTGAGCAAATATCTTTAATTAGATGATCAGTGTCTCATTGTTGAGGGCTGCCTGAGATGGTTGCAAGTTTTACTGCATCAGCGCACAGTAATCCTGGACTAAGTTTCAGCTAATAATTAGAGACCTGGTATTAAAGTTAAATCCAGGACCAGAACCTTTTGCTGCTAAGTAAAAGCGTTTATCCTTCAAGTGTGATCAATGTTAAAACCACGAACAAATCAAAAGCAAATTACATGTACTTTATTATTTGGTCTAACACAAGTTCGTGGACGTGCTCAAGATTCCTCTTATCAGGACAGACTACCATTTTATAAAGTCAGAAATATCGATCTGGATAATGATGCTCATTTTGATCAACATTGATTACCAAATACAGTCTTCTTATATTCATCATCTTTGTTTGTTTGTTTGTTTGTTTGGTTGTTTGTTTGTTCGCTTGTTCGTTCGTTCGTTCGTTTGTTTGTTTTTTGTTTGTTTGTTAATAATTATGGGACACTGGTCGATTCCTTATTCGGTGCACTTGGTTAATAATACTTATATAATAATATAATAGTACTTCTATCCCTCTCCTGATGGGACACTTTTTGTCTCTTTCTGGACCGGCTTTTATATTACCGCTTTTATATTACCGCTTGTTGGTTAATCTGAAATACAACTAGACGATCTAAGATCGCTTACATGGGCTTCCCAAATATTTGCATGTGTAGATTACCGTTAAAAACTGATGGCGTCAAATGAAAAATAATGAAAGACTAAAATCTGTCGAAAGACTAAACTGATTGTGGTGTTTTATCGGAATATCAAAGTTATCACACATTGTTCGATATAAACAGCTACAAAATGGAGCAAGCAATCACGAAGGAGTCTTTGAATGCGACTTTTGTATCTTATTTCTACTAATTTTTACAAAAGATGAGAAAAAAACATGCACAAAGATAAATTATTAAATGCTCTCAATTTTTCTTTACTTAGTAGCAAAACCGCAAGATTTGCAGCCCCAGTAAATTTTGCATTATTTTCAATACTTTTTATAACTTCCACCCCCCAAATTGTTTTGAAGTCATTCACATTTTTCATTCGATTTCCATCTAAATGTGCAATTTATTCTTATACATTGTTTGAAAGAAACTATTTTATATGATTCTTCATCTTTTATAATCCCAATATTAATTCAATACTACAGGTCAAATAGAAAGTATTTTAATGAAATTTTCAAACAATAACAAACACCACTATAAAACAGTACATACAACTATTTCATGCCAATCATATTGTTTTCTATTGGTTCCACATGGAAAGCAAAGCTAACAAAGGTTATAAAAACCTTACTACATCGTGTTCAAAAGCAATAAATACTATTAAAGGAAATACAACCCCAAAAAAACTTACTGCAAGGAATATTTTAAAGTATTGACTTAAGAAAATCATTTGTAATTGACTCCTTCGCGATGACAAACTATCCAACATGGCGGCTTTCTTGTCTATCACGATCGAGCGATCTTCTTGGTAAGTTGCTGGCTTTTTCTTGACTTCAGGTACATCTGATTTCTTCATTTCAGCATATATGGAGTCAGTTGTTATGTCAGTTGTTTTAGTTTTGTCAATTGTGTTGTCGTTGTCATTTACAACTAGACGATCTAAGATCGATAACTTGTGCCCTGTAGTGGTTACATGTATATGTTTTTTTTATAAATATGTACATAAATGCATAAAAAAACAAGATGTATTATATAAAGTGAAAGCTACCACCAACATCTAATAATTGTAAACCTTGTTCAGCTAATCTAGACTTTAATATTGTATAAGGTGATGATTGTATCATGTTGTCTTGCGCGAAAGGGCCAGGGTTTAGTTCAATATCACCTGAAAGCATCAACTGTCTTAAAGATGCAGAATATGTTTGACATATGTAAAATACAATAAAATTACTGCACACCACAATAAAACATGAATTTATGACTGTAGAATGCCCTAATTTTTTGGCTAATACTGGACATAATTTTAATATAGAGTGGCTGATTTTATGATTCAGATTCTTGTAGGTTTGTAAAAAATATTTGTAAACAGAGTTTTTGAACAAAGGAATATTTGATGATTGGTACATTGAATCACTTACAACATTTCTTATTTTGTTCTTTTCTTGATTTTTTTCAATTCTGTACCTCTTTTTCCTCATTCCCTTATACTTACAATGTATTGAGTGATTGAAACCACATTTAGCAATAAAGCAATGTATTCTTGATGATGCTGGTACATTCCTTGCAATATACTGACGAACAAACTTCCTGATATTTCTGTTTTTATTCATGACAAGTGTTAGTTGTTTGGTTGGTATTCTGCTAGGTTCTCTATCCCGTCGGGCTACATATCTAGGTTTGTGCATGGTACGTTCGAAAGTTATACAATAATTAGCATATATCTAGACCTTGGACTTTGCTTTGACAAATAACTTTTATTATAATAATATAAATCACTAGACAATAATACAGACTTTTCAAACAAATTACAATCATTTTCTAGTGATATAACAATATTTTCAATAGACTGTCGTAAGATAAAGTACATATACGTGAGCAAAATAACGATGACTACGCTCAATGAAAACACGATATAATATAAGCTTAAAAATGATATCAATTCATCATTACAAAGTATAGAAAATTCACCAATCAATCAATCAATCAATACGTTCTCATTTCTCTTGGAGAAATATTCAGATGCCTCTCTACTCGAGAGAGCAATCAACGTCAAAGTTTTCCACGTTGGTAGCAAAGTTTAAGAATCTGGGAAGTTTCATACTCTGGATATCTTTGATATATTGTTCTTTCTAGCGATTTTATTGGTCGACCCTTCCTTTTTCTTTTCACATCTACAAAGGTTAGCTTTTTGATATATCTTTTATTGGATGAACGTACTATGTGCCCAAACCATCTCAGTTGTTGGTTTTCCACGAATTCCTTGAGGGGTGTTGCACCACTATGCTTGTAGATATCTTCATTTGATAATATATATGCCATGCCATATCTGTCATCATCATCTATATCACCATTACCATCCTCGTCATCATCAACATCACTGCCATCAGCATCATCATTTATTAGAGTTAGCTTTCTTTTCTGTCCACCTTTGACGAGATCACGCAATTTTTTGTTATAAGTAGAGCGTACTGGGTTTAACGATGATTCTGTAAGAGACCAGGTCTGGCAAGAATAGACAAGTTTGCTTCTGAAGAGTGAGTCAAAGATCTTTCTCCTGGTGTTAAGTGCGACAGAGTGGTTCTTGAAAAGGATTTCGTGTTGATAGAAGCTGTTAATCGCAGAGAATTTTCTAGTCTGAAGTTCACATGAGGGAGTATAATGCTCGTTGTGAGTAAATTTCTGTCCAAGATACGTGAAAGTATTGACATTTCTAAGCTGATGGTTTTCAATTTCACAGATAGACTTTGGATAGGTGTTGTCATCGTAACCATCCGACATTATCATAGTATTGGTTTTATCCAGTGACATCTGAAGGCCATATCTTTTAAAAAGCCTGTGCATGATCTCGATGGCACGTTGTAGTTTCTCAGCTGAGTTTGTCAGTATGGCCAGGTCATCAGCATATCCAAACCAAAGCAAGGATAATATTCCGGAACTTCTCTCTTCTGTACGCTGTACACGGTCAGTTGTTTCATTTGGTATTCTGTATTGTAATTCAATGTGAATGTTTTGTTGTAGACATTCATGTTCAAAAATGCGCAGTATAAAGTCCAAGTACAGATTGAAACAGTAAGGACTTTCACATCCACCTTGTCTTACTCCACTCGTTGTTCTAAAAGCCTCTCCCATTTCCTCATCAGTCATAACAGCATAAGTTTCCAAATAGATGGACCGTAATAGACGTAGTAGTACAGCTAAATTCTTGTCATCCTTCACATTACGTTTGTACATACTGGTAAACATCCATTCTCGCGGTATCCAATCAAAGGCAGCTTTCAAGTCAATGAATCCAACGTATAAATCTTCTTTTCTTTCGTGGAATATCTGTTGGACACGTCTAAGACAGTATATGGCATCTTGACATCCCCTATTGGAGCGAAAGCCGAACTGGCCTTCCAGTAGATTATTTTCATACCATTGTTGTAATCGACCCAGTATTATCACACAAAATATCTTAAGTTGTGTAGAGCTGATAGATAGGCCTCTGTAGTTGTTTGGGTCGTTTGTCTTTCCCTTGTTCTTGTACAACGTTTTCAGCCTGCAGTATTTCCAGTTAGTTGGTATGTCATTCTGTTGCCATATGTCCGCATAGAGAACAGTTAGTGCTCTTAGGCAATCAGGATCAGATACAAGGGCTTGTAAAAGTTCAGCTGGTGTATCAGTGGTTGCCTTTTGATGCTTAAGTTTGTTTATTGCAGAGAGAATTTCAAGTTCATCTGGGGGTTCGCTGTTAATATCATCATCAGTTGGTACATCATGAAATGAGTCATGAAGGTAAGTAGGAAGCTCGATCAACTCTTGTGGTGTGTTGTTGTTTGAAAGTTCTTTGTTGAAATGTTCTTTAAAGTGTTCTTTGAGGGTGGTACATGAAGATGGTAAGAGTGCTTTATTATTGAAGGCGCCGTGATGTTTAGCGTTTCTGAAAAGCTTCTCTAGGTTCCTTGATGCTGCTGCTTCATTGATGGTGTCGGCTTTTTCTTTGTAGAAGTTTCTCTTCAGTACATCTGCTCTTTTCTTGATTTGTCTTGATAGAAGTCTGTACTGCACCTTATCAGTTAGATACGATAATTTATTACGTTCTGATTTCAGCACGCTTAATTCCTCGTCATTTCGCCATGGTAGATTTACATATCCATTTTTCATGTTCTTTTTAGGTAATACTTTCTCAGCTGTGACTGTAAGTTCGTCTGTTAATACAGTTACGCGGGTGTTAACATCAGGATGGTCTTCAGTTAACTGCTTTATTTTGATGATGTTGTCAGTAAATTTCTTTTGCATGGCTAGGTCTTTTAGACTGTTATAATCTGTTTTTGGTCTTTTCCGGTTGTGTTTGGGTTTTTGTCGATCTTGTTTACGAAGTGGAATAGCCCATCGTTGGATAAGACATCTGTGGTCACTATTCAGAGTGGTATCAGACAAGTAGCTGTTCTTTACTCTACAATCATGACAATAGGAGGCCAGTGTTTGAGTAGCCAAAGCATAGTCAAGGGTCTTGGTGGTATGACCGTCATTACTGTGAAATGTTATTAAGTGAGGTTGTTTGTGTTTGAAGTAGGTATTGAGCATACCCAGTGAATTCTTTACACAGAAACCAGTCAATGCTTCACCATTCTCATTGCACTCGAAGCTGGTACTGTAGTTCTTATTTCGACCATATTGGGTAGGTTGAAGATGTTTTACAAGAGTGGTAGTTGCATTGAAATCACCCAGAAAAAGTTGTTCGACATTACCAGAAGCCAGATCTACCTCCTTTTGTAGCTGTTTCCAGAACTCAGCTCTTTGGGTGTCATTTCCAGGTGTTGTAGGGCAGTTTGTAGGAGCATATAGACAGTAAACTCGAATATTCAAACCTACATACTTTATGTCAATCCACATCATACGAGGGCTGATTTGGGAGATTTGTAAGATTTTCTGCTTAGGATCACGTTTTACAGCGAGTGCAACTCCATGTAGTCGTTTTCTATCATGTCCACTCCAATATATATCCCATGTAATTCCGCTTTGTGTTGTTATCATACGGCTATCTTTTCCTGTTCTTCTAAATTCAGTTAATGCTAGAAGACTGATGTTCTTTTTCGATGCAAGTTCTAATAAGCTATCCAGTCGATCTTCGAACTTATCTGAGCAGGATTGAACGTTCAATGTCATCGATCGCCAGTGTGCAAACTTTTTGCTTCTAGTAGAAGTGTCAGTCGTGTTAGTAGTTGACTTAGACTTTGTAGTTGAATCTGTTATTCTGTGTTGGTTGGTTTCAGGGGGCTGAATAAAGGCGTCTTCCCTGATTGTAGTTGTGTTTTTACAATATTTTTGAGAAGAAGAATGATTATCTGCGTGAGAATAGTCGTTAGTCAATGGAACCTGAATTATATTGTTGTTGTTCACAGTTCTTGATTTCGCATAATTATGAAGTGAACGATGCGTAACAATCGTTTCAATTTTGTTCCTTCGATGAAATTCCCTTTCCTTAACTTTCTTTCCAGATCTTTTACCTCGAAAACCATTGAAACTGTTGTACTGAGCATTATCTGTACGGTAGTTGGAATAACCATATCCATATTCATCGTTATAAGTTGTTGTTGCTTCATGAAAGTTGTAGCAGTTTGTGAAGTCTGGCATGATGTATTATTTCATACGATTCCAATGAATTTAGACTTTCTCGTAGAAGATAAATGAATCAAGTCCAGTTAGTCGATAAAGTAATTCAAAAACTAAAACTTTTGGTAATCGAAATAAAATTATGTACACTTAAATGTGTTTCAAAAACTAAAAAATTATGAGAGCATAAAAGAACGTCCGACTTCGTCACGGTGGGCGCTTACAATGTTCAATAAGCATAAGAGACTTATTATGAATAAAGCACATACCAGAAATAACTTTGATATTTTGTCAGCTTTTAGACCAAAGAATTGTAGGTTGAACACATTATTTTCCAATATGGCGGATGGGTGCTTCTTGTTCTTTTCCTTTTTACTTTCTTCATAGATTCCCGTGTTGGCAACTTTTCGAGACTCTTCATGTCGAGAGAGATTCATTTCAGTATAGTTCGTTTTGTCATCGTCATTTGTATTGTCATTTGTGCTATTTTGATCATCAACGATCTGATTAGAACTAGCTGGTTTGAACTCGTTATCAATGTTATTCATGCTATCAGTGAGATTCCTGCTATCAGTGCTACAAGGTCCTTGAAACAACCCGGATCGAAATATACGCTCATTTACATCTTTTCTTGTGGGTCTATCAAGGACGGCGTGTGCATTTGTATGTAGATTGAGCGTTTTGACGAGTAATTCGCTCCACATTTCCACAGATAAAAGAACAACACTCCAAACACAGCAACTCGCTTCGTAGAAATTGGCCATGCAATCTCATACTCAGAGCCCGCGTTTTTCCTCGCCAGCAGCGGAAAACAAGGGCTCTGACATAATCCGATTTTTGTTAAAATTTGATTGGTCATTCAATTTTGACAACCACGCAAGCGCAAACAACCGGAAACACAAATAAACTCAAGCTATATGTTTGTGTAGCAGTAGAAAATATATAAAATATGATAAAAAATTGAGTCTGTACTTGTGAATCGCTATTTTCTTTACCTTCCTAGAGAATTTCAGGCAATTTGAAGCAATAGTTTTATTTAATTATTTAAATTATTTAATGTTTGGCACTTCGTCACACACGGCTCCCAACGGCCGACAGAATTTCTCTTCTAGCTCGTCGAAAATCACAAATTAACCTAAAATCCCTTCGGATTATGTATATTCAATATAATCATTACAATCTATGAATTTTGTTCCAAAACTTCCACAACATCACTAGGAAAAATCCATTTTCATTGACGATATCGCCGTATGTTGATCGATGCGCCGATCGATGCTGGATATCGATTACATCAGAATTACAACGGATTTTACTTTTAAATATCAGCTCTGACATAATCTCGATTCCCCATTGGTCGGTTTGTACATTGGCCGTAAAGGCGCATGCGCAGCCGGAAGTCCAAGAAACCTTGGACTTTTCAGTGGATTATGCCAGAGTCCTTGTTTCGAGCCGCTGGCCGAAGTAACGAGGACTCAGGGTACGAGATTGTTGGCCATGAGGGTCGAGCATTTCACACGCATGTTATTCCGGGAGCTTACCACTGACAAATTGGTCGAAGGCTTCGATCGACACAGTCTTCGCTCGACCGCTCGACCACAGGGTAACCAATTTACACGCTTCACTGGGGAAGACCGCTGACAAATTGCTCGAAGGCTCAGCCCGACGTCGAAAAAAAATATACGAGTTGGATTTTAATACTTGTGCCGCTGGCCTAAAGGCCTGCGGGCACAAGTAATTATTTCAAATCACTCTAGCTCTCGAGTGAGCACGATGTCCAAGTAAAAGAAAAGAGATCGGCGGATTTGTTTAGAGTGTGACCGTAACCGTTGGCAACCGTTCCCAGTCCTCGCGCAAATTTCCTATTTGAAGCGTAAAATTCAAAACACGGGTAATCCTAGACATGGTCTTCCACAGGAAGCCCATGTAATAAGGCACCTACACTGTAGGTCACCAAAAGTGTGACGCTGTGTAGTTAACGATTTTCTCAGGTATGTCATGAAATTCATGTTAAAAAAATAACAAATTTATCCACACACTTATGGTTTTAAAAAGTATATTTAAAGCTAGACCAAATTTATAGTGGGATAAAACCATAGATAAATAACGATTTCATATTTAAATGAAGTCGTTCCTTTAGAGATTGCGTTACTAGTAATGTACATTGCGTTACTTTCTTATTGTATTTTCCAGGTGGGCCAAACATAAAACCACATGACATGATAGCGGAGATTAAACGCAAGAACTTGTATTTGCATGGCCTTTCCTCAACATAAAAAGCCCTTAATTACTCACTAACCTTTCAGGGATTGTTCTTGAAAGAAGTTCTACAAGTTAATAAGTATTTGGTGACTGAAACAGTAACGCATGTTGGAAGGTTTTCGTTTACACAAAGTTCAAACTCTTACTGTTGTCCAAAGTTTGAAGGAATGAAACCATTATTATTCTTGCTTGGATTTATCTTCCTGGATCTATCACTCCACGTACTGGCAACGGACTATCGTCTGGGTTTGTTAATCCCTTACACTAATGTGAAAAAACTCATCGCAAATACTTATTTTGTTGGGAAATATTACGCTCCGGCCATTACTCTTGCGGTGAGGGATATCAACGAGCAAACGAATTTGCTGCCAAATGATACGATTTCTTTCGAATGGAGGGACACCAACTGCGATGAATTTACAACATTACGCCATCAACTTCAAATGCTGGAAAGAAACATTACGGCTTTTATTGGCCCTGGTTGTCAATGCAAAATGGCTGCTAAAAACGCCGCGGCTTTCAACAAGACCATGATTTCTTATGTAAGTATCAAGTTTACCTAAAGTATTAGTAATATTTTTGGTGTTTTTGTTCAATAATATTAAAGCTTGCCTATCTCTATCAAGTGAAGCTTAACACTTTCCCAAATATTTAAATATTTAAACTATATAACATTTTGGCAGTTGTACGTACGTGTTTATTAAATAATCTCATTTCATACGAGTAAACGTCTGGAAAATGTCTTTGACATACCACTCAAAAACTCTTTTGTTTCTTAGTAAAATATTCTCTAGAATTCAAACTCTAGTTTAAATTAAATTTCATGAAAAATTATCTAGTTTGAATTTCCGGTTATAAAGTGGTTCTTTTAAATTATCTTCGCTGAAACGCAAAAGCTTTCTAAATGATAATTTGTTTAATTTGGTTGTCCAACTTCACACATGTATGACCTATAGCATGCAAACTGAAATTTGGTTTTAACACCTATAAAATGTCTCTTGCTTGCAAATTTAATTTCTGAAGCTCTTTACCTAGATTTAACTAATTTGGTTAAATCAATCAATCCCCAGGTTCAGCATTGAGAACATTTATTAAGACACGTGTTATTTCATGCATTTGGATTACGGTAACACGACATACTTATTGGGAACTGTTATACATTTCCACCTTTTTTCTCAAATTCGTTCAGGACAATAAAAACTGCTCATGAGTTAGAGTTGACAAGTAGGTTATGTGTACTGTTGTGCTTACATCGCATGTAATTAAAACCGTACCTTTGGTAAACTATTGCCGTATGTGATGATGGTCGACCTTTTCAATGTTTTGGATTATAAAAGAAACAACTTAAAGAAAAAGGAGCAGAGCAACATAGACGTTATGTGTTATTTGAAATCCCCCGCATTTAAAAAAAATAATGATTACATTTTTGATATTTTCATCACAATATGTGTTTGTTTTATATGTGCATTAATGTCAAGTTACATGTAAATTAGCCTTCTTTTCGAGTACATTGACATTAGCTACCTGACAAGTACAAAAACAAGCGATATTTTTTTACAATAGTTTTGCATATTTTAACTTCGTTTTATTAATAACCGTATCTCCTGGGTAGTATTTATTTGACACCAAATCATTTTTGAAAAACGACTAGCATTTGTTTTTCGTACACAATTCAAACAAAAAGCAAAATGCCAATGGCAAATTGTGCTAACAATAAAAAAAATGTTTGTATCCAAGGAGACTATTCGACACTTTCTTCGAACTTTCTTTCTATCGAACTGAATAGAAAACAATAGTTTTTCAAAAACTAGTTTAGCGTGTAATATACTTTATTATTGCGCTTTAATTTCTCGTCTACAAAAACTGTATTATGCTTTTTTGTCCACATTATCTTTTGTGTTTTTGGTGTGTTTCACAGCACTTGCTGATATTATTACAGTTCGTTTCGCAAGTTAGTGAAGTCGCATGGCCTCAGCAGTTATAAAGGGTTATCAATTAATGAAGCGTATAAATTAATTAACACTAAACAAGACCTTGCTAATATATACTAATACTTCTATTGTAATGTCTGATAAAAGCTACTGTGTTTTGTTCAAGGTTTTTTTATACTGCATCATAATAAGGAACGTATATGTACTTATATTGATAAAAATCGACAGAAATCGTTAAAAATCGATAACAAGGAACGTGTCGATTTCTGTCACTTCTGTATTTTCGTTTTGTAAAGTTTTGTAGAACAGGAATTTTATCGAAACACTTAATTGAACTCAGTTAAGACCAGGTCTATATTGACTCAAAGTGTCCACACTATTGTGCACTTCCGCGCATCAACATTTGAGGAAGCATAAAACGATAAAGATAATTTCGGTGATTCATAGAATTTTGCCGAAAAATTGATAAAAACGTTAACCGTTATCTGAGGTTGTACCATTCCATCAAAAGTTGATCATAAACTGATCACAGATCTTCATTATTTTAGTTTTCAATCTTGTTTCGGCCGGATTTAAAGTTGAAAGTCAAATAGCAAATAATATGTAATCTTTTATGTAAGTTTGCTTAAGATTGGAGTGGTGGTAAGCAGGCTTAGAATTTAATTAAGTTGTCCTCTTTGTGAAAACAACTTTTTATACGCATAGTTCGCGCGCAAAGTGTGAGGGGAGTAGAACGCAGCGATCTACTTACCTCGAATTTTGTCTTTTTTTAATTCGAATTAATTCTTAAAAAAGTTTAATTTGTTAAGATCAATTAAAATTTGCAGTAATGTGCATGTATGCGATGACCGATTTGTTATATTTTAGAAAAATATTTCTTTAAGGTCATTTTCAAAGTCACAGTTCACGCTAAATTTCCGAGAGTCTGAAATGATCAGAAAATTTTGAAAGGGAGGACACTAATAAAATTTTTTAATTATCAATCAAAAATTGAAATAATTATCTATAAAAATGAATCAAAAGTGGGGGCACCAGACTCCCAGGACAGCCCCCCTCCCCCCCTCCCTGGATCCGCCCCAGATCTGATGGTGTTATATTTGTGTTGATACTGCTGTTACCAAAGCGGGCTGAACGGGTATACCAACCAAATGATACGTATCTTATCTGGGAAAGTCTAATCCTTTAAATTCTCCGCGTTCATTTTTTGACCTACAAACTAAATCCTTCTATTTTTATGATTTTATAATTCGACATCTAAATTAAAGGTGTTGATTCATACAGGAATGAGAGGTGGAATGGACTAGAATGTGAGAATGTCTCACCAAATCAGTGTTGATGAAAGGAAATGATGGAGTATGAATTAGCGGTCAGTAGTCCCTTAGACTCCCTTGCAGTCATTTTTAGTGTTTCTAACGCACTGCTTCTCTTAAAAGCATTTTTTTGCGTGACAACCCGGCTACATCCAACTGTGAGGAAGTCTAGTAGTTACTTGAAGGAAGTTTTTAAGAACTAAGTATTTGAGTGCATTTTTCCTTAAGAAAGAAACATCCCACTCCTATTGTTCAATGGTGCTGTGATCGATTATATCAATAGACCTGTGTATGATTTAGTGGGATAGCAGTGGCGGATGCGAATGCGGGGAAGCTCTATTTGCACTAATTGCGATACAAAAGGATCGCCTATTTGACAACCAAAAGTTCCAATAGTCCAGTCCAGCTAAGTCTCGATAGTATGTGATATATTCTTTTGTACGAGTACATTCCGTGGGAGTGCATCAATCCAAAAACAATATAAATACCAATGGTTTTGTATTGACTCTTTTGTGAATTTACCTACAATTGAGGCTTAGCCTGAGCAAAGAAGAACTTGAAACTGGTCAATTTGAGATAGCTGTGCACTCGAGGTGGTGATAATTCCTATCATACTTAAAGCTTGCTTCTTTAACAACGTGTTGACATCGGTTCTTGTAGTGGTGGTTGTGCTCACGTTCTGAGGTTAAAAGTTTAAGAACAGTAATAACTGGCATAACCCTTATTAATGCCGTCAATAGAATATAAGATAAGGAAAATAATCACTGTGATTGGGCTTATGAAATCATGTCACTTTTTCAACTCTATTCTTTGAACCAAAAACCGATCGAAATGATTTATTTGTAAAGTGCACGTCAAATAAGCGCAAAGCAATTCTTAATATTTTTTATCAGATCGGATCACAGCGTAACCGAAACGTCAACTACACAATTCTCCGTGTTTCGAACCGAAATGACCTTAAGGGTCCTGATTACTTAAGCAAAAAGTCATCACGATTTTTTCTTAGAAAGATATTCTATAGAGAATTTATCAATTAATCGAAAAATGGATAGAAAGCTATATGGTCCCGAGCCCGTTTTCCAGATAAAAATTTTTGAACGGAACCATGTTTTGACATTTTTGAAGAACAAATGACGAAAAATGCATTTTTCACAACAAAAATTATTACTCAAAAACTAACAAAGCTATTGACCTAGTTTTTACAGGCAATCTCAACCAGATGTTATTTTACACAAATATGATAAAATAAATTATATATGTTTTAAAATTTTGTCAAAACTTATGGTTTTGATGTCGTCTTTGACTTAAAATCGCTTTGAAAAGTGAAACCCTAAACTACTGACCATCGCGTGAAATGTTGAAAAGTCATCAGGATTTTTTCAAATCTTGCCAAAAGAAAGATTTTTGCAAAATCTTTCAGAAAAAATGAAGAAAAATATAGAGTCCCGCGAAAAAAATGAGGGTTTTTGCTGGTTGAAGTATAATTTTTGAAGGCTCCTTGTGTTATTCTTATGTTGGCTTTTGGCGCGCGCGCGGCGTTCTCAGCGGTAAATTGCTCGCGGGCACAGGTTTCAAGCGTCGTTGTTGTTCTAAAGTAGTCAGGACCCTTAATACATTTACGATGTCGACCGAACATGAAAGCCTCAAGACTGCTAAAAGCTCTCTTTGTTTGGCTTTCTTTATGCCTCGGTTAATTCTTAGTTAATGCCAAGAGAGTATGAGATAAGAGGGCGTAAAGTCCGTATTGGGCTTTGCACTCAAGGGATCTTTCCATTCTATTTTTAAACTGAAGTTATTTCGGGAACGGAACGTGATTGGCCAGATGGCAGTAAATATTCCCAAAATAGAAGAAAAATAGATTCATTTAGTTTCATTGTTCTTCAGTTGTTCTCAGACAAGAAGAATGTTTATGAGCCCAATACCAGACATTCCTTCTCTGAGCTTATACTATCTCACTGTTTCTATAAATAAACAGCGTACAGATATATTCTTATCATAGTTTGTCCTTTCTCGCTCACCGATCTGTTGACATTAGTTTTCGTATGTGGTGCTGATTATTGCTCGCACGGTCGCGCTTGGTTCTGAATTCACCTCAGAAAAAAAGGCTATTGTTTTGCTTATTTTGATACTGCTTACCACTACCTGGTCGCTTGTCTAATTTTGACAGATCACGTTTTGATCAAAATACTCTTTGTTTGGAGAGAGTTCTAGTGATGTACTCGAACTAGATTTTTTGAATTTATCGCCTTCAATGCAGAGTGTAGCTGCATTATGTGGAACTGAGAATTAAAACTGCGAACTCAAAGACTTTGGAAGTGATTATAGATTTTGGTGATTTTTTCTACTATCTACGGCCACAATTCTCGAAACAAAATTTGATGAAAACTTACAGAGGTAGCAGTGAATTACTTTACTAAACTTGCAGCTATTTTGAATTTTGTTTAGAAAAGAAATTAGCCAAAAAAAGGAAAATTGTAATTGTTTGATATGAAAAAGCATGCTTTTTTCAGCCGCGGAGTATGGCTGACAGGCGCCAAGAAACTTAAGACTCTTGGGAAACGGAATTTTCAGCTCTTTCTGAATGACTCTCGAGAAACAATGAATCAAACAGGAATTTTTTTAACCGCGTTATTGTCACACTACAGAAACAGTAAATTACAAAAAGCGAGCAAATGAAAAACATTACTCCTTTATAAATCAATCAATCAATCAATCAATCAATCAATCAATAGATAGATAAATACACTGTGAAATAAGTACTGTAGAACTAATAAATAGAAGTAACGAGATGCTGATTGGTGGAACATGAAACAGAAATAAAAAGCCTTGCATGGTAAACAAATACATTTATCGATTAGCACAGTAAAGGTACCCTTATTTTAACTTGGGAATCAATAATTTGAAATAAATAGTGATAGTTTGCGCATCACTTTCCAGGCATACATTTGTTTTTTGAGCAAAAATCTTGTTGAAAGCGCTGCGAAGTACAGTCACAATAATTTGGTACGTTTACACATGCGTTCGTGGAAACTATAGTTCCCATTCACTTGTCGGTGTTTTCTTCTTTCCGTTGCTACAGCATCTGACAATGCATTGTCATTTCCATTGCTCTCGGACTCAACACATCTTCGTTGCTCATTTTTGAGACAAGATTAACTTTTCTCTTGTCTAGAGCGAAGGAAATCGCCTTATCCAACAGACTGTTTGAGGTGGACGTCATTTTGAATAACGGGCGTGCGCAGTAGTGAACGAAACTAAAATCAGAGCTGAAAATGAGTCTTATGTTTCTCGGCGCTGGCCAAGAAAAACGAAGGCTCGGGGTACGAGATTGCGTGTTAAGTACATGCAAAAGCGACTGTTTGTGATTATAAACTAAGAATAGCAATAATGGCAATCATGTTGATATATGTTTAGAATAAGATCTTTAAAGATGGCTGATTATGGCCCTCAAAGTGATATGTCGACTGAGAGTGTTTTGATTGATGTAGCCCAATGGTGTGAAAACCACTTCTACCATATTCTATACCTTTTCCCGTAATTGCTTCACTTAAACATCAGACTTTGCGTCGTCAATTTCAAAACCCGTTTATTTGATTTCCATTTCCTGTCTAGAACAAAAATCGCTATTATATTAGACACATATATTTTTGTACTTTACCGCTAAGTAATTTACTACTTTGCGACTTTAAAATGTATAACTTACTAATACTGAAAAACAAACATCTTTTTCATGAACAAATGAACGAATCACTTAGTGAATGGATGGGTGGATGGATGGACGAAGACTCGGTGAGACTAGTGAGCGAGCGAATAAATGAAACAATATATGAGTGAAGGAAAGAATGATTGAGTTGATGGATGGATGGACGAATGAGTTAATTTAATGAATGAATAGACGCATTAACAAATGAATGATCAAATGAATGGATGGATGAATCAATGAATAAATGGATGAATGAACACCTACCAATGAATGAAAGAATGGATGGATGGATGGATGGATGGACGAACAACTGCGAATGAATGAAAGAATGGATGGATGGGCGAATGAGTTAATTTAATGAATGAATAAACGAATTTAACAGTTGAACGAACAACTGAATGCATGGATGAATGACAAACAATTGAATAATAAGCGGAATAAACGAGCAAACTAACCACAACCAATATGATCATGCTCATACTCGGCCTCATCATCTTCATCAATAATTTGGTCTTGAAAGGTGTATTACAACTGATACAATCATCAACATTATCAGACGCATTAACAAATGAATGATCAAATGAATGGATGGATGAATCAATGAATAAATGGATGAATGAACACCTACCAATGAATGAAAGAATGGATGGATGGATGGATGGACGAACAACTGCGAATGAATGAAAGAATGGATGGATGGGCGAATGAGTTAATTTAATGAATGAATAAACGAATTTAACAGTTGAACGAACAACTGAATGCATGGATGAATGACAAACAATTGAATAATAAGCGGAATAAACGAGCAAACTAACCACAACCAATATGATCATGCTCATACTCGGCCTCATCATCTTCATCAATAATTTGGTCTTGAAAGGTGTATTACAACTGATACAATCATCAACATTATCATCATCATCACCATCTTAATAATCAACAATAATTTTTTTTGAAGGTGTATTACAACCATGGGTTATCCATCATCACCACCATCATCATCATCGCCATCATCATCACATCATCATCATCACCACCATCATCATCACCATGATCATCACCATCGCCATCATCATCACGATCATCACCATTATCATTACCAACACCATCATCATCACTATCATCATCATCATAACAACCATCACCATCATCATGCTGATAGTGTCTTGAAGTTTTTGATATTACCTCTTCAGATGTGTAATAACCCAGAACTATCCAACAAGACAGAGTTTCCAACATTCGTACGAACACTAGCCGTACACACGAAGATCATGCCTACAGTCTTAGCTATTCTACACAAGTTCAAATGGGATAAAGTTGCTATCGTGACGGAAAGAGTTGATCAGTATTTACGGACGACAGAGTACATGAAAAGAGAGTTTAAGAAACATAAGGTCACTCTGACGTACTCGGCTGAAGTACAGGACCTTGCCGGTTATGAAGATGCTGCATTATTAAATAATACCAAACCTGAAGAAGAGTATAAAGACATTATAGATAATATCAAGAGAAAGGCAAGAAGTAAGTAATTGTGCATGCAGAGCCGGAGAGATGGGTGACTTTTCTAGATTATTTCAGCGAGAGAACTGGGTGGGAGAACGGCATGAAATAACTCCCTTACTGAGCACATATTTGGGACCAGGTCACTCCACAAATACACACATAAATTGCTATAAAATCATTCCTACCTCCCTTCCCTTATTTCATCCCTTTCTCCAGCCCTTCGTCAATTCCTGCCTCCATCTATTCCTTCCTCCCTCCCCTCCTTTCTTATTTCCTCACTCCCTTCCTCATTTTCTCCCACCTTTCTTATTTTCTCACTCCTTCCCTTCCTTCATCCCTTCCTTTTTTCCTTCGTTCCTTCCTCTCTTTCTCTCTTCCTTCCTCTCTTTCTTTCTCACTTCTTTCCTTCCTTCCAAAAGAACGACTTTTAGTCACTGAATTATCAAGACACTGAGTGACTTTGTTGTTCTATGTTTCAGTTGTTATAATGATGACGAGCTACACGATGGCGTTACAAGGTATCTACCACGCGAAGAAAGCAGGTCTTATCAACGGTGACTATGTCTTCATTATGTTCGAGCTTGATCCCATGCTGGCGGGATACAAGGCTGCTTCTAGTGTCATGTTTTCCTATCTACCACAGAAGTAAGTCGTTCAAACATTGCAGTGAAGTCATTACAAGACGAATTTTCTTATATAATTCGGTAATTATTTTTTAGATAGGTAAATAGATTGGTTTTATTTAAAACTTTTGTGGAAATACCTGAATTACATGCTACACTCATTTGCAAAATAACTTGACATTCTTTCGTTCGGTATTTCGTAGAAACCCCCCTCTCCCCCGCATCAATGTTGCATAGCACTGTAGTGTTTATGGTATGAAAAGAAACGTCAGGCAACATTGATTTTGGGGGAGGGGGGTTTAGTTGAAAAGAAGATTCATTAAAAACGAAAAGAGCCGTACTGCAAAAACCATTAGAAAAATGTGTCAATGTCCCAACTATTTTGCAACTGAGTGTAGGTCATTGGTATGCATGAAAGCGTCTCAAGTCTGTTAAGGCCTGACATTCCCTAGGCTTTAGCCAAAAACAGTTCACAGAATGGATGTTTTCTTTGTCTTTAGAATGGCTCACTTGGATCGTGAGTTGAAAGCAGCTCTGATGGTTGTGGTAAAGAGCAGCATCGGAGGGCGATATAACGAGTTTGTGAAGAACCTCAAAATATGGAGGTCGAAAGAACCATTTAACTATGTCAATAATAACACAGTAGATACAGAGGTTAGTGGTATCAATATTATTATCATCAGTAACCACAATCATCATTATCATCATCATCGATCATTGGCATCATCACTATTAACATCATCATCATTACATATAACAAATTTGTGTAACTAAGCTCCCTTCAGTGTTGATTCTTATAATGCGTATTTTTCAGCCACCAGTATACGCTGCAACTCTGTACGATGCTGTCTACCAGTTTGCTGTGGCTTTGAATAAGACGCTTATGAACGGCGAACCGCCACATGGCACTTTAATACAGAAATACTTGACAGACTTTTCATTTGAAAGTACGTATTATCTTCTAAGCCTCTAATAATGAGTGAATTTCAAAGCAAATCATTACATGGTATTGGTTTACTTTGAAAATTACTTAATAATTATTCATGAGTTTTAGAAATCTCGTTTATGGTGAGTGATGACGATAATTATGACGGTGATGTTGATTGTGATAATGATGGTGTTTATATTGGAGGCTTTAGTGATGATGGAATACTCTTTCACTGTAGAACAGCATTGTTTATCTATTTTGTACTAATTTGTTGTCACAGTAACAATATTGTAATTTATTATATGATTGGGAATCTTGGAGTCTGGACACTAGCAAATGGAGCAATCTGATTGGTTATACGTGCTTGCCGACGGTTAATATTCCTCTGTATTAATACCCCGGACGGACTGCTTAGCGTTGCTGGGTTTTCGAAATAAGAAAAAGGTCATATAATAAAAGCCTTATTAACCGAGTTTGGTCGGTCTTCACAGGAAAATCTTGAGCTCACTGCATTCTGTCTGTACTTTTCGAGCTCGGTGTAGACTTCCCGTTTGGTTAATAGGACCTAATCTGCCATGTATTCTTGGGTTGCAACCACATGACCAAGAATCCCTTGAGGAATAAAGAACAAAGCTGTTGCCGCCATGTTGGATGAACAAACAAGAGAAACTGATGAGGAATGATTTGTTATTGTCATCTAACATGGCGGCTATGACGTAACATGCAACCCATAAAGTTCTACTTTATATTCTATGTCATAGACACATTACTATCATTGCATATAATGTATTTATATGTCGTGTTCTAGGTATCCGTGGTTATGAAGTTCGTATGGATAGTAACGGTGATGCCGAGTTCAACTTGACTCTTGTACATACAAAAAAGATGGTAAACGGTAAAATGACAAAACCTCGATTGAAGAAACGTTATGCCTCTCGTCCGTCGTTGACTTAAAGTGCGACGCGTGCTACCGTAGTCACCTAGATTTTTAACAAATTTTTACATTTTAATGAGACATACTTACGATCCCTGTTCATGTTCAAGCTGCGAGAGGTGAGCGGGAAAATTACCACAAAATGAATGTGAAAAAATGACCTCAAATTCGTAAAAATTGTGATCTTGCAAGGTGACTACGGTTAAGTGCGTCGCATCGTAACAATTCTACAATTTTGCATAACTGCTCAGCCCACTCGATTGGATATGGCTGAGACAAAGACCGATGAGACCTAGAGCAAACACATGGCATTTTTTTCATATCAGATTTAAGTGTGAAAAACTGTTAGTTGTTACGTATCTGCGTTTCACGTTGATAGAATCGTTAGGTATTTTATAAGCTTATTGATACACCGCTTTCTACATTTTAATTAAAATTATTTTGCAGAATTTATATACAATAAAATACGGCACCACAAATTGACTAATTGGACAATTGATTGATCGATTGATTGATTGATAAATTGATTCCTTGACAGATTGATTGATTGACAGACTGATTGATTGATTGATTGATTGGGAGATTGATTGATTGATTAATTGATTGATTGATATATTGATTGATTGATTGACAAACTGAATGATTGATTGGGAGATTGATTGATTGATTAATTGATTCCTTGATAGATTGATTTATTGATAGACTGATTGATTGGGAGATTGATTGATTAGTTAATTGATTGATTAACATATTGGTTGATTTATTGACAGATTGATTAATTGACAGATTGTTTGATTTATTGATTGATCGATTGATTAACACGTTTGAGTAGATAAACATTTGTTGTTGATTGTTTGACAGATTGATCGATCGATTCATTCATTCATTCATATATTCATTCAGTCAGTCGTCATTGGTTGGTTAATTGATTGGTTGATTGATAAATTGATTGATTGATTAATTGATCAATTGACATTGTTTCTTACAGCCACCGGTTCATTCTCCAAACAAAGGACCATTACACAAGAGGTAGCATCGTTCGTCACCTCAACCAATTCATCTGACCTGGAATTGGTGTTTCTTCCTGGTAAAGGTATCGAGTGGTTTGAAGGTCATACCTGGCCTCCCCCTGACCAACCGAGGTGTGGTTTTGATGGACAGTTATGTAAAACAGACCAGGAAGATGAAGGTAGTTGTAATCATTTTTTGTTAGATAACTGTAAAAAGGGGGCGGTGTAAGTCTCTTAGAAATACCAAACAAATTAAAATCATTAGAAATATTGTACAACGCTTGGTGACTCTACCAAATCCTCCCACAGACCATGCGTTGATGCACTCTGGTTTGCAACTAAAATGTTTTGCTAGCATGTCCGGTTTAGTAAAGGAAATTAAAGTCCGTGTTTGAAGCTGTGATAACTTGAATGGTCTTTAGCAGTTCTATGTAGACCAAGCGACAAAAACAACGGAAGCATCTCGTGCATGTATGCATCTCCGGTACTGCATTCTAAGACTCCTTACGTTGTAGTGTACGAATTTGAATGAAGTATCCTAACGAATCCATAGGACGCTAAACTAGCGGACGATTGTGATGGTTATGGGTGAGAATTATGAAAGTAGTAGTGATGGAAATGGCGAAGATGATGACGCCAGTGATTTCGATAACAGCAATGATAAAAGTTAGTGAAAGTGCATGGAGTTGAGGTAATTGTTATGATCGGAGATCATCTATCCTCCAAGAAAAGAAAATGACTTCTTTCTGTTGTATATGTTTTCAGATAAAAACACAACTATTCTTACGACAATATCAGTAGTTCTCGGTTTTCTCGCTGTCCTGTTGATTGCCATTCTGTTCAGGTAAGTGTCATTATTACTGAGGTATGGATCTAAAGAGGTTTAAAGGGGGCCGGTTGTAATGATGTAATGTATGTGCGTCAAAGAACATGCGCACGAAGTGTCCACGTGCAATTGTCAACAAGTTCATGTTAACCTACATTCGGTTGAAACAAAGCCAGTTAAACAACAATTAAGAAGTTCAAGATTATTGCACCAATGCCCCTTCCCATTTTGTTAAAGGCCTGATTTATTTTTATAGATTATTTCTTTCACTATCAGCTTTACTGAAATATATAAGTTGCACCGCCCTATTTAAAATCATTGGATCCGCCCCTAGAGTGCAACGTACCGGACGGTTCATTACGAAGTGGTATCGATGATTCAGGGTTCAGTATCAAATGTAACAAAGCACTCGATTAGTCTGGGGAGGGTAAATATGTAACTACATCACACAGCCTTATCCAACAAGGGTAAAACAATAGTGAAACAAAATATTATGTACGGTCACGATTGAAAAAAGTGGTTTCCAAACCATTTCGCTCGATTAAGTATCCAATCAATGAATTGCGTGAACGGGTCATACTCATGCATGTTTTATCTTTATTTTCTTGTTTTGTCTTTAGGCATTACAAGGTTGAGAGAGAGCTACACAGTCGATTGTGGAAAATTGAGTACAGTGATCTTTTCTTTGATCATTGTCGGTCGAGATCGGAAATGTCGCTTGCTAGTAGTGTTGTGGTCAGTAAAACAAACAAATAAGCTTGCAAAAGTAGTAAATAAACGAACTAGCAGACAAACAAGTCAACAAACGAATAAGCAAACAAACAAGTGAACAAACAGACAGACAAACAAACGAACAGACAAACACACAAGCAAACAAACAAGTAAACAAACAAACAAACAAGTGAACAAACGAACAAGCAAACAAACACAAACAAACAAACAAACACGCAAACAAACAAACAAGTAATCAAACAAACAAACACAATCAAACAAACAAGTAAACAAACAAAAAACAAGCAGACAAACAAGTAAACAAACAAACACAAACAGCAAACAAACAAGTAAACAAATAAACAAACAAATAAACAAACAAACAAACGAACAAGGAAACAAACAAGTGAACAACCAAACAAACTAACAGACAAACTTACAAGGAAACAAATCAACAAACAAATAAAAATACATAAAAATAACAAACAAGGAAACAAATCGACAATCATACAAAAAAGCAATGAAAGAAATAAACAAATCAACAAGCACAAAGCAACTTGAAAAAAAAAACATGTGCAATTAAACTAACACGAATACATGGCTGCCCTATTCATGAAAATGAATGTTAACAATGTTAGCCTCTTCCGCATGCATCTCTTTTGGGTTCCCTGTATCAAACCAAACTGACTCGAGTCTCCATCGCATCCACAGCAAACATAAATGGCACAAAACGCCATAGGAAGCCCAAATAAAAAGACGAATAGGCTAGCTGCGTAGAAGGCTAGTTTAATGCATCATTCTCTTTTACAGAGATATACAGAAGATGATCACGAAGTATTTCCTTTGATAGACTACGAGATGGATGGCGAGAAATCAACCATTGTAGCACATTACAAGGTAAGACACTACCAACATGTGTCCTTTTCGCACGAGTGGGAAACAGTACAATTACGATACCGCTACGATACGGTAGATAATTCGAATGTTTTCTTAAAAACTACGGCTATGATACGATACAGTACTGTTTTCCACTCATACGAAAATGACTCTATTATATACACGAAGTAAGGAATACTCTAAGAATGAATCGATGGATAATTAATTAGGGATCAACATGCAAGGAAGGCACGAACAATTTAGAAAAATGATGCACAAAAATGTGCACGGCCGGGATATATAAGACATCGAAAAAAGGATGGTTTTTCTCTGACTGACTAAACTCTTTCTCATGTAAATGATTTTAGTCCATTTTTTATTCTTCCTATAACTGCGATGGCTGCCATTACGCGATGGTGATGATTACGATTGATTTTGTTTTGAAGGATATATTATTTTATTTCAGAGCAGCGCTGTGACTGTTGCAAAGCTACCCATTCGCAGTATGGACATTAACAGAACCATATTGCTAGAAATGAAACAGGTATGGACAGACAAATAGACAGACAAACAGAGAGACAGACAGACAGACAGAGGACGTAACGACATATGCCAACGATCCTCTGTCTTCAAGAGCGTTACAAAATTGTTATAATTCCATGCAATATCACAATATCAATACAATATGCAATATCAAATTTATCAGTACTGCGCTTTGCGTACGATTGGGTGGAAAAGCAAATAATGAACAAGAATGGTAGGCATTCATGTAGAGGGGTAATACATGGATTCCTTATTGTCTTAAAAGATAAGCTCTTTGTAAAACCTATATGTTTCTTTATAGATGCGAGATATTCGCCATGATAACCTGAACCAGTTTATAGGAGTGTGTGTTGGTCCACCCAACGTGTGTATCGTCATGAACTACTGTACACGGGGCAGTCTACAGGTATGCAAGCATGATTAGTCTCTGGCTACGTCCACACTAACCCGGATAAATTTGAAAACGCAACTTTATTCGTCCGGTTAGGCCTTCCATCCACACTAAAACGCATGAATCCGAAACAATTTTATGCTAATTCTATCGTTTAACGAACATTTTTTGTCATGGTATTGGAACGAAAGTTTTCAAATTCATCCGGCATAGTGTAGCTAGGGTCACAGAAGCAACATGTGTCGAACACTAATACGCATTGTTTGCCGTAATCCAAGCTTTCTTTGTTTTCGTCGTTTTTATCCAATCCCAGTAACCTTTCCAACAGTAGTGAGCGACCCAGAAGCAATGTTGGCACAGTTGGTTAATGCGCTACCTTCGGTGCGACCTTGCATCCTGGTTTTAACTTTGTTCTGTTTAGAGTAGCTTGCTTACTCGCTCGTATAAGACTGCTGGAGCATTGACAAAAAGAGGGGTGTTCTAATGAACTAGCTCGCCGTCGTTCACGAATTTGACAGTTAAACCCTGTTACGAATTACCGTCATAAAATGAGACTTTTTTTGCCTTTTCTGACACGCCCTAGCTAGTGGATGCAAATTGATTAATCCAACATCAATCAATCTGTTCACGTAAATTTTGGCGAGATGTCATTTTTTTACTGAAAAGGGAGGCAATACGTTTACAAAATATTTGTCAGTCAATGGAGTGCAAATACTAAATGTGTGCAACAGTTGTCACTATTTAGCAGTAAATAGCACTAATTAAACAAACAAACAAAAAAAAAACAATAGAATTACACTATTTAGTGGTATTTATGTTGCACACTTTTAGTGCGTGCACTCTAGAATTAGCATAAAATAGCACTATTTAGTGGTATTTATGTTGCACACTTTTAGTGCGTACACTCTAGTAAAAGAGTATTGTTCTATTTCAGGATATATTAGAGAACCAAGAAGTCAAGCTTGATATAGTATTTATAGCATCTTTAGTGTCAGATATTGTCAAGGTATAAAGTTCTAAAGCAATCCGATATTCTATTGATAATCAATACTCTAGTTAAAGAAATGTTGACCACAACATACACAGACCTTTCACCATCATCACCACCACCACCATCAGCATCATCACCATCACCATCATCACTAACATCAGCATCATCTGACAATCATTACCCTCCCTGCCTTCGTCTTATGTACATATGACGTCATCATAGGGCATGGAGTACGTACATACGTCTGATCTTCGTTCCCATGGTAACCTCAAGTCATCAAACTGTTTAGTGGATAGTCGATGGGTATTGAAAATAACAGATTATGGTCTACCTACTATCAGGTCACGTGCTAGAAAGAGACAGACAGAAATAAATTGGAATGGTGAGATGATGATGGTGGTGATGGTGGTGATGATGGTGATGGTGGTGATGTTGGTGGTGATGATGGTGGTGATAATGGTGGTGATGGTGATGATATGATGGTGGTGGTGGTGGTGGTGGTGGTGGTGATGGTGGTGATAATGGTGGTGCTGATGATGATGATTGTGGTGATGATGATGATGATGATGATATCGATGTGATGATGATGGTAGTGGTGGTAACGGTAGTAATGGTTATGATATTGTTGGTGTTGGTGATAGTGTTGATGGTAGTGATGACGATGGTGGTTATGGTGATAATGATGGTGTTGGTGATAGTGTTGATGGTAGTAATGACGATGGTGGTGATGGTGATAATGATGGTGTTGGTGATAGTGTTGATGGTAGTGATGACGATGGTGGTGGTGGTGATAATGATGGTGTTGGTGATAGTGTTGATGGTAGTGATGACGATGGTGGTGGTGGTGATAATGATGGTGTTGGTGATAGTGTTGATGGTAGTGATGACGATGGTGGTTGTGGTGATAATGATGGTGTTGGTGATAGTGTTGATGGTAGTGATGAAGATGGTGGTTGTGGTGATAATGGTGGTGTTGGTGATAGTGTTGATGGTAGTGATGACGATGGTGGTTATGGTGATAATGATGGTGTTGGTGATAGTGTTGATGGTAGTGATGACGATGGTGGTTATGGTGATAATGATGGTGTTGGTGATAGTGTTGATGGTAGTGATGACGATGGTGGTTATGGTGATAATGATGGTGTTGGTGATAGTGTTGATGGTAGTGATGACGATGGTGGTTATGGTGATAATGATGGTGTTGGTGATAGTGTTGATGGTAGTGATGACGATGGTGGTTATGGTGATAATGATGGTGTTGGTGATAGTGTTGATGGTAGTGATGACGATGGTGGTGGTGGTATTAATGATGGTGTTGGTGATAGTGTTGATGGTAGTGATGACGATGGTGGTGGTGGTGATAATGATGGTGTTGGTGATAGTGTTGATGGTAGTGATGACGATGGTGGTTATGGTGATAATGATGATGTTGGTGATAGTGTTGATGGTAGTGATGACGATGGTGGTTATGGTGATAATGATGGTGTTGGTGATAGTGTTGATGGTAGTGATGACGATGGTGGTTATGGTGATAATGATGGTGTTGGTGATAGTGTTGATGGTAGTGATGAAGATGGTGGTTGTGGTGATAATGATGGTGTTGGTGATAGTGTTGATGGTAGTGATGACGATGGTGGTTGTGGTGATAATGATGGTGTTGGTGATAGTGTTGATGGTAGTGATGACGATGGTGGTTATGGTGATAATGATGGTGTTGGTGATAGTGTTGATGGTAGTGATGAAGATGGTGGTTGTGGTGATAATGATGGTGTTGGTGATAGTGTTGATGGTAGTGATGACGATGGTGGTTGTGGTAATAATGATGGTGTTGGTGATAGTGTTGATGGTAGTGATGACGATGGTGGTTATGGTGATAATGATGGTGTTGGTGATAGTGTTGATGGTAGTGATGAAGATGGTGGTTGTGGTGATAATGATGGTGTTGGTGATAGTATTGATGGTAGTGATGACGATGGTGGTTATGGTGATAATGATGGTGTTGGTGATAGTGTTGATGGTAGTGATGACGATGGTGGTTATGGTGATAATGATGGTGTTGGTGATAGTGTTGATGGTAGTGATGACGATGGTGGTTATGGTGATAATGATGGTGTTGGTGATAGTGTTGATGGTAGTGATGACGATGGTGGTTATGGTGATAATGATGGTGTTGGTGATAGTGTTGATGGTAGTGATGACGATGGTGGTTATGGTGATAATGTTGGTGTTGGTGATAGTGTTGATGGTAGTGATGACGATGGTGGTGGTGGTGATAATGATGGTGTTGGTGATAGTGTTGATGGTAGTGATGACGATGGTGGTTATGGTGATAATGATGGTGTTGGTGATAGTGTTGATGGTAGTGATGACGATGGTGGTGGTGGTGATAATGATGGTGTTGGTGATAGTGTTGATGGTAGTGATGACGATGGTGGTTGTGGTGATAATGATGGTGTTGGTGATAGTGTTGATGGTAGTGATGAAGATGGTGGTTGTGGTGATAATGATGGTGTTGGTGATAGTGTTGATGGTAGTGATGACGATGGTGGTTATGGTGATAATGATGGTGTTGGTGATAGTGTTGATGGTAGTGATGACGATGGTGGTTATGGTGATAATGATGGTGTTGGTGATAGTGTTGATGGTAGTGATGACGATGGTGGTGATGGTGATGATATGATGGTGGTGGTGGTGGTGGTGGTGGTGGTGATGGTGGTGATAATGGTGGTGCTGATGATGATGATTGTGGTGATGATGATGATGATGATGATATCGATGTGATGATGATGGTAGTGGTGGTAACGGTAGTAATGGTTATGATATTGTTGGTGTTGGTGATAGTGTTGATGGTAGTGATGACGATGGTGGTTATGGTGATAATGATGGTGTTGGTGATAGTGTTGATGGTAGTGATGAAGATGGTGGTTGTGGTGATAATGGTGGTGTTGGTGATAGTGTTGATGGTAGTGATGACGATGGTGGTTATGGTGATAATGATGGTGTTGGTGATAGTGTTGATGGTAGTGATGACGATGGTGGTTATGGTGATAATGATGGTGTTGGTGATAGTGTTGATGGTAGTGATGACGATGGTGGTTATGGTGATAATGATGGTGTTGGTGATAGTGTTGATGGTAGTGATGACGATGGTGGTTATGGTGATAATGATGGTGTTGGTGATAGTGTTGATGGTAGTGATGACGATGGTGGTTATGGTGATAATGATGGTGTTGGTGATAGTGTTGATGGTAGTGATGACGATGGTGGTGGTGGTATTAATGATGGTGTTGGTGATAGTGTTGATGGTAGTGATGACGATGGTGGTGGTGGTGATAATGATGGTGTTGGTGATAGTGTTGATGGTAGTGATGACGATGGTGGTTATGGTGATAATGATGATGTTGGTGATAGTGTTGATGGTAGTGATGACGATGGTGGTTATGGTGATAATGATGGTGTTGGTGATAGTGTTGATGGTAGTGATGACGATGGTGGTTATGGTGATAATGATGGTGTTGGTGATAGTGTTGATGGTAGTGATGAAGATGGTGGTTGTGGTGATAATGATGGTGTTGGTGATAGTGTTGATGGTAGTGATGACGATGGTGGTTGTGGTGATAATGATGGTGTTGGTGATAGTGTTGATGGTAGTGATGACGATGGTGGTTATGGTGATAATGATGGTGTTGGTGATAGTGTTGATGGTAGTGATGAAGATGGTGGTTGTGGTGATAATGATGGTGTTGGTGATAGTGTTGATGGTAGTGATGACGATGGTGGTTGTGGTAATAATGATGGTGTTGGTGATAGTGTTGATGGTAGTGATGACGATGGTGGTTATGGTGATAATGATGGTGTTGGTGATAGTGTTGATGGTAGTGATGAAGATGGTGGTTGTGGTGATAATGATGGTGTTGGTGATAGTGTTGATGGTGGTGACGATGGTTGCTATGGTATTAATGATGGTGTTGGTGATAGTGTTGATGGTAGTGTTGACGATGGTGGTTATGGTGATAATGATGGTGTTGGTGATAGTGTTGATGGTAGTGATGACGATGGTGGTTATGGTGATAATGATGGTGTTGGTGATAGTGTTGATGGTAGTGATGAAGATGGTGGTTGTGGTGATAATGATGGTGTTGGTGATAGTATTGATGGTAGTGATGACGATGGTGGTTATGGTGATAATGATGGTGTTGGTGATAGTGTTGATGGTAGTGATGACGATGGTGGTTATGGTGATAATGATGGTGTTGGTGATAGTGTTGATGGTAGTGATGACGATGGTGGTTATGGTGATAATGATGGTGTTGGTGATAGTGTTGATGGTAGTGATGACGATGGTGGTTATGGTGATAAAGATGGTGTTGGTGATAGTGTTGATGGTAGTGATGACGATGGTGGTTATGGTGATAATGATGGTGTTGGTGATAGTGTTGATGGTAGTGATGACGATGGTGGTTATGGTGATAATGATGGTGTTGGTGATAGTGTTGATGGTAGTGATGACGATGGTGGTTATGGTGATAATGATGGTGTTGGTAATAGTGTTGATGGTAGTGATGACGATGGTGGTTATGGTGATAATGTTGGTGTTGGTGATAGTGTTGATGGTAGTGATGACGATGGTGGTGGTGGTGATAATGATGGTGTTGGTGATAGTGTTGATGGTAGTGATGACGATGGTGGTTATGGTGATAATGATGGTGTTGGTGATAGTGTTGATGGTAGTGATGACGATGGTGGTTATGGTGATAATGATGGTGTTGGTGATAGTGTTGATGGTAGTGATGACGATGGTGGTTATGGTGATAATGATGGTGTTGGTGATAGTGTTGATGGTAGTGATGACGATGGTGGTTATGGTGATAATGTTGGTGTTGGTGATAGTGTTGATGGTAGTGATGACGATGGTGGTGGTGGTATTAATGATGGTGTTGGTGATAGTGTTGATGGTAGTGATGACGATGGTGGTGGTGGTGATAATGATGGTGTTGGTGATAGTATTGATGGTAGTGATGACGATGGTGGTTATGGTGATAATGATGGTGTTGGTGATAGTGTTGATGGTAGTGATGACGATGGTGGTTGTGGTAATAATGATGGTGTTGGTGATAGTGTTGATGGTAGTGATGACGATGGTGGTTATGGTGATAATGATGGTGTTGGTGATAGTGTTGATGGTAGTGATGACGATGGTGGTTATGGTGATAATGATGGTGTTGGTGATAGTGTTGATGGTAGTGATGACGATGGTGGTTATGGTGATAATGATGGTGTTGGTGATAGTGTTGATGGTGGTGACGATGGTTGCTATGGTATTAATGATGGTGTTGGTGATAGTGTTGATGGTAGTGTTGACGATGGTGGTTATGGTGATAATGATGGTGTTGGTGATAGTGTTGATGGTAGTGATGACGATGGTTGCTATGGTGATAATGATGGTGATGATAAGCATGCTTTCATAATTTGATAATCATCAGTTCATGCTCGTATTTTTGTGTTTATCAGATTTTCTATGGGTGGCGCCAGAAATTTTGCGCATGTCCAGTCGTCCACCAAAGGGAACCCAAAAAGGAGATGTGTACAGCTTTGCTATTATCTTACAGGAGTTTCATACAAGAGAAGGACCGTTTAGTGGTGACTACATGGAGCCCAAATGTAAGTATTGAGTGACAATTGTGTGACAATTACGTCATGTGTGAAAACGTTGAATGATATTATTCTCTAACGGCTTATCAAGAAAGCGTGTCATCCAAAACCATTTTGCCACTTATCCCAATCTTCGTGTACTTTATAAAGCTGCAATATTTGCCAAAAATAGTTAAAACGATTTGAGCTCAAATGTTTTACACTGATATATTTCTGAAACAACCCCAACCCCCACCCCCTGCTCCAATCTCAATGTTGCTATGGGGCAGTATGTCTGTTTGCTATATCAAAGGTCTGCCTGTGCGCTATTAATCTTCAACAACATTGAAGGAGGGGGAGAGGAGAGGAAGTTTTGATAAGACGATAAAATAAAATGAGCATATGGATTTTAAACGATGAAAATGTCCAGACTCGTTCTGTCAAATAGTGCAGTCTACATTGCCGGCAGGCGCGCCTCTTAATTGTTTATCTCCATGTTGAATAACGTTTTATATTCATTCAAAATCTGTATTGAATTTCACAGCAACTGTAGATAAAGTGAGAGCAGGAGAGTTCCCACCTTTTCGTCCAGTAGTATCGACGTTGATATGTGGTGCAGAGGAGTTACGTGACCTAATGAAACAGTGCTGGCAGGAGGACCCGATAGACAGGCCCGAGTTCAGTGAAATCAAGAAAACTATCAATAAAATAGTTATTAATAGTGGCATGTAAGTATTATTGCACTGATTCCAGCTGTCAGGTTGGGCGCTCGGGATCGCAGACCCTAATCGATCATTATCATCAGTAATCGCTATATACAACCATTTTTGGTAGTTATAATCGTGATGGTTGTAAAGAGCAGCAGTTATTTTGTTTCATTATTATGCGCATTTGTTAATGTTCAATATTAAAGTGGCATGAATTAAAATAAGTTGCAGTTATTAAATGATCTGCTGCCTTTCAATGTATTTTGTTTTTATTTTTGATTTCTGTCATTGTTACTTATCGATCGTCATAATGTTAACGAAGCTTTCTTTGATAAACAGGAAGAAGAACATATTTGATAACATGGTGCAAATGATGGAGAAATACGCTGATAACTTAGAAGAACTAGTAGCAGAAAAGACAGTCCAGCTGATGGACGAAAAGAGAAAAACAGACGCACTTTTAGAAAGTATTTTACCTAGGTAAACCCGCTATTTTTATTTCTCCTAATGACAATTGCTAGTCAGTACAACACACTAGACAAAAAATACTAGTGAGCGTTTTTGTTAAAGGCTTGCCCAATTATGCAAATTTTTGACTTGTAATTTGATTTAAGTTGATAGCTTTTAGCCCGCGTTTTTATTCACTCAAACTCGTGTGACATGGCCAGTGCTTAAGCTTTTCGCTTTAATGAGCTATGCATGCATGGTGGATTTTAACTGCATTGATCTGCAATTTCTTTTGTCATCTCCATTCTTTTCTAATTGTACAGACCCGTTGCTGAGCAACTCAAGAAAGGCAAAGCTGTCGAGGCTGAAAGTTTCCATGAAGTTACAATCTACTTTAGTGATATAGTTGGTTTTACAAGTCTTAGTGCTGAGAGCACACCGATGCAGGTAACAAGTAAAAATGAATGAATGGATGCAAGGCGTTCTTTGTGCTTGAGTGCACGTCAAATTATCTACTAGTAGGAAATACCCGGTCAACTCGAAGAGGCGTGGTCAATATGGAAATTCAAGCTTTCATTTCTCAGGAAAAAATACCTCAACTTGGCAAAACCACGTGATATTATGAATAATAGATGTTTTAAGGAGCAAGGATTGTGTTGGTTTGTGCGCGGCCGAGTTCGATTCACAGTAGCTTCTTTCTACTCTGTGTAGCTTATAGTAGCTTTAAATACCCGTAAAAAGGAGCATTGATGGAAAGAGGGGGGAACAGTGTGCACGGTCGGCTTCCTTTAAGACCAGCTTCAAGCTGAAGAAACTACTGACGTTAAATAAACCGTTGAGTTTATATATACACTTTAAATAATGGATGAAAAAGATGGATGGATGAATAGTAAAATATTTAGGTAAACAAATGTCAAACGAATTAACTATAAAGATGAATAAAGTAAATACTGTGTAAGTGTCGATTGACGAACGAATTGACGAGTCAATGAAGGAACACATCAATGAACAATCAATCAATGAACGAGGGATTGAGTAGAAAATCTAACTTGTCTTTGTCCATTAGGTTGTGACACTTCTTAACGACCTCTACACTCTCTTTGATGACATCATACAAGAATATGACGTATATAAGGTTAGTATTGTTATCCCTGATATCTATAGCCATCTTAACTGCCCTATTTAACTATGACATCATACCAAAACAATCCGAGAGGGTCAGATAAACGTGACTTCATAGAGTGTCATATCAGGTCTTAAGGTCGGTACACACTAGACGACAAGTCGCAGCGACAATTTCGCCCCTTTAAGCCTTTAAGCCTGGTTCCAGCACTTGGCAAAGTCCATTGGGTTACTAGCTGTATTTTTTAGTACGAGGTCTCATTGACTAATAACCTTTATTCGAATATTCGCGCCAAGCCGACCTCAATGCTGGTTGCAGAGACAGACACTGAGGGTGGTCACTGCCAGAAATTTGTTTACGTCCTCAGCGGTTCTTTTACGTCCACCTTATAACATAGTCAGAGTGAAGGCAGACGGGACCTCCGGCTTTACGTCCTTATCCGAGAAGACGAGGCACTGAGAGAGTAGAGTATCTTGCCTAAGGACACAACGTGATCGCCCGGTCTGGGAATTGAACCCGGGTCACTGGACCCGAAGTCCAATGCCCTAACCACTAGGCCACCACGTCTCTCTCTAGTCTCCCCGTGTGTACTTAGATTTTTTGGCGAACATTGTTATCGCCGCGACAGAATTTTGTTGCTGCGACTTGCCACATGAATTCGAACCGGTTAGATTGTTGAACCAGTGCATACTGAGGCGACATGTTGCGGGGACAAGTCGCTGCGACTTGTCGCCTAGTGTGTACCGACCTTTAAACTACGAAGATATGTGGAACAGGCATAAATACCCTGTGACGTCATAATGGAATATGACCATTTTACGTGATTCTTTAACAGGTCGAGACTATTGGTGATGCATACATGGTGGTCAGCGGTCTACCTATCCGTAATGGTAGACGTCACGCAGCGGAGATATGTAGGATGGCGTTACATCTCGTTGATGCAGTGTCCAAGACGTTTGTTGTTAGACATAAACCTGATTACAGGCTTCAGTTACGTGTAGGCATTCATAGCGGTAAGTCACACAATCTTAGGGATAATTTACACCGTGCCATTTGTAGTATACGACTAGTTGTGAGATTCAAAACGTTTTAAAACTAGTCGTAGGACTTTCTAAAACACGTTTTAGAGCGCGAGCAACAAGTTTGAGAAGCTACGACTAGTCGTATACTACAAATCGCACCGTGTAAATCGGGCTTCACGCAGATACAGTCTTCTTGTGTTTGAGTGCTATTTTCTCGTCCCCCACTCCTTTCATTAGTATCAAGATTATTATTGCAGTCATTGTCATCATCAACATTATCATCATTTTCGCCATCAATGCCATCATCATCGACATCATCATCGACATCATCGTCATCGACATCATCATCGTCGTCATCTTCATCATTATGGTCATCATCATTATCACCATGCAACGTCTATCAATCTATCTATGTTATTGTTAGGTCCAGTTGTGGCTGGGGTAGTGGGCAACACAATGGCTAGATACTGTTTATTTGGCGACACAGTAAATACATCGTCTAGGATGGAAGCCAACGGAGAGGGTAAGTTATGTCGCTCAGTCAGTCAGTCAGTCAGTCAGTCAGTCAGTCAGTCAGTCAGTCAGTCAGTCAGTCATATATTTCTTTGTTTATGTATCAACTCACAACTTTGTGTTCTCTTCGCAGCTTTACGTATTCATATTAGTGAAGCTACCAAGTCTATCCTGGACGAGCTTGGTGGGTTTGTTGTTGAAAGTAGAGGAACAGTTTATCTAAAGGTACACCACAATTTAACAAGCATTTTATAATGTAATGCGCAGTCCCCGCTTTTCTCGAGCTGCCTTGATATCGTTAAGTTGCTGTACTCTAAAAGGCAAGTTGAGCTAGCTGCTCGAGTCCCGTTTGATATCAATCTGCGTTGTTCTTTGTTTGTATTTGTCGACTTGATAAAAGAGAAATGATCGCCGAGCAAAGAAGCTAGTTGTCTGATTATCAACCTCGCGTAGCTAGTTGTAACCGTTATTTCACTATTTCAATTTATTTTTTACAGGGGAAAGGAAACGTGGAAACGTACTGGCTAATTAACGCTACCAATATGAACGAAAATCGAACAGTACCTAAAGTGCAACTGAATAGCGAAACGCCACCAATATTAAACATATTCAGTACTCCCTCTAGCTCACCCCTTTTGCAAAGAAACACTAATCTTAAAGTATCGACGAGGTCACGGAATGGACAAGTCCCTGGAAAGAGCAGTCCTAATTCGACGCCGGTACTTTGATGAGCTTTCGCTTAACCTTACAAAAGATAGGGTAATTATGAGATCAGAGCGTAATAGCGACATCAGATGCGCTTCGATTTATGTCCGTTTCAAGTAGATGTATGTCACTTTTTGTTTAACTACTTTGGCCTGCGATGTTGCATTGAGGAGACGTTTGCACCAAAAAAGAAGAAAACAGTCGGATAAGATAAACAACTAGACTGCGTCCGCATAATGTCTAAAACAAGGAATATAAATGTACAGCAACAGGCGGTTAAACTAGTGTGGAGTGCGTCAGTGTTTCTAAGAAAACAATTGGAGTAAAAATGTACGATAACTAGCGGTTAAACTAGTGTGGACTGCGTCAGTGTTTCTAAGAAAACAATTGGAGTAAGAATGTACGATAACTAGCGGTTAAGCTAGTGTGGACTGCGTCAGAGTTTCTAAGAAAACAATTGGAGTAAAAATGTACGATAACTAGCGGTTAAACTAGTGTGGACTGCGTCAGTGTTTCTAGGAAAACAATTGAAGTGTAACTGCAAAAGACATCTGCCGTAAACAAACGTTACTGTTCCTGATCTGCCCTAGAATAAAAGATGCGGCACTCAATTTTGCTAGATTTTATGGTATAATAAACTGTATTTGTTGGTGAGTCGAACATCGTTCCTCTGCCATCCAAGGAGCTGCACTGTTATGGCTTATCATCTGCTAATATTCAATTTTCCGGTGTGTGTTTGATGTCGTGCTTCATTACTGACTATATCTTTGGTTGTAAACTCTAGAAATTAGTGGATACTATGTAGATATTGCTCATTGCGCATGTTGCATGTATGACGTGATGTCATTTTCGCGTAAAATGCACCAGACCAAAAAAACTAGGACAGCCTTCTTCAAAACGCTAAAATTCCTAGCTTTCTCGTTGAATAACTTGGTCACATTTTTCTAACACACTTAGGATATACCTCATTCAAAATCTGACGATGAGTAGGATTCTTTCGGAAAATGTCATTCTAAGGGTTGTAGCGATGTACACGCTGACGTAATTCACGCTGAATTGTTATTCATGTGCCACCCAGACGGTGATTGGCTCTTATTTCAATAGAATCTTTTGTGCTGTGGTTGGACATTAACATAACAATTCGTTTGTGACGTGTTTGTTTGTAAACAGCGAATATCGCTATAACCTTTAAAACAATCATTAATAATTCCGCCCATTTTGTCCAATCTAATGCTCCTCTCTGGTCACGAGGAAAGCACTCTTTTCCACTTAAATTACTGGTGTCTAAACCCACAGCAAATTGCACACAGCTCCAACCTGACAAGGAAATGATCGGAATTGCTGTTCATTTTGCTTTTAACTGAAATTGCTCACAAATCACATTTAGTTTAGCGTGTTTCAAAGGCATATGTGTTGCATTGTTTAGGGCCTGAGGGAGGGTGCCCCTAGTAGGGATGAAATCTTTTGTTTTCTAATCCCATAACAAAAGATTTCATTTCTACTAAGTAGGGTCACCTACCTCATGTAAACAGGACTTTAAGTCCGGTGCACACGAGGGAGCTTGCTCCCGCAACACGCTCCCATAACACGCTCCCACAATATTCACCCGGAGCAAAGCTCAGTCGTGTGTACCAACGAAAAATATTTTGCGCAACAAAAAATGCTCCCGTGTTATGCTCCCTTTGTTTCGCAACATATTTTTCGCGTAAATTCGTTGGTACACACGAGGGAGCTTTGCTCCGGTAGCATGTTGCGGGAGCGTGTTTCAGGAGCAAGCTCCCTCGTGTGTACCGGCCTTTAGTGACATGGCGACATTTAGACATGGTTTACCTGTTGCTGTGATGTCAAAAATGTCGTTTATAACTCGGTTGGTTCATTAATCTTAAGGTCGTGTATTTAACATGAATTATTAAACATACAAACTGTGCTTTGAGGAAACTGTATATAGAAAAATGAAATAAATTAATTGCAAAATATGTGATTAATTTAAAAAAAAATGTCCAAAGTGATTACAAAATATTGACACAGGAAGCCCAAGCTTTTGATGTCAAAGCAAAATTTATCATAGCAAATTATTTGAAGTGTATAGATTATTATAAAAATATGTATCAACAGTGATTGGCAATAGGCAGATGTTTGTTTACAATGTTTTGCTTATTAGCATAAAAATGAGAGAATTGGTAATTTAAACATGATGAACGGATGATGGTGATACTGACATTTTGAACATTTCTCATGTTACTCTGACAAAGGACTAATGTCCAAAATGTCAGTATCACTATCGTCCCTTTGCAGTGTCTAATTTACCAATATATTGTAAAGCTGTTAAGATGGATCCCTACTACTTTAGGGCACTGGTTCTTGTTCTTACAATGAGGGGGGAGGGGAGAACAACAGTCCCTTTACCAAAGCTTAAAAACAACTAAAGCAAAGACCATTTACTATACCCAGAAAAAGTCAAACAGACAGCTGCGTGAAAGTCTACTGGCTTTATTATTTGTTATTATTTTTATTAGTTGTATAACAAATATTGTTTTTAAAGTTATAAATATGCCAAATAGAATATAGCAATAGAACATTATGTATATATAACTATTTGAATAGTAACTTTGACTTAAATAAAACCATATTATTTTGTATTTTTTATGTATGGGTTTTGATAGATAAGAAAGACAGTCATCCTTGAAATTATGATGGGGTTGGTGGTGGTGATAACAAGAGTTGTTATGGTGGATGTAATGATGATGTTGGTGATGGTGATGGTAGTGATGATGATGGAGTGGTGATGATGATGATGATGATGATGATGATAGTAGTGGTGGTGGTGATGATGGTAGTGGTGGTAGTGATGATGATGGTAGTGTTGGTGATGATGGTAGTGATGATAGTAGTGATGATGATGATAGTAGTGATGATGATGATGATGGTAGTGATGATGATGATAGTAGTGACGATGATGATGGTGGTGATGACAAATGGTGCAATGAAATATTAGTACTTTGACTTGTTTTCTTAATTGTAATTTATGGATAATACAAAATGACAGTCATAATGGTGCTATTTAGAAGTGTACATTATGCAATCATTAACCAAGACCAACATCCAGTGACATCATCACTATAAAACCAATGACGGTAGTCCATGATGCAATCTTACCATTACCACTGAAATTGATAATAAGTAAATATTATTTATTAATATTTATTTAAATGTACTAATCAATTGAAGGCTTGTTAAGACTGATTTACACATGTGCAACTTCTAGTGTATGACTAGTACCCGGGGGGGTGGGGTGGGACGGGACTCCAAGGGTAAATGATCGGGGATGCTTGTCGTATCTTTTAGGGGTAAAAATTGATGATTTGGTATCTTTTAGGGATAAAAAAAAACTTGTGAAGCCACTCCCTTTTGAAAAACATCCAGTATCTTTAGGGGTATTTTTGAAAAATTGAGACGAGCATCCCCCCCTGGGGACTAGTACTCATCAGGCTCTAAAGGTTCTAAAACTAATAATTATTCTAATACAAATTTTAGAGTGTATACTACTAGTTTTAGACTAGTGGTGTACTGGAAATCACACATGACAAGCTGCACTTTGTAAATCAGGATTAAACAAACAAACACTTATCTAGTCTTAATTATGAATTACCACATTTCTTTAGGTCACCACTACAATATAACCTGCTGCAGATAATTCAAAATTTCCCAAGCAGAGTGCATGCATTAAAACTGTGCACTTCCACTAAATAGTGCTATTTTAGGCTAATTCTTAAGAGTGGACGCACTAAAAGTGTGCAACATAAATACCACGAAATAGTGCTATTTCATGATAATTCTATTGTTTTCTTTTGTTTAATTAGGTGCTATTTACTACCAAATAGTGACAACTGTTGCACACATTTAGTGTTTGCACTCTAATATTGTCATATATCTCTTACAACTTTCCCGCTCACACAAATAGACTGCATGTCCACATAAGGGCAAACCAACTCTTAACATTAACATTTTAGTGCCAGATAAGATTAGTTATGCACTAACTAAGAATTGACCAAGGTACAAACACAATACCACAAAGGAATATTGAAATATTTATATATAATGCTGTCTTTATCTGGCAATAAATAGTTAAAAATTGTTTCTTGCTTATGTGGCATACACTCTACAGTTTATAAGCAAGTATAATTATAGAGAACAAAGAAATGTAAGGAAGGGATAGTCACTGAGGATAGTAGTTTTTGTATGTATCTCACCATGTTTGTGCTTCTGGTATAATATCATCCACCACAACATAAACCATGGCACCAGCGGCAAACGATAATGCATAGGGCAGTAGAGGCTCAGCTACCTGTAGTTGCAAAACACAATGATGTGAGGGTGGTAGTAAGTAAGCTTGTTGTAGTTGCAAAACACAATGATGAGAGGGTGGTAGTAAGTAAGCTTGTTGTAGTTACAAAACACAATGATGAGAGGGTGGTAGTAAGTAAGCTTGTTGTAGTTACAAAACACAATGATGAGAGGGTGGTAGTAAGTAAGCTTGTTGTAGTCACAAAACACAATGATGAGAGGGTGGTAGTAAGAAAGCTTGTTGTAGTCACAAAACACAATGATGTGAGGGTGGTAGTAGATGGGCTTGTTGTAGTCACAAAACACAATGATGAGAGGGTGGTAGTAAGTAAGCTTGTTGTAGTCACAAAACACAATGATGTGAGGGTGGTAGTAAGAAAGCTTGTTGTAGTCACAAAACACAATGATGTGAGGGTGGTAGTAAGAAAGCTTGTTGTAGTCACAAAACACAATGATGTGAGGGTGGTAGTAGATGAGCTTGTTGTAGTCACAAAACACAATGATGTGAGGGTGGTAGTAGATGGGCTTGTTGTAGTCACAAAACACAATGATGTGAGGGTGGTAGTAGATGGGCTTGTTGTAGTCACAAAACACAATGATGTGAGGGTGGTAGTAAGTAAGCTTGTTGTAGTCACAAAACACAATGATGTGAGGGTGGTAGTAGATGGGCTTGTTGTAGTCACAAAACACAATGATGAGAGGGTGGTAGTAAGTAAGCTTGTTGTAGTCACAAAACACAATGATGTGAGGGTGGTAGTAAGAAAGCTTGTTGTAGTCACAAAACACAATGATGTGAGGGTGGTAGTAGATGGGCTTGTTGTGTGCAGTAAAGCAAAGGAGGATTTATGAAGCAAGACTTACCATAACAGAATAAGCACCAAGTAGACCAGCTACTGGCTCTACCATACCACTAAGCTGACCATACCTATTAAGACATAGAAAACACATCTGTACAATCATTCACAAAGTTATAATAGATGGGATGCCACAGATTGGGAGCATTGGGAGCATTTAAAAATTGAATTTAATGGCAAAATGTTGATTTAAAACATGGTGCATCATTGTTTTGTAATGCAATGTGGAACCAAGTAACTTGTCTACATCTATTCCCATCCCTCCCCCTGTAGAGACAAGGAGGGGGTAGAGGGTGTGAAGGGATGTTCACAGTCTAGGAACAAAGGAACTTTTCACTAGTTTTAGTTTTTAAGAAACACAATTTAGAAATGATTTTATTCATGGAGAACTTAGGGAATGAGGGATATTATCCAAAAATACATTGAGATCAAGGAAACTTGAAACCTTTGGGAGGGACTCGAGATGGTGATGACTGTCATTTCCTTACCAAAAACTTTTCCAAAGTGACATCCCAGAGGCTCGTAATGGTAGACTGACAGCTAAGCCTTCTGGGAAATTCTGAATTCCAATACCAATGGCTAGGTTCCTGTTGTCATGAATATGAAAATGATTGCCATCATGGTCATCCACACCTCATCCAACCAATCAAATTACAATCTAATCAATCAACTAATTAATCAATCAATCAACTAAAAATTAACTAGTAATCACTCAACTAACCAATAGCAATCAATCAATCCATAAAACATTTAAAACAATCAATACCTCATCAATAAATAATAATATTTATTAATCAAAATAGATTAGCCAGCTAGTGACAAGCAGGTGTTATATTAGGAGACACATTAAAAGATAGTCTGTTGACTCTATGAGGCAAGCTGGAATATGCTCTTGATATACATGCCCATAATGATGAGGTGTTGTTGAAGTGTGCTTCATGGCAAATGCTGAACAGCGTGAGGGGAACCTTGATTGTGATATTGAATAATCCAGTCAAACATTCAGCCAGTCCATCCATCAATTAACATATTATTGCAGCTACATATTAAATACCTTGCATTTTCAAATGTTGCTGAAGCTGTTTTTCCAATTGCACCAAAAGCAACACCAACAGCCAAACCCTCTATAGACCAAAAACAAACACAGTATCATTCATAGTGTACTAAAGTGTGACCTCACAAATTAAATTGTTAAATGCCTAACAATTATTTTCAAAATCAGAGTGCATCTTGCATGAAAACTGTGCATTTGATTGTTTTTGCTTTTGTCATGTCTCATGTGGAATTGAACAACACCGCAAAAAAATCAACAAAACACCGTTTCATGAGTCATGTAAAAAAACATTTTGGTTGGATTAAAATCGCAACTCTGAAAAAAGTTTTCATTTCACCATACACCACACGTAAATTAACTTAAATATTGCACATCGCAAGGTTTTGTATCACAGTAATACCGCAATTGTTCAGCCTCATTCACCGCAAAGCCCACTGTCCCCCTCATTTTGCATTTCTCTGTTTGCCTGTTTATTGCAACATACCTGGAATATTATGAACAGTTATTGCTATGATCAATAACATTATTCTCTTCCAACTTGACAATCGTTTTGCTTCTTTCTCTTCTTTATTTATAATTTCTTGTTTTTCAACTTTTTCATTGTCAACATATTGATTTGTAAAAGTTCTTTTGTTGGCAACTGATTCTGTTTTCCTTCTGTTATTTATTAAGATTTCGTCATTGACATCATCTTTTATATGATTGCGCATCATAGAGGTATGTTTTTGATTCTCTGATTTCATGTTATCTATTATATTTGGATGATCTAGACCCTGCAAGGAAATTGAGGGAATTTGAATTGTTATCATTTACATCAATAACTCATTATTCAATTGATGTATGAGAACTTCATTCAATAAAAAAATATGTACAGTTATGTATAAAAAGAATAAAAAATATGGATACATGTTATTTCAAAGTTTTTTTAGAGTTCAATGATGTGGCACGTTGAATGTTTTCTGGTTTTTGTTCCACTGAATTGGTGCATGGAGAATGTTCACTTGCCACAAGATTTGGTTTTGGAACATTGCTGTAATTTTGTTGCTGATCTTAACCTATGGGTTGGTGTAGCGGTCAAATCACTGATGTCTTTGTTTATACCAAGTTATTTAATTTTTGTATCTTTGTACTTGTGTCGCGGTGTAGTAAAAGACTCATTCAAAACATAGCTTATGGAAGTCTACTGGTTCTTTGATAAAAGTTCACACACGTCAGATACTCAGGTGCAAGACCGTTGAGACATTTATATGTTAGTAACATAACCTAACATTTCTTTATTGGGAGCCAGTGTAATTCTTTCAATATTGGCAATAATGAATATTTAGTCACATTATGTGCTTATCTATGCTGCAGAAATGATACAGAGTTAATGTGGATGGTGATGATTTAAATGATGCTTATAATCATGTTTAAGGGTCCTGACCACTTTAGAAAAACAACAACACTTGAAAGATGTGCCAGTGAGCAATTTACCGCTGGAAAAGCCGCGCGCGCGCCAAATCCCGCCAAAAGCAACATAAGAATAACAATAGGGGTCTTCGAAAATTATGCTTCAACCAGCAAAAACCCTCATTTTTTGTGCGGGACTCTATATTTTTCTTCATTTTTTCTTTTGGCGAGATTTGAAAAAATGCTGATGACTTTTCAACATAACACGCAATGGAAAGTGGTTTAGGGTTTCACTTTTCAAAGCGATTTTAAGTCAAAGACCCAACACAAAACTGAACATTTTGACAAAATTTTAAAACATATAGTATTACAATTTATTTTCCCATAATTGTGTAAAATAATGTCTGGTTGAGATTGCCTGAAAAAACTACGTCAATAGCTTAGTTAGTTTTTGAGTAATAATTTTTTTTGTGAAAAATGCATTTTTTGCCATTTGTTCTTCAAAAATGTCAAAACATGGTTACATTCTAGCCACCTCCGCATGCATCTCCTTTGGGTTCCCTGTATCAAGCAAAACTGACTGAGAGCTACTAGAAACTAGTGTAAAAAAGACGGTGGGGGAGGGCTTGATCCAGTCTCTCTCCATCGCGTCCACAGCAAACCCAAACGGCACAAAAATGCCACAGAAAGCCCAAATAAAGAAGGGAGTAGCCTGCGGAGGAGGCTAGTTACGTTCAAAAAATTTTATCTCAAAAACGGGCACAGGACCATATAGCTTTCTATCCATCTTTTGATTAATCGATAAATTCTCTATAAAATATCTTTCTAAGAAAAAATCATGATGACTTTTTGCTTAAGTAATCAGGACCCTTAAAGTAGGATTTAAAAGATACAAAAGTTTTAGACTACATACAATGTCCATATCACACCAAATACATTTTCCCTCTACCACCCCTCCCCACATACCACCGACCCATCCACCCACCCACATGTAATTTCTTAAATTGATGTATACAATTTACAAGAAATTTCCTGAGCTTCTCAGCCCCACACACTTCCAGAATTTTGAAAAAAAATCGGCAGTGGAGGTATGGGAATTTTCTGAGACTACACAATACAAGATTAAAATCTCGACATACCAGATATGGAAGTAACACGTCTGCACCATAGACAAACCCAGCGCCGAGGGCAAACCCTATTGATACTGGTAGAAATGCAAGTCTACCATCTTCACCATAGAGGGTAGACTTTTCTGCTAACTCTATTGCTGGATTGAGAAGAGACCAGTAAGATGCCGCTAGCATGACCTAAAGGGATACAAGTAGATCAGCATGTTGGTTCATAATATTAAGGAATAGATTCCATTTCTCGGTGTGTCTGTACTTTTAGAAATGCACAGATGATAAAAAGGTGTTGACAACAAAAACAACTGATTGTAGTGAAAAATCGAAGGCATTTTGTCCATCTGCTCTCTAATAACACATCAATCAGACTCTGTGTATATCCCAACTATTATATAAATTACTATCAGAGTAAAAGCCGGAGGTGTGAATGAACAATAAATATGTGATAACACCATAGAAAAGTAAGATGAGTTGCTGATAATACAGTCAAGCACTCTTGACTGTAGGTAGAAAAGAGTATCTGGAAAATCTTTATCATTCCTTTCATTATTTAACTTTTTATAGCAATAAAATAAAAGCTAACTACCTTCAATTTCTGATTTCTAAATGTTTATTTTTATCTATTGATAAAGATTTATCAGGGTGTTACAAGCATGAAGAGGCAACAAAAGGACACTAGGTCCTGTACAAAGTTTGTCTCTCCAATACATGGTCAGAAGAAGATGTCCTTCAACTCAGGCTTCACGTCTTCTCAGATAAGGATTTTCATTCACATTTTTACATTAACTAGTAATGGGGAAACATAAAAGAAGGATTGAGGATACAGGTTACAATCATTGTTGCTGATAGCTAGGCCTATACTAATTACTAACTACTAATGAACCTTGTGCTTGTAAAACTGGATTACATATTATAAATATTAGAGATTGTAAAGCACATTGAGACATTAGATGAAATGTGTTAATATAAGCACTACATTAGATTACATTACATTTACTAATCCATTGAAAAATCCATTCATTTATTCTTCTATCTTTATATTCAGTCTTCAATGATCCCGAACACATTTTTTTGGTCATTTATCCAGGCATCCAAATTTTATTTATTCATTCATTCATCCAATTATTCATTCATCCATTCATTCATGCTTCCATCCATTCATTCATCCATCCATTCATTCATTCATTATTATTTTCTTTAACCCATCTATTTACAGATTCAAACACAGACAAACCAGGAAAATATTTAGACATAATAATATAATGATAAACATGTTCAAATTCAAACAAATTTCTTAAGTCATTTAGAACACATTTCTTTAGTAACTTATCCATCCGAATTTTATTCATTCATTCATTCATTCATTCATTCATCCAATTAATCATTCATCCGTTCATTCATGCCTCCATCCATCCATTCATCCATCCATTTATTTATTTATTTATTCATTCATTCATCCATCCATTTATTTATTCATTCATTCATCCATACATTCATCCATTTATTTATTCATTCATCCATCCATTTATTTATTCATTCATTCATCCATACATTCATCCATTTATTTATTCATTCATTCATCCATTCATTCATTCATTATTATTTTCTTGAACCCATCTATTTACAGATTCAAACACAGACAAACCAGGACAATTTTTTTTATGATTTAGACATAATAATATAATGATAAACATGTTCGAATTCAAACAAATTTCTTTAGTCATTTAGAACACATATCTTTAGTAATTTATCCATCCAAATTTTGTTCATTCATGCCTCCATTCATCCGTTTATTCATCCATCCATGTATTTATTCATTCATCCATCCATTCATCCATTTATTTATTCATTCACCCTTTGATTTATTCATTCATTCATCCATTTATTTATTCATTCATCCATCCATTCTTTCATCCATTATTATTTTCTTTAACCCATCTATTTACAGATTCAAACACAGACAAACCAGGAAAATATTTAGACATAATAATATAATGATAAACATGTTCAAATTCAAACAAATTTCTTAAGTCATTTAGAACACATTTCTTTAGTAACTTATCCATCCGAATTTTATTCATTCATTCATTCATTCATTCATTCATCCAATTAATCATTCATCCGTTCATTCATGCCTCCATCCATCCATTCATCCATTTATTTATTTATTTATTCATTCATTCATCCATCCATTTATTTATTCATTCATTCATCCATACATTCATCCATTTATTTATTCATTCATCCATCCATTTATTTATTCATTCATTCATCCATACATTCATCCATTTATTTATTCATTCATTCATCCATTCATTCATTCATTATTATTTTCTTGAACCCATCTATTTACAGATTCAAACACAGACAAACCAGGACAATTTTTTTTATGATTTAGACATAATAATATAATGATAAACATGTTCGAATTCAAACAAATTTCTTTAGTCATTTAGAACACATATCTTTAGTAATTTATCCATCCAAATTTTGTTCATTCATGCCTCCATTCATCCGTTTATTCATCCATCCATGTATTTATTCATTCATCCATCCATTCATCCATTTATTTATTCATTCACCCTTTTATTTATTCATTCATTCATCCATTTATTTATTCATTCATCCATCCATTCTTTCATCCATTATTATTTTCTTTAACCCATCTATTTACAGATTCAAACACAGACAAACCAGGACAATATTTTTTAATGATTTAGACATAATAATATGATAAACATGTTCGAATTCAAACAAAGACAGACAAAATATTTAGGGCCATAGTAAGGCCTTAATGATAATACAAAGCTTACGTGACCCTGAGAGGAAACAAATATTAAAATCAAGGAAATAAAGTCTTTGGCTAGAATCAAATCAGCCTAAACTAAAACAATTATTTCTAAATAACTCTTTAACCCCCGATGAGAAGATACAAAATACTGTAAATAATTTAAATAAACGGATCAAAAACAGATAAAACACGTTGACTTTCATGGAAATTGCAAAACTCAATTACTAATTAAACCTTATTTTACAATACATTAGCGACTATAATTTATATACTTACGCCAGCAGCAAAGCCTAAACTTCCATCGAGAACTTTACGCTGAAATAAACCAAAATAAACAACATCTTAAAGCTGGAAAATTATTTGTTCAAGCAAAAAGCAAGCGATGAAAACTTTCTTGTAAAATGCTATAAGCTAACCTGACCGCTTTTGAATAGAAATACTAATCCAGAGCCAGCAGCCGTCACTGCCCATGTAAATAATGTCCCCAGTAATGCCTGAACAACAGGGCTGTAGTTTTGTAGCATTTTAGCTTGTTATATTTTGATAAATTTCCGAATACTGTTCAACATGAAAATTTTGTATGGAAAATTTACATCTATGCGTCCGCGTTTATTGTGATAAGCGGATTGATGAAATACTTGTTTTACGTAATAAATAGTAAAACATATCTTCACCTAATCATGAAATGCACTGGTGGTTCAGTGGTAGAATTCTCGCCTGCCACGCGGGAGGCCCGGGTTCGATTCCCGGCCAGTGCATCCATTTTTTTTTTACTTGCTCTTTTTCTTCGATTGCGTTCTTCCGTTAACTTTCTCATTCTAGCAATCTAAAATAATTCTTCAATAACAAAAATTTTAAATATCAAATGCTTAATATTTTTTATCAAAGATCGATAAAATTCGATGAAAATTTTAGTCTGATAATAGAAAGAAAAACAAAACAAAGAAGAAAATCAATTTGTGAATCATTGTAATATTCATAAATTCTTGATTCAGAGAAATCTTTTTTTTTTTGAATTTTGAAAATTAAAGTAAAATTACATATAAGTGTTGGTGCTCAGCCTCTCAGCAGTCAAATCGAGGAACGCCTCACATAAAGTGCCCAAGCGTTAACTTTCGGAGTAGACAATAATGCTCAATAGCGAAAGTTTGGAAGCCTTAAAAGCTACTAAAAGAACTTCAGTACCATAAATACCGTTGTTTATACTCTTTTTGAGTACATGGCATTTATTGTTCTGGATATTCTGCTGTAAAAAGAAGAAAATTGCCGAGTTTTGAATGAGAAACAGGTGATGACGATTCGAAAAGCTTGAGAAGACCGAAAATGTTACTTGCTGTAAAAATCATGGAAGAGTCTCAACGAAAGGTTTTATATTACAGACCAGGTACAAACTCTGCAATGGATAAACTAACGTCTTATTTTATCAATAGCACACTTTCAAACTTACCCGCAAACGACTTTATAAACGTCTACTGCAGTTATGATGTTCAGCGGTACATATTCATGAGTTTGGTGATATTCGTTGCTTTCATTGTGAATACACTAGCAGGAAGGTTTCTTGAATACTTCAAGTGTTTCATTCAAAGACAATTTACTCAAGATAATGACAGATATGATGGATTTACTATAGTATTGGGATTTGTATTTGAATTCATCAACTTGATATTTACGGCGGTGCTTTCATGGGCTGTATATGATGTTGGGCGTAAAGTATTTCAAGATGTCTGATATGAATATTGACTTAAGTGCTACATAATTCTGAAAAAAATAATTGATTTATTACTGTGACATTGGCTTGAAGTTTGTATAGGTGATTATATATATAGGGAGATATGTGTTGGTGAGTTGTATCAAGAGTGATGGTTTTTCTTTAAATAATATTAATAGGCTTTTTATTCTGGAGGTCAAATATTCTTATCTGCACTTATTTATTTGTCTCTTTATTTGTTCAGAAGTTGTATTTTTTGCAATATGAATTTCATCATTCATTGCTTTGTTTATTTGTTCATCCACTCATTCATTCACTTTATCCATCATTCATTTATTCAATTATTCATTCATGAATCATTCATTCGTTCATTCATTCAATCATTCACTACTTCAGTCATTCATTCATTTATTTTTTATTCATTTATTAATTTATTAATTTAATTACTCATTCAATTCTTTCATTTATTCATTTATTTCACCAATAATTTCCATGTTCATGCTTTTGCTCATAGATTCGTTTTTGTATAAGTGGGAAACGATACATCAAGAAATTAAATCCAAATGTTTTCTTTGAAACTGTACAGTGATGTTTCTCACTCATATGAAAATGACTATTTCTGTTTGTGTATTATTTTTTGGTCAATTCATCTATCCTTTCTATAATTATATCATTTCAGTTTTTGTCTATCTTTTGTATGTGATGTGATTTTCAAAAACATAAACTCACTTTCATAAATTCTTCACAAATGAAATGTTTTCTTTTTTCATAATGCATTTTGCAGGCATGTAAATACAGAATGATTGATGACAATATCTTGCCAACTCCATAATATGATAATTATTTTTCATATCATTAAGTTGTCTGTCTTTTCGCTTGATTGTCTGTTTACATCTCAAACAGATCCCCAAATCATGCGTGTATCATGCATATTTTTATGCAACAATGTACTCGGTTTTAATTTATCATTGCATGGGAATTTATGCAAATAAAGTGAACAAATGTCTTTGAATTTGTTCATTGCTAATAAATAATTCGAAAAATCTATTCTATTGTATTGATTCTCAATTCTGAGATCGGTTTGTTTCTGATTGTATTTGTTAGAGTCATTTTATTTATTTATCTATTCACTTATTCTATTTTTAGAGTGGGTTTTGAAAACTCGTGAAAATACTCTTTGGTGTATTACAATTTATATTACTACCACCTTTTTTTTCTTTTGACTTGTTGTATGTTTTCGGTGCAGTATCACACTTTATTACACTTTGTTTCATGTGTTTTTGGAAAACCACGCTATTTTTGGTCCCTGGTTTTTCATATGTTCGACTAGCATAACTAATCAATTCATGTTTTGTAAATAGTCTTTCTGAGTATAGTATTTTTTATTCAAACTCTGCACTTCTTTGCATTGAGTTGCTTAAAAAAAAAAACGGAGAAACAACGTTCAGTCCATCAAAAACAAAAGAAATGAAATATGGACAGCAAATAGTTAAGTGTGTTTTATGGATTTTTAATCTTCGTAGTCCAAAAATTCCGGAAACCGTTAAATCCGGTATTTCAATGCCATTATAAGTGAGATTATTTTGTATTTTTTCGTTCACTAATAAATCGTTGAAAAACATAAAACTAATAAAACTCATTGTGTTTTTGAACGTTTCATTAGTTAACGAAATAATACAAAATAATTTCACTTAAAAGGGCATTGTAATTCCAGATTTCAGTTTCCGGAAAGTTTGGACTATGAATTTAAGGTGAAATTGATAGGACTGCATGTAAATGAAAGCAACAGCCAGAGCGATGCTTTGCATTCTCACTGAATAGCTCCCAACTGTGTGTTTTTTAAATCAGAAAACGATTTTTAAATGTAAATGTTTTCCAATATTATTTTAATTTCACAAATTGCAGCCCAACAAATGAACTCCTTTTCTTTGATTTTGTCCGAGTTCCTGAATTCTTTGTCAGATTAAGTGGAAAGTGAGTGGTAAAATACCACTTTGGACTGCGTTAGTGTTTCTAAAGAAATATTTGAATAAAAGATTGTAATTGAGTTGAATCACCGTGAAGATTTGTCGAGAACTGACGTTTTGTAGGACGTTAATCATTCGTTTGAGTAAATCATCCTGTTTACCAGAGTTCCGTGCTTGATGGGCCATGGGCCGGAGCGATCAGGTTTTAAAAATGTCCAACAATTTCAATTCACAAAGTTGTTTCATATTGATGGCTTTCTTTCGTTTTAGCAAATCGAGTTTTTGAATGTTTGTTACTATGATTTCGTCTATTTTCTCTCTGGCTGCCCAGAAGGCTTCGTTTTAAACTTAAACTTGACTTGTTTGAAGTCAGTCTTCTTGTTGTGTATCCAACACGATCGTTTTCGCGCTCGTACGTTCGACACGAAGAGCAAAAAATATCCCTAAAACCTTTCCTAAACTGATTATTGAAAGATCCGTAGATAAATGGATTAAAAGAACTTGATAAAAACGTTAAAAGATTACAGATACAATCTAGGACAAGTGGAATATTGTTAATAAGGCCAAACCCTGCTAGAAGGTTAACTATGGTGTATGGCGCCCAACACGCAACGAAAAAACACACTACAATCAATAGTAACTTTGTCATTTTGAAATCATGAAAAAGTGATGTACGACTCTGACGACGAAAACTCGAAGTAATACTATTCGCGCTCAACCTTCGATTGTGCATTCGTAAAAAGCGAAAAATTTTGAAGTAAGGGACTGTAATGAGCAGAAAGGGCAGTGCGAATTGAAGAAGCGACAGCACTATAGTATACGAGATACTTTGTTGAACTCCAATAACGCATATCGCTTTTCCATATTCGAATTGAAATAACCCCCAACCGAACAAAGGCGGTGCGGCAGAGATCGTAGACATTACCCACGTAGCAGCGATGATGCCATAAGTTCGTCTTCTTGTAAAAATAACCGAGAATTTTGATGGTGCGACTACACAGCAATATCGACTAACACTTACTAACGCTAAAGAATAAAGTACTTCGAATAACAGCAACGAGTTTACAAATCCAACAGCGTTGCAAAAATTATTGTCTAAAATCCACTGATTCTTGATAATGCTTAGCAGCGAGACGGGGATTTTTAGTAAGCAAACAGCTAAATCTGAAACAGCTAAGTTGCCGACGATTAGATTAGTGACCATGGTAACAGTCCGAAGCCTTGGGCTTCGATAAACGAGCAAGCAAATCACTGAATTGCCTGGTATTCCTGTAATGAAAAATAACGATAGAAATACCACTTGTAGTGTTCGAATATAATCTAATTCACTTGTCGACGGTGACGCATCCAGCGCTACTGTAGTATTTTTTTCCATTTTGAACGAGATGATTTACTTCCTTGTATTACTGTAACTTGAGCTTGATTCGTCGTCTGTTAGACTTTATTGGATTATTTAAAAAGGACAATTGAATTTGCGTCTCATATATAGACGGTCAATAAGATGTTATCTCTAAAATCACAGTAGTTTGGATAATGAATTGCGTACGTTGATTCTATCACCAGATGAAGCTCGGCTGCCTGAAATATTGATATGTTGAGCAGCTAAAGTAACGATGTACTGTATCTCAGCTTACTTTAAGGCATTAATCTCGTCGCTGCAGATCAACTACACTTCTTGCTATGGCTATTTTGTAGTGGAGTTTATGTGAACTAGAAGCGACACTGATAGATATAATGGTGCATTTGTTATGGGCACCCGAATTTGAGTACAATCCGATATTCTCTTTTTAACTTGGTGAAATCCGGAATTATTAATTTGTATTGTCTTGAAATTACAATACCAATCCACTTTAGCTGGAGATGGATTTTACTTTACAACGATTGGATGAAATCCACTTACTCACTCAAATAAAATATCTTCTTTGCACGAAATGTAATTTTCGCGTTTATTTTGCGACAATTTCACGTCTTTTTTCAATTCCTTTTGAGCCTTGTGTTTCTAATAGAGTGAGACTCGGCAGCTGTCCATTTTGAGCGATTTGCATCACTCCAATTAATATTTTGACGTCACTTTTTTCACTTTAAACAGCTGAACCTCTTATGAGAATAATAACAAGTTTGTGTTGTAAAAGCCATTGGTATTACAAGGAATAGGACTCGCAAATATTGTATTTATTGTTGTTGTAAAATAATTTAAATGTAGATAGATCATTCCATAAGTTTATTAATTATCTTGTAGTATCAAGTGGCGTGCTTCTTTATTTTTTTCTGTTTATTTTTTTATTATTTTTATTTGCATGAAAAATATCAAACTATGTAGTTTATCAAGATTTTAATTTGATCTAATTTCTTTAATTTGTGTTTATATTCATATAAATATATAATTTATAATACAAAAACGCTATAATGAAATTAGTGCTATTCTAAATATATAATATTGACGTCGTCTTCAAATTAACCAATAACAGAATATGTTAGAGCAAGCTCAGCCATATGAAAAACGAAGTTTTTAAACAGCTGGTCGCGATACTGAACGTATTTGTTTCTAAAAAATAACGAAAATCTTATTTTAATGAGTACATTTCAGTCTTACGTCAGCAAGACTTTGTGCCTTAGGTACAATGTTTTTTTGTTTTTTTGAAGACCATGATTACGCATGCAGTGTTTTTTCCCTTCCATTCTGTGCATCATTTATCATCGTGCATGACATCCGTATTGTTCACACTTTAGGGGAAGAGAGAGAAGCAAAAACGAAGCTAAATTACATGACCTTGTCTTTCATTTTGAAAGGCGCTTGAATAATGTGTGATCTCTAACGCTTTAAGAACATTCATTAGTTTCCGTCATATTTGAGTTTTAAAGGATATCTGAATATTGAGATCACTTAAAAAAGTCAAAATATGTCGTTCTTACAAGTACGAGGTTACAACTAATTTCTGAATATCCTTTTAAGATTTTTTTTTTTTGCTTGGTTTTGACTCTGTGATTTAGGATTTTGTCGACCAGTTGGCGAGGTACTCTTTTTTTATTCTTCTTCGATTAAATCCTTCTTTTTTTGCGCCGTTTAGTTGTTTTTTAGTTTTATCTAGCATCAATAAAACAAAAACAAAAACACATGCAAGCTATTCACTACAAATCGCGGCATGATATATACAATTATCGATCATTGATCGGAAAAAAACTCCTCTCGATGCGGAGAAGAACTGAGCGGCTGTGTATTCAAAATGAAACACAAAGAGCGTACATTTGTAACTCAAACAAGGTGTAAATCATTTCAACGCAAGATTATAGCGAAAACATTTTAGATTGAAATTAAAGAGAATGTTTTCTTTTTTGTCTCTAAACACAACAAAATTTCATGCTGGTATTTTTCTCGGTTTCATCTGCCCGCAGTCCACATGACTTGGTAAGATTCAAAACTCGGTTATTTTAGCTGTGGAAAAAGGCCTGCCTTGTTGATGACCTATTTGAAGAAGAAAACATTGTAACATTTCTTTATTTTTACTTCGGTGGGGGTTATAAACTTGAGCATTTTAAAACTTAGGGTCCATATCAAAGCGAACACTCAAGTTTAAAAGCGAATTAAGATTTCCTACTGTTTTTACATGAATTTTACAAATTGCAGTTTGTAACAAATTATATATTCACTTGTTTCATTACCGAGACCGACGCAGTCCACACTTAGCTTGTATTTAACCAGTTATTTTTTTTTACAATAATGTAATTAATGTTATGTAACGTAATGCTGTAATTTTATTGGGGTGGAATCGAATGATAAACGAAAATGAAAAACCTGAAAAGTCAAGAACAACAACTCGGCAAAAAACTGGCGTACCACAAGTCATCCAGGCTATTCACTTGATATGAAATGTATGCAACAAAACTCGCATTCTTATAAACCGAGAGTTTTTGTAATAATATCAAAAGTCAATCTCAAGTGAAAAATTATATGTATTGAATATATGTGTATGTATTTTTCCAGGGGCGTATCCAGGACTGTTTTCAGGAAGGGGTGCATCATCTTCAGGAATAAATAAATAAATAAATAAATAAATAAATAAATAAATAAATAAATAAATAAATAAATAAATAAATAAATAAATAAATAAATAAATAAATAAATAAATAAGTAAGTAAGTAAGTAAGTAAGTAAGTAAGTAAGTAAGTAAGTAAGTAAGTAAGTAAGTAAGTAAGTCAATCAATCAATCAATCAATCAATCAATTAATTAATTAATTAATCAATGAATGAATGAATGAATGAATGAATGAATAAATAAATAAATAAACAAATAGATGAATAAATAAATGAATACATAAATAAATAAAATGATTAAATAAATAAATAAATAGATGAATAAATAAGTGAATGAATGAATAAATAAATGAACAAATAGATAAATATTTTACACATCTCATCCACATTGTGGTGTTTCTTGAGATAGACTTTGTACCCATACATTTATTACTGTACACACATCTTTTCATACATGTTGATTTTGATGTTGGAAAAAAATTGTTCCTGCCAGTAAGCAAGGTTCTTGGGTATCCTGTGTTCTTTACCAGTTTTAATTCTCGAGCGCTGATGATTCTCACAGGAAACCCACCAAAGAAGATAACCTCAACGCGCGTCATGTTTTGAAACGTAGGCGCGCGCGCTTTTTTTTAACCAATAACACCACATGTACAAATGTCATAGTTACATCAACACTGCAATGGCTGTTGGGATTGATCACGTCATAGCTTTTCCAATTCGTCAGTTCCAATTCGTCAGTTTTGCAGAAAATTGAAGCTGAAACCTGTGAAACACGACCGAACTTCAAATTCGAAATCACGAAAATTGCAAAGTAAAGATTGAGAATGTCGCAACAAGTTCCTAAACTCACGTGAGTCGAATGCTTGACGATTACATGTTATTTTTCATGGTTTTAGTGATGCGCAGAAAACTCTTATTCAAATGATTTCTTTTCTTTCTCTCTTTCTTTCTTTCTTTCTTTCTTTTTTTTCTTTTTTTTTTTTGGCTAAAGTCTTGAGAGTCGAAATACTGAAACACCATACTGTTCACAGGCGACGCCTACCAAAGGTTCTTCTGGCAAGTGGGAGGTTAGTCCACCATGTAGCCATCCGAAAATGTACCATCCGCGCAAGAGTAGTACATCCCTTTTTACAATGTATATACAAACCAAAACTGCCAGTCTCGACGCTTTTGTATTAATGTGAATAACTCAAAGTTTGCTTTTTGCTCTCAAAAACTTCTCAATTTGAAAAGTTGAACGTAAAAATGATCAGTCTTCAGAAGAGTTAGGTCTTGAGGTTTAACTTGAAGACGTCCAAGGATGGCGATGTAGCTATACTTCAATCCTGGAACACATGCACTAAAAGCCCTATATCACCAATGATGACAATTACGGTTTGATCAGCACGATAGCAGAGTAGTCGAAACGTAAATTCTAAACTATCTTGCTCCAAATTGTAAAACAATTGTGTATTTCATAAGCCGAAATTTTTGTATTACTTTGTACTTTTCATTAACTATTTTTGACTGTTATGTTGTAGGGAAACCGCGTCGTTAGACGACTTTGCTTGCCTGATGCTACACACCTCTCGCTGGCAAATACTACTTTTGTTGGAAAACAGCATGAAGAACTACAAAAACAACGACAGATCCAAACAGCTCCTGTGCGCCGCAGCAAACGCATAGCTACGAGAAATGTGGCACAAGAAATCGCACAAGACAGGACATTGACTGAACAGCAAGCTACAAAGATTCCATCAGTGCAAAATGGTCTGCCATTATCAGCTGTTAACCGTGATGATCAAGGCGATCATGAGTTGTATCTTCCTTCTTACCGACTGCTGTCATTCTACCCGTCTCACATGGTCCTCGGTGAAAACACGATAGCTCCGTGTACTGTGAAAATTAGCAAATGTAAGAATCAACTGCTGTACGTACAAAAGATTTGTTTCCAATCTCTTTCACACACGGAAATTAAATTGCAAAAACTTTGCCTAAAGATGGCTACAATTAAATTTTGATTTAGATTGATATAAACCCAAATGATTCTGATTATTTCTTAATTATACCTTCATTCGCCAAATAAATCAAAAAGTCCATGAATTGTAGTTAGAATTACAAACAGTCAGGTCTTACGTACATTAATCTGGCACATAAGTGATTATAGGTTATGTAAACCCCACCCCGCCCCTTTCAAAGCAAAAGATAAAAACTGACCGTTGATGAAATCAAATGAAGTCTTAGTGATAACTTGATATTGTGGATGTGTAAATGCTAGAAAATGTTTTCTCGTTAAAACATCCATCAAGAGACAGTTTGACTTTCGCCAATAAACTTCTTGTTGCTTCAGTATCTGGAAATGACCACTCTAGAGCCCAGAGCATTATAAGTCCATGTAGCGCTGTGGTCGATGTATTGAGGGCTGATATACAGGTTGGAAGATGTTTGATAATCAGCCACACTACTACCCAACCTCGTCCCCAGGGCCACTCTGTTCGCTCTTTTTTCAAAATGGCGGTCGCTCACACATTGACCCTGGTACCGGCTGGTTTGACACGTGACTGTTGGCCATATTGATTTTATTGGTCACGTGATCAAAATCTCCAAAAATCTTGGAGATTTTGATCACGTGTCAAACCAGCCGGTGCCAGGGTCAATGTGTGAGCGACCGCCATTTTGAAAAAAAGAGCGAACAGAGTGGCCATGGGGACGAGGTTGACTACTACCATCATCTCCACCATCATCATCGCCACCATCATCAGTAATCATCAAAATCAATACGATCATCATTATCACTACCATCATCATCATCACCATCATCATCATCATCACCATCATCATTATCAACATTATCATCATCACAATCATCATCAACATCATACGAACATCAACATCATTATCACTACCATCATCATCCTTATGCATGGCATTATCGCGATCGAATCGAGCTAATTTTTAATAAATAACACATGTGTAAGCTGTATATGCTCAAGAGAGTATGACATAAGAAAGCTAATTCCCAGTGTTGGGCTTTACACTCATCAGGGGATCTTTTCGTTCTATTTGTAAACTGAAGCTATTTCGGGATCGGAACATGATTGAGGAGCGGTCGCATCATCAAAACCCCTCAAAACAAAAGTGCGGAGATTGGTAACACGTTTCTAAAAATAGCACGACGAGTAGAGCCCCTGATGGGGTCCGGGGATAAGCTCTCTTATCCCAAACTCCTACTTGATATGCTACATATACGCACCTTCATCGACATCACTGCCATCATCACAATCACAGCATTGAATTGAACACCATTTATTATGATATCACTATGGTTTTTTTACAGGGTAAAGATGCCTCATCTGCAATGTCTCAACTACTTGAAGAAGCAACAGAGCTCACTAATTCTTTCCAACGTGGCGAGACAACCATGGATAAATACAATCGCATCCGCCCTGCTCCAAGCACCAGCATGAACAACATCATTGCTATCAGCAATGTTACTATCAGCAGCGCTAACCACAGATGCAATGGCACGATCTCCTGTCCTACTATGATTGCCACAACCATTTCTGCTAACAACGACCTTAATGATGGATTGCATTATGGTATCACTTCCTGTCGAAAGAGAAAACGGGAGACTGAAGATAATGACGACGCTATAAGCAAACTTGAAAACGTTGTAAAGCGATATCGCACCGTTACAGTTAACTTGGTAGATTAAATAAATATTAAACGCAGCACTGTTGTACACTTTTAGTGCGTGCACTCTAATTGTAAGTATCATACTTTTATAGACTCACGGCTGCCCACGGCTCCCATCCCTGGGAAGAGCCCCAATCTTGCACCCATAGCAACTGTAGCGCGCAGCTCGCCGTTGCTAGCCGTCCAAAAATCCGTCGATGCTTATTAGTCCCTAATACCTTGTCCGCGTCCTGGTCACCACCGCGTCCCTGTCCACAATCCATTGGACGAGATTAGGACGTTCGCAGGCATTGTTCGTGAGTATCATTCTTATTTTTTAGTTTTTGGTCAATTTTTCGAGCAAATTAAAAAATTTCGTTAGTTAACCCACAAGGTACTAACTGTGCTCTACAACATATTTCATTCCAAACAAAGAAAAACTAACAATTGAGGTTTGAATGAGATCAAATTTAAGTAACAAATCCAGTTTTCAAGGACTACTGGAAATCTCGAATTTATGACTGTGACGCGCCGTTTTTTTTAAAGCTTTTAATTTTAACCAATTGCGAAGCTTCTCAAAGCGTCAAGTGACACTAGCTTTCAGTTTAATGGCCATACATTTTTGAGACGTTTTTTTACGTTAGAAGTTTAATTAATGTGTTAATTATTATTGAAAATTATCGTGTTTCATGTAGAGTGCTGGATTTTCCAAACTAACATAGCCTAGTTACTTGGCCCTTATAAAAAAGTGAATAAATAATGAAAACGACTTTAAACACCTCAATGGTTTAAAATGTACTATACAAATATATTTTTTCCTTGCTTAATTTGTTTGATTGTTTGCTTGTTTGTTTGTTTGTTGTTGTTTTTTTGTTTTGTTGTTGTTGTTGTTGTTGTTGTTGTTGTTGTTGTTGTTTTTTTTGCTTGTTTGTTTGCCTGATTGTTTGCCTGTTTGCTGGTTGGGTGGGTGGTTGGTTGTGTAATTGTACTTCACAAAAATGTTTTTTCCCTTGTTTGTTTGATTTTTTTATTTGTTTGCTTGTTTGTTTGATTGTTTGTTGGTTGGGTGGTTGACTGTGTGGTTGGGTTGCCGGGTGGTTGGTTTTTCCCTCTCTGCACTATAAAAAAAAGTATGTTTTTGGAGGATGTTTGCACAATAGACGTCTGTGACGCTTGTATCCGGAAAAGGATGGACAGTTGACACGTTTTGAGGGCAAATACAAAAACTTTTGTTGCAATGCAGGTCGGTTTCTTTCGTAAGAGGAAAAATTGTTTTCGTAATTGCCGAATAATTTCCGAATCAATATGTCGGAAGTGTTCGGCATCGTTCGGCATAGCTTCGTACATCCTGTGTATGTCCATATTTGGATTGGGTAATTTTCCGCTGTCGAAGAAGGATGCCAAAATAAAACAAAACAAAAATGGTGAAGAGTTAAGCAAGAATCCTTCTCAATCTTTGGCATCTCTTTGTCGGGAAAAGTTATTTTTAACAATGCTCTTTCCCTTAACATTCATAAGAATATCTTCTACGATTTTAGTAATGGTTTACTCATAATTCTTAACAAAATCAAAGCATAAACTGCAAGCTTCATGAGAGATACTGGCGATTTTGTTCACATCAACGAAAACACTCACCAAGTTTAATCGACGATTTTTTGTGCCGAAAAGCGTATTGACGTTAAGACATGGAGCTGAGAGTTGGGAATAAGTATCGTCTTGGTCGGAAAATTGGCAGTGGTTCATTTGGAGATATATATTTAGGTAAGTTTGGGTTTGATGTTAGCAAATGTTGTGCGTAAACCGACCGTATCTATAACTTCACTTTTGACAGGACGCGTTTCATTGCGTTTTTTCTTCTTCGGTTCATTCTAGGTACAAACATTTCTACAGGAGAAGAAGTGGCTATTAAACTAGAATGTGTAAAATCCAAGCATCCCCAGCTACATATAGAAGCAAAGTTCTACAAGATGATGCAAGGAGGAGGTAAAGAAGAATTTGTTGACACTTTGGTCATTTTCACCAAACATTGCTCTCAGCTATTTGCCAAATCAGAAAATTTAATAGCGTCACGAAAACGCTCTTTATACCCGAGAGAAAAACTGAGTAGGATTTTTTGAAGCCTCAAGAATTTACGTTGAACGCATATAGTTAAAGTCGTTAAAAATGTATGCAAAAAGAAGACTGGAGATTTTGAAATTATATTCGCTTGCGAATAAGATTGGTCTGATATTGTGACATAAACAAATAAATGATTTTTTTTCTAAATTGTATAATTCTTGTTAGAATGACTCAAAATCGCTCAGTATTATACATAAAGGATTCCTTGGTATGAGGTTATTTGAAGGAAGCTATTTAAATACCATGTTATGTTTTCGATTCCCTAGGGTAGGTCTGTAATTTTATTGGATTTACGAACCCCGTTTTAACCATTCTTAAAATACTTGTGGTATTAAACGTTTCCCATAAAAAAACTGTTTACATTATAATATATTCTTTTTTCTCTAAAATAAAATCTCTATTCCCTTGGTGAAAATACTTTTTTCATTTTGTTTTGATTACAACTTAATTTTTCATATATTATTTCCCAATAACATACCAGATAAAATATTGTTATTGTTTCAAAGGATTTATTCTAATTGTGAATTAATTCGTGTAAATACCTAACATTTGTTATAAAAAAAACCTTAAATCCTAATTTATATCCAATAAAATTTTGCACAAAATTAATAATTCAGAAAATATAAACAAATACATTATGTCAACATCAAATATGCTTCTCATGTAGGCATGAATTTTTTTTAACAATTCAAAATAATTCACATGATAAAAATTTGTATAAAACAAGGCAATCTGATCAAGCAGTAAATCCTTGTTTACAAACCTTTCTTAGAGGAGTTGATATCTAGATTGTGAGCTTAGAGTCGCCCAATTCACCCCCCCCCCCTATCCCCCCAGTTCCAGTCCTGAAATGCTCATTGCCGCATACAGTTAATTGCAATAGACTACCATTAATAAAAAAAACAATTCTATTTGACTACGACCAACTTCAGCACTCCAGTTTTATCTATTTCCAAACACATTGTCAGAGAGAATGTTAGATGCTTTTTGTCTAATGTCAATCTTTGCAGTTGGAAGTAAAATTAAGACTAAACGCAGTAATCAAACTGTTATAAAATAAATATAGTTAAAAAGTGTTTTTCAATGTAGCTATAATATTGAATGGTGTATATTTTACTTCAAATATGAAAACATTTTAGTTGGGCAATTTGCATGTCATCTGGCAGCGTTTCTCTTTTGGAATGTGTGTACATTTATATTATATGTATGGTATTAAATGCAAGCAATCAACTCATAAAATAATAATTGTTTGCTCTGTCTTGTACAGTGTTTATATACTACTAGTACCATTTTGTTGCTTATGGTTTGTCCATTCTCATCACATACTGTAGCTAAAGAACAAAACTAGTAGAAACTGTTACACTCAAGAGCTGGTTTACTACTAATATACTATAGTTTACCACAATGTGAAGTCCTGTGGAATTGCGTGTTGACCTCCAAACCCAATAACAAAGTGGTCCTGCTTTGAAAAAAAACCCGATACATCACCACAAAAATGATATTCTGAAAAATGCATAAAATATGCTGTGTTAGTGTTGCTCTCTTAGTGTTGGATTTGAAATCATACAAATTTGAAAAGAAATAAATGAAAATATATCTTGATAAAAAAGTTCAGTCCAGCTAAAATTCCTCTGAATACTTGATTTGATTAGTTATGTGGATAATAACAGTGCCTAGTGCCAAACTTTAAAACTGATGTTAGATGCTGACATTCAAAAACTGAAAAAAATGACTCAAAATGTCACAAAAATATAAAAAAAGTAATTATTGATTAATTGTACAAAGTAATATATAAGTGATTGTATATAAAAATTTATTGTAATATGACACAACTATTTTAGTCAAAGAGCTTTTTGGTGGTGTGATACTCCTAGTATTTATTTTGTTTTGACAACCAGTAAAATAACAAAAAAAATTTCTAAGCTTTCAACCTTCTCTGTCGTCCTGATGGAATGGAAAGATGTTACAAAATTAATGATAATGGTGAAGTTGTCTTCATTGTTATGTGTAATGTTTGCTGTCCCCTGAGAATGACATAAAAAGTTTAAAGCTTGGAATAAAACTATATATTTTAAAATAATGTTGATGAACCAAATACTATGAACATGCATGTGAGTTGTGACTGATTAAAAAAGGGTCTAAGGGTTTTTGAACTGAGAAACATTGACTTTGAAAGAAAGAAAAGCGAAAAATGAAAACGATGTGCATCAAACAGTTCTTCGCCAGCTAGACCCATTTTAAGTTATCATGACTTATGTATTTGTTTGTTGTGCTGTTCTCATTTGCGATCTTATTCAGCTCTGGTAGATGTGATTCAGGCAAATTTTGCTAAAGAAATGTAGTAAAATCCATGACCTTTAAAATTCATTTTTATTCTGAATGTCTTTTTCTCCTTGCAGTTGGGATCCCTACTATCAAGTGGTGTGGTACGGAGGGCGATTACAACGTTCTAGTCATGGATCTACTGGGACCAAGTCTAGAAGATCTTTTTAATTTCTGTAACAGAAAATTCAGCATAAAGACTGTCTTATTGTTAGCTGATCAAATGGTAAACACAACCATTGTAATATTTGAAGGTGGCTCATATACAATGTCTTATTTTGTTCACAGTGGAAATGCCCCTAAAGTTTGGATCTTTCTGCACATACATATATCTTATTAGATCTTTTATTTGGTATAATACGGAGTTATATTTTGTGAGTTCCAAAGGGACACGTAAAAAACGTGAGCAATGAGCAAAATATCCACCCTTATTACACACACAAACAAAGTTTTTTTAAGAATAAAATGCAAATTGATATAGGAAGGTCATTACAGTGATTGCACTCGAACCATGAACACTTTGTGCTTTTTTGACACTTTTTTTTTAACATGCATCCTTTGAGTGAATTGATTTGAAAACATTTGCATTTTAATTTTGATAACTCAGTATATTTGAGTTCAGTCCTACGTTTTTAGGGGATTTGAAGCAGTAGAAGCTCAGAAAATAAAAAGCTAAATAAAGACAAGTGTTCATTGTTCAATTGACCTCACTCTAAAGAGCAATTTTTTTTAAGCTGAGAAGTGGGCATGCTTAAACCAGTTTTGCAAACCAACTGAGGTATTTGCACTCTACTTTGACCATGTATGGTAGAATGACATATAATCAAGAAAACTAAAATTGTATTCTATTGTTTCTTTGTTTTAGTATTTCACTTGCAATCTTTTGATTTTTTGTATTATGATGCAATCTTTCAATGCTCCAGAACCTACATAAAGAACCCATTTAGATTTAGATAGCAAGTTGGGGATTTTTCACTTTCACAAGATATACAGCATTACAATTTCTTCTGTATAAATAGTGCCAATCTTTAATTCACATAAGCAAATAAACTACATTTTTGAATATAAAACTTTGTTTTCAGATAAGTCGTATTGAATACGTACACAGTAAAAATTTCATCCACCGCGACATCAAACCTGATAACTTTCTAATGGGTCTGGCCAAGAAAGGCAATCTTGTCTACATCATTGACTTTGGTTTGGCCAAAAAATACAGGGATCCCAAAACACATCAACATATTCCATACAGAGAAAACAAGAACTTGACAGGGACAGCAAGATATGCAAGTATAAATACACATCTTGGAATAGGTTAGTGGGATTATTCACATAGGGAAAATACATACACTATCAAAATGCTTATTATTTTTCTTGTGCGCTACTTATCATCATCAATCAATTAATCAAACAACTTTATTTGAATACAGAAATCCTACTCTTCCTGGGAGCCATATGTGTAATACTTGTAATATTTACAATGTATGTAGATCAATAAATGACATGGACATAAACATGACATGGAAATGCTGTATTTGCCATCATTTCCATTACCATTACAAGTCGCATCACACAGTTTGCAATACACTTTGATGTACTGAGCTTCAGTGCAATTTTCAGGTAGCGGAGTGTGATTTCTCTCATCAAGAATCACAGGGAAGAATAAAGGATGACTGTATTACATGTTGAGCTACAGACCCAATAACAAAGTGGTCCTGCTTTTAAAAACCAATACATAACCACAAAAATGCATTGATGTTTTTATTGTGACTTTCCAGAGCAAAGTCGTCGTGATGATCTAGAGTCACTGGGATATGTGTTAATGTACTTTAACCTTGGGAGTCTTCCATGGCAAGGACTTAAGGCTGCCACTAAGAGACAAAAGTATGAAAGAATTAGTGAGAAAAAGATGTCTACACCCATTGAAGTACTATGTAAAGGCTTTCCTAGTAAGTACAACACAAGCTATGTATAAAGGCTTTTGAATGGGAAACAATATCTTGTATATGTTCTTTATCGGGAATGATTTGAGAAATAATTTACCTCTTTATATTCTCAAGGTGATTTAGCATATCTTATCAGGGGTTTTGTTATTGTTTGGAATACATGTCTGAGTAGGTGTCTGTGTCCCAAACATTTTCTAGGGGGTCTGGGGGCATATTTATTGATTAAGACACAAAATTGGTGGTAAGAGGTAAAATAGGCGTCACTACTCCACCGGTAGACACCTATTATTGAAAGCCCTTCTAATGATTGAGGAGACTTGATGTCACACTACACTACCCCTACATTTACTATTACACATACGTTTGTTTTACATGGTTGATTTTAATCATTTTATGTGTGATTTTAATGAAGTGAAATAAAGACAGAACAATTTTTATTCCCTCCCTTTCCCAGGTCCCAAACCATGACCCTATTGCTTTCAAGGAAAGTTTTCCCACTCATTATGTGAAAAAGCCACCAGGAATCAAACTCGCTTCATCTTTCACTATGAAAGATGTGCACTAACCATTGAACTGTGCCATCCCTGATGTTTGCTCCTTGGCTGGCATTGTATTGATCCAAAAGGTTGTTGATTTCTTTCAGGTGAATTTGCTACATACTTGAACACATGTCGTTCTTTAAGATTTGATGATAAGCCAGACTATTCACACCTGCGTCAATTATTTCGTAATCTATTTCATCGGCAAGGCTATACATATGATTACGTATTTGATTGGAATTTACTGAAATTTGTAAGTACGCAAAATTTGAGGGTTTTTTTATTTGTAATATAGAAGTTGGTTTGACAAAGTTGTTAGTGATGATTACATTGATGATCATAATATCTTGATGGTGCCAATAATTGTGGTAATAATGGTGATGGTGGCAATATTGGTTAAAATAATAATTTAATACTTATACGATGCATATTCCATGTGTATATGCTCATATGCGCCAATATTGAGGTGACATGGTCCTGATTATGAAATTTATATCTGTAGAATTCTTATTTTGCTCTTTCATATAGAATTCTTATTTTGCTCTTTCATATAGAATTCTTATTTTGCTCTTTCGTATAGAATTCTTATTTTGCTCTTTCATATAGAATTCTTATTTTGCTCTTTCGTATAGAATTCTTATTTTGCTCTTTCGTATAGAATTCTTATTTTGCTCTTTCGTATAGAATTCTTATTTTGCTCTTTCGTATAGAATTCTTATTTTGCTCTTTCGTATAGAATTCTTATTTTGCTCTTTCGTATAGAATTCTTATTTTGCTCTTTCGTATAGAATTCTTATTTTGCTCTTTCATATAGAATTCTTATTTTGCTCTTTCATATAGAATTCTTATTTTGCTCTTTCGTATAGAATTCTTATTTTGCTCTTGCATAATGTATCTGTTATATTAGTATTAGTGGAGTTCCAATTAGGTTCTTATCAATGGAGTTGCTATAAAAAATGTATATGTTGAATAACCTTTATCATTGATATAAGAATCTATTTAAGCTTATTTTGGCAATCCAGGTTGTTTAACGTGGGTTTTTACTGTACTTATTAATCTATTTCTCATCAACAGGGTAGCACTAAACCAGACGACCCAGCTTCAGACAAGGCCAGAGTGCTGGACAGAGAACGAGAACAAGAAAGAAATCACCACGTTAGAAGCTCGACCACTCATGCGTTGGCAGGAACATCGGCAGGAAGGTTGAGAGAACCCATAGGAGCTGCTGCTCCATCACCCATAGGTAAGTTACGCTATCTTTATTGATTACTGGAGACAAAAGGAGCACACAAGCATAATCTTGACATTTGAGAGAACTCATAGGAGCTGGTGCTCCATTGCCTATAGGGTAGTCACACTATCTTTATTAATACTTATTGCGGACAACAAAAGGAAAACGCAAACATAATCTTGACATTCCTCAAATGAAACGAATTACATTATTTCCTCATTACATAATCATGTATTCATCTGTCCTCACTTCACTTATTACCACACCACACAAAACCTTCAAGTCACTGCATTGACTTGTATTCATTGTCTTTGAACAGCACCACAAGGTCGCCCGATGTCAAGAGCAGAACGAGAACGGCGAGTTAGCATGCGACTTCACCGTGGCGCGCCCGCAGACATCAACCCAGCAGAACTACCCCATCGTGACATGTCCAGGATGTCTGGTGCACATGTCAGATCGACCCCCGTCATGGCGGCCCCTCAGTCTGGTTTAAGACGTACAACGACCGCTCGAGATAGAGAGGGTAGTATTGATAGACAACCAACACGACATGGATTTAGAACTAAATAGATAGACAAAGGTTCCAATTCTAGGACTTGCTACATTACGAACATTGTTGAAACGATTTGTGGTTTTTGCGCGTTACTAATTCTAGCCGTCTGTGTGAAGTCGTACCGTATGTCGTTAGGCCAGTGTCCAATTTAACATATCTAAGCATCAAAACTATATATATCGTCAACTATCACATGTCGACTTTACTGAGGGAGGACAACGGCAAGAACCCGCAGAAAACTTTCATGAGAGAAAACAGCACAACAAACAAACTCGTATCGAGACGGTCGTTGTAAAAAGACCGAATATAAAACAAACTTAACGCGCAAAAACTCTAAATCTAAACACGACAATGTTACAATGTGATGTTTGACTGTAAATATACGAGATTAAGAACAGAGGAAAGGGACGTTGAATCTTGCTTTTTTTATTCATGTGAAGTGACTCTTTGATCGTCTTGCTATTTTACTCATATAGATGGGTTTTGAAATAGCGTTTCAAGAACAAGTCCAGCACAATCACTATATTCTTGAAATTTCAGCGTCTAATTAAACTATAGTGTGGACTGCGTCAGTGTTCTTAGGAAAACAATTTTAGTAAAATGTACATTGATTAGGGTCTCAGAAACTGGCGAGGACTTCATCAATATTATTAAAAATGTACAATATCTTGCAGTTGAACTTGAAGTCGTTACAACCCCTAAAACGATAAAATTTATGGATGATGTAGGTGTTTCCCAGAGTACAGTCGATTGCTTCATAGCAATATTTTATAGATTTTTAAAGATTTTACGTAACAACCCCTTTCAGTCTAAGATTTCGGAAATGACGACAAGTCATACACAAACCGGAAGTATCAAGGCAAAGTTGTAAAATCTTTAAAAATCTATAAAATATTGGCGTTTAAAGCATTCGACTTCAAACGTTGGGAATGTACTCTGGCAAATCATGTTCATTATCCTAAATTTGTTAGTAAACAGTGTATTTCTAAAAAAAGCAAGAAAATTCGATCCCTAAAATGTACATAATACTAAAGTATTTCGAGTGTCCAACTTCACACCTGGATACAGTGTTTGCAATCTCGATACGTGACTATATTTTCTATATTTTCAATCGTGTTTTTTTCTTTGACATTACATATGGTCTGGCTGATTAATAGCAATGTTACGTACCGGGGTGTTTTTTCCTTGATCTTAAGCTTCTTCAATTGTATCATGATATTTTCAATAAATTATACAAAAACAAAATATATCTTTAAAGTGGAATTCATATTTCCCGCAACGTGCTTGGACTATCCACGTATAACGTTCTTGAAAGCAAGTTTTCTTTGGTATGGGTTGTTGAAACAAATCACACTCTTCCAACACTTTCCCTTTATATTATTTTACTAAAATTTCATTTCTCAAAAAGTTATGGTGATATTACATGCGTTTTGGATTTACGATTTATCGCAATTTTTTCTAGTAAAACGCTGAATACCAAAATTCAAACCTAACCCACATCCAAACCCTAACCACCGACAGACTTGGGGGCCGATTACACGGACGTTTTAAGCCCGACATTTCAATAAATATATGTGCGTTTTCAGGTAAAAAAAATCCAGCCCAATTGGTGCTATCCAGGCTAGAAATCTTAGTGCCGCTGACAATTCTCCTATCCTATTATCGGGATTTTATATCAGAGCTGGCAAAAACAACCGCCTGCCGCATTATATTATGTACAGTAGTGCTGGTATTGAGAATGAAGTCTATGACTGTTTCCTTTCCCACAAAACATTCAAATATCACTCGGTCCTACAGCCCATGCATTTTGATCGAAAATTGCGTATCTTTTTATCTTTTTGGTGGACTATATTCGATGCATTTTGGTCAAAAAACGGGCATTATTGGTCATTTTGATGAGCTATAGCCCATGCATTTTGGTAAAAAAACGTACATTTTTGGTCATTTTGGTGAGCTATAGTCCATCCATTTTAATCGAAAATGACCCATTTTTCTTCATTTTGGCGGGCATGCATTTTGATCCATGCATTTTGATCGAAAATGACGCATTTTTGGTGGACTATTGTTCTTGGATTCTGTTAAAAAAACGGTCATTTTTGGTCATTTTGCTTGGCTATAGTCCATTCAATTTGGTCAAAAACGTGCATTTTTGGTCAATTTAGTGAGCTATAGTCCATTCAATTTGGTCAAAAACGTGCATTTTTGGTCAATTTAGTGAGCTATAGTCCATGTGTTTTGGTCAAAAAACGGGTATTTCTGGGTCGTGGTGGGCTACAGTCCATGCATTTTTTTTCGAAAATTGTGCATTTTTCTTCATTTTGGTGCATTACGCATTTTCCTTTGTTTGGTGAGGTATAGTGAAAGATTTTTTTTTTCGAAAATTGCGTATTTTTCTTCGCTAGGCTAACGTACTCGACCTTTATACCTAGACCCATAATGCACTACATCGGCCCCAGTTCATACTGCTCCGTTCCGACAAAAGAGTAATTTATGCGAATCTCGTACCTCAATTTACATAAATTTCATGTTTTGTGACCGAAGACGACAAAGACTACGACGACAAAAAGAGCCGAATTTTAAACTCGGGCATTCCTTTGGAAGCCCGAGTAATACCTAAAGTCGTGGATTTTGTTGGCTGATCTGGCTTATGTGCATTGCGCCGAGCCAAACTAAACGAAGCGAAATGAATATTAGTACCTTGCATTATAGTTGCTGCCGCAGCGAAGCCCTCCAGGATCCTTTGCGAGTTTCTTTGAGGGATTGTATTACAGTATGAAATTTATGTAAATTGAGGAACGAGATTCGCATAAATTGCTATTTTGCCTGCACGGAGCAGTATGGACTGGGGCCGATGTAGTGCATTATGGGTCTAGGTATAAAGGTCGAGTACGTTAGAATTTTGAATCATCTACGGTCAGTCAACGACACTATTTACTATCAATTTTTTTCCTGCCTAGTTGTTAGGCTGTGAGATTTCTTGTCATTTAAGTAAGTACAACTAATAGATAAGTTATTTGTATTACCTAGCTGTTGTAATTGGACAAATACGTCCTTTGGTAGATATAATAAATATAGGACAGGAAACTCCTACCCCGGAGGTAGCAGCATTGCCTGGTAGGGGTACACGTTTCCTATTTTCCTCAAGAAAGGTTTTTCAGGTTTTTCGTGTCCTGCATGCTGCCTAGTTTTAAGAATAACATTCATGCTCACTACTGTAACTAAGAAACAACAAATGTAGTTGATGGAAGTTATCTGCAATAAACTGCCCGTTGCGTTCGACTGACCAACGTGCCCAAGTATCAATAGTTGTTATATTGAGTGCTAATGCATAGTGTAGGAAAAATTCCACGATATTGAGGTATTGTATTTCAGTCCCATGATCTTTCTATCTTAGCGAAGCGAGCCTGAGCATGCGTATATAGTTGATTCTTCGTATCTTTTTGTTTCTATTATTTAATTTTGGCTAAAGATCACTTGAAGAAATAGATTTAACAAGGTTCATGCTACATATTTCATCAACTACTTAGATATGGTCAAATGTCATCTTAGCGTGACTGTGAAACGTGAGCTCTTAATTTTCACCGCTCGATTTTATATAATTTTCGTATCTTTTCATTTCTGTTTACATCGAGTTTGGCTGAAGATGACTTCAAGAAAAGTAATAGAAGGCTCATGCTTGAAAAATTAGCTCTTAATGATAACAATGAAGTTTCTAAGATGTTGATTTTTATTATGTGCATTTTTGGGTAAAATTTAAAGTGAAATCAGGCCAGAAATACAACGAATTATGTTTTTGTTATTGTAATTAAATTGATATTTTGTTTACAACTATTTTAGTTGCCACCATTCAACCTTTGAGTAATATTTGAGTCATAACGTACAATTGTGTGTTAACTTTTTTTTTGGAACTTTTATCGACTTACAGTTTTTGCTTCACTGCATTCACTAATGCAGATAAATAGCCTCTTCTACGTAAAATGAGTTTCAATTCCTTTTTCCCAACAACTTTAGGCCAAATATTAAACTAATTGCAAGGCAGCATTCACTAAGACGTCTCTTAGGCTAATTGAGTAGTTAGCGAGCTGAAATCAAAATTTTGATCCCTCCAGGATCACTTGCGAGTTTCTTTAAGGGAAAATGATAAAATGATATCTTGTTTACAACTATTTTAGCTGTCACCATTCAACCACTGAGCAACATTAAAAACTTAGTCATAACGCACACTTTTGTTTGTAACTTTTGTCGTCTTGTTCATTTTTGCATGTCTCAGTCATGCAGTTAAACAGCCTCTTCTACGTAAAATGAGTTTCAATTCCTTTTTGACTACACCTTTAGGCCATATATTAAACTAAATGAAAGGCAACACTCACTAAGAGGCCTCTTAGGCTAATAATAATAATAAAGCGATTTGTACTTTGCGAAATATTTCGTTTTTGAAAAGAACTAACTTTCATTTAGTTACGTAGCGTTCATTTTCTATATTTTTCAACATTCTAGCACAATCCTTGTTGTTTCAAATCTTCCCTAATCACGATTAGTCTGTTTACGTCTTCGCGAGAAGGGCTTCCAGTAAAATACTGTACTTGATCCAAAACGTCGACATATTTTAAGAGAGTAGGCTCATCGACAGGAGTTGGATGGGCTTCTTGATTTCTTGATTGAGAAAGGTTGCGCAGTGCTCTTACGAGACCTTGATTCCATTTAAGACGGCTTTGTAACATCTTCCATCGATTCTCCGCTGCACGTCTACTTTCTGCGTCAGGTAGATCCCGTATGTCGTCTAGAATTTGTGATATCTTATATGGCGTGTAGGGATTGTATAAGTCAGGCAAGACGTGTTTGTACATTGCTTTCTGTATGTCGGTACATACTTGACCCAGACCAAGCAAGGACATAGTTACTAAATCCTTTTCCGATTTTTGTTCAAGTTCCTTCACGCGACTATTGAGCATGTCTATCTCAGACTTAGCCTCTGCTAATTCCTTCTCAAGCCTCTGAACTTTTTCTTGGAGCTCTTTTACTTGTAAATCATTTTCTGGTCGGCTACTTTTCAAATATTCCAACTGTTTTTGAAGTTTTGGGATTTCCACTTCAGCCAAACTATCAAAGTTGATTTTGATTCCGGAAAGAGCAGGATCGCCCTTACCATTTTCTTCACGTTTCTTTAGAATATTGCTAAATTTCGTTACATTTTCCCTCAATTTCTGGTCAATATTTTGGAGTGTGCAAGTAATAGTAAGATATTCTTTTTCCCATCCCATATCTCCTTTATGATTTCCATTCCACTCTCGATCAAGACTTCCTGCAGACCTAACTCTATGGACTACAGCCATTTGGTAGAATATTGCCACTCAAATAAATTTCATACATCTATACTCTTCGCCTTAGATGTACTGTAGTAGCGTGAAGTCACGATCGTTATAATATTAAGTATTATTAATATTTTATATTAACAATGAGGTCATTGTTAATAGGTTTGCTAAAACTGAAACAATTGTCATAAGTCAAAACGAGATTTTTTGTTAATAGTGAAATGCCTACCATTTATGGAATAGGTTTAAGCTATTCTGAGTGACAAATGCTGAAGCTCGCATGGATACGTTTTCACGTAATGTCACACGCATCTCAGCCGCCTTATTGGTGTGCATATCGTATTTCAATATCCCTGTAATGACATTTCAAGGTTTTTTTTTATAAATTCAAGCAAACTCAACAGGTTTACAGAACAGTGGTATAAGAAATAGGGCTGTTCAGGGCCGATCGCGGATCAGCCCTAGTGATGACGTCAGAGTCCTAAGCATGACGTCACAGATCCCAAGAACCAATCAGCGATCATTTTTTCATGACGTCACATAAATTAAGAGCCAATCAACGCCTGATTTTGATATTTCGTCATACACTCTAAGAACCAATCAGTGATCGTCTCTAGATATAATAAATTAGCCAATAGCCAACAGCCAACAGCCAACAGCCAACAGCCAACAGCCAACAGCCAACAGCCAACAGCCAACAGCCAACAGCCAACAGCCAACAGCCAATAACCTGATAGCCTGATAGCCAGATAGCCAATAGACAATAGCCAGATATCCAATGGCAAATGGCCAATAGCCAATAGAAAATACTGGTTACTCAAAGACATAAAAAGGTTCATTCAATTAATCATTAACAACATCATTATTATTTCATTGGTATTAAACAAAAACAAAAAAAAAACAAACGCGTAGGTTGTGAAAATAGTTTATTAAAGTAACGGTATTGAATATATATTTTTTCTATTGACTTAATTCCATGTTTTCTTCTTAAATTTTCATGCAGTTTTTAATTTCTACAGGATAAACTATATTTGGTGCTTTTGTTAATGTTTTTCGTTTTGTGTTTATCTTTAGGCTTATCTGTATTACTGTTAGGATTTGGTTTACTATTGTGTCACTGTGATTGGCAAAACAGGCGATTTGGTAAAAGTTTAAGTAGGCTGTTGTTCTAGGAAGTTTGAAAAGTTCTGTGATATCATACATCATCTCCTGCTCGATAACTGTTCGAGAACTCCTGCTCGGGATCTCCTGCTTGAGATCTGCGCGATAACTGCTCGAGATCTCCTGCTCGGGATCTCCTGCTTGAGATCTGCGCGATAACTGCTCGAGATCTCCTGCTCGGGATCTCCTCCTCGGGGGTCTAATTCCATGCACACTATCTACTCATTTTAGTAAAAACAGGGTATTTTTGGTGGGCTATAGTCCATGCATTTTCTTAGGAAATTGATCATATTTGCTCAATTTGGTGGGCTATAATCCATGCATTTTGGTCAAAAATTGGTCAAGTTTGGTCATTTGGTTGGGCTATAGTCCATGTATTTTAGTCAAAAATTGGGCATTCTTCGTGATTTTGGTGGGCTATAATCCAGGCATTTTAGTCAAGAATTGTGCATTTTTGGTCAAAGTGGTGTCTTATAAGCGCATTAGAAATGTAGTCTTTCAGTAGTTATAAAGGGTCGTATGCGCTTGAGAACGCTTATACTCGATGTGGTCTTCTTTGACATTTCACCAATATGGTTTTTCCAAGATAGATTGCTGTCAATAGTTACTCCTAAACACTTTGTGTGATCGACTTGTTTGGTTGTCGAGTCGTCAATATTTATTTCTAAGCTTGTTTTCTCTTGCGCAGTAAGCTTTTGGCGCGAACCAATTATCATAACCTCAGTCTTAGTGATGTTGAGACTTAGCTTGTTGGTTTGTAACCATTGACTGATGTTTTGGAATTCAGTATTCATTTCAATTTCAATTTCGTAAATATTACTTCCATGTAGGCTAATGCTTGTGTCATCAGCATACAGCGCGCATTTGCCTTCATTTTATTGGGCTTTATTCCATGCATTTTTGTCATTTTGATGAACTACATTGTCCTTGCATTTGATGAAAAATCCGACATTTTTGGTTGTTCTGCTGAGCAACAGTTCTTGTATTTTTTGACAATGAAGCATTTTAGTCATGGCACATTGGTTACGGCCCTGAACTTCGGGGTTTAATCCAAAGTCATAAAAATCAAAATTCTATTAGTGGAATCATTGGGAGGCAGACAATTTAATTAATTAATTTCAGTTTGAGATTTTGTTTTAATTAACAGTTTGTCGGTTACTTTAATATATATCAAACGCAGCCTAGTGCATCAGACTATTTTAATTGTAAAATTTAATGATTGATAAGATTATGTAAACTTTAGCTTGTTAGGTATAAAATTTAGCCATTTTTGCAACAGTATCTAGTGGTAGAATGCAAACACAAAGTGTGCAACATAAATACCACTAAATAGTGCCATTTTATGCTAATTCTATTGTTTTCTTTTGTTTAATTAGTGCTATTTACTGCTAAATAGTGACAACTGTTGCACAGACATTTGTAGTGTTTGTACTCTATAATATCTGATGGTTTATTGAACTTTCCCTAACTTATAACTTATTTTGAGTTATTGTACAAGCACCGGTCGTTGGTTTACAGCTAAAACCGTTGTATCGCGACCAAATTTGTTCAGATTTTTTAGTCAATTTTCCTTTTCTGCCGACGTCCATCAAATATGTAAATTAGTCGTTTGCCGAAACGTTCAGACTCAAAAGTAATTCCCAAGAAACGATCATATTCAAAGGACTTCAAATGCAGTAGGACTTACAGATGTTTTCATTCTCTTCGTAATATTTGAAAGCTGTTTGAATGCTTTCAATTCAAGTTATTTATCTCGGCTATTTAAGCAATAAACGATTGATTTCCGTGGTTTATCGTTGAAATAAACCACGCGGGATGTTGGGAGAGCACGAAAAAGGCCTAAAAAAATCACGAGCATCCTGCGAGTGATTTTTGGCCTTTTGAGTGCTCTCCCAACATCCCAAGTGGTTTATTTCAACGATAAACCACGGAAATCAATCGTTTATAGCTTTTATATGAGCGTGTTCACACTAGACCGAAACATAGCTAGATAGTCTCATTCAGGCGTTTGATCATCTGTCATCACTATGCACCCTCTATCTAGTTAACCTACAGAGGTCGTTCACATTGTTAATTTTCAAACGAGTTAGTTGTCATTATCGTAATTTAATATGTCTTATGGTCCTTATTTGAAATTTTGGCGGGATAACAATATGGACGATCCAGTCAGAATTTTCACCCTTATTTCTGCTTTTATATCAAGAGTTCGTAGGTCATGGTCATGGCATCGTCCACAATACTTTTTTGATCTCGATGAGAATAAAACCCTAGCGCAAGTGACATGTGAACCTCGAGTACGTGACACGTTAACTTCAGTTATTGGGCTGGTTATTGGCAGATCTGTCAAACCCAACACCTCTTTAGCTAGTTTTCAGTTTTAAGCTATGTAGCGACATAGCTTGAAATTTGTCGGTTTCCGGTCAAAATATCCAATGTGAACAGAGATAATTGATAAAACAGACCAAATCTCTATCTAGCTAAAAAAATGCGTTCACACTGGCGTTATCGTAAATAGCTAGCTAAACAATTCGATAGCTAGCTAAAAAGTCCTAGTGTGAACGCACTCATAGACAGACATTTGAACACATTTATTTCCGCAAAAACCGTGGTTTATGGCGAAATAAACCACGGTTTTGGACCAATCAGAGCGCGCGTAAGAATAAATCTGTATTATAATTATCAAGAAAGCTCAAGTAAACTGTCGAATTGTTGTCAACGGTCGAACTTATATGCAGCATGTTCAAAGCCATCTGATGATTGACGTCTCAGAAAAACCCAAATCAAGTAAAGATTCGAAAATCAACTGGTCGCGATACAAAGGTTTTAGCTGTAAAACCAAATTCCTTCCACAGTGTGAGACAATAAACAAACTCAGCTTCCTGCTTCTAAACTAAAGACTGAATAGAGAAATAACGTACGAGTTACTTTCGATTAAAAGAAATAGTGATAAAAATCATGTTACATGGTAATTCTGTATAATCTATAGTAAAAGTTGAGTTTCAAATAATTTTGTTTTTATCCAAGTTCAAATATTTCAAATAGTTTTTGTGTTTGATCTCATTTAGTTACCGAACCGTTTCTTAATTACAGCAATTCTGCAAGTAAGCAGAAAAAAACGTCATAGCTCGAGCTCAACCACAATGGCGGCAAAGTGCAACGACTTTACTGCTGATTTGAAGCAGTTTGTTACATGTAGTATTTGTAATGATCTCTTAAATGAACCGAAGATGATGCCTTGTATGCATACTTTCTGTTTGGGATGTCTTGAAGAATGGTACCAACAATGCCACAGAGACAAAAATCCATTTCAGTGCCCCTCTTGTAGATCAACGATATGCGTGGACGATGTTAATAAACTTCGAACCTCGTTCCAACATAACTCGTTGATCGAGCTTTACAACACCATCAAAGAAAACAACACAGTGGATGAACAGTCGCAGCAATTGCCTTGTTTTAGCTGCTCGAAAACCGGTGTCGTGGTTGGATTTTGCTTCCAATGTGGAGGAATGCTGTGTACTGAATGCTACAAGGCTCACAGCACGATGAAGTCATTTAAAGAAACACACCAAGCCGCACTGTGGAAAGAATTCAATAAAGAAACCATAAGCAATTACATCGATTGCAAATCATACTGTCAAGAAAAATACCACGAGAAATTCCACCTGGAATATTACTGTCAAGATTGTAAGAAAACCATATGCCAAAAATGTACAGCAACATCGCACAGTCTTCACGAGAAGATCAGTCTCGAAGAAGCCAGTGAGCAAACTCAACAAAGCCTTAGGAAGGAAAAGCAACGGTTACATAAGGTAATCAAAATGCACGAAAATGAACTGAAACTATCTGATGCAAACAGAGAAAGGATCAGCAACCAATTTAAAGTAATTGATGAAAAACTGTGTGATGAGGAGAAAGCTAAAATCAATGTCATACAAAGTCAGTTCAACACACAGAAGGCGAAACTGAACGAGTTTCTCGAGAGCCAAAAAACTGACAATAATGAGGAAAAAAGCGAAATTCTCGATATATTAGAACAAGCTCGCAACCTAAAAGATCATTGTGGGACAATGGAAAACATAGATTTGAAACAGTTCATATTGAATGGACATGACAAGCTGGAAGAGGTCTGTCAAACTGCTGTCAAGGGAACACCTATCTTACCCACGAGACCAGCTAACCGTTACACCAGTCTACGATATGTTCCAAACCACGAAGCTTTTGAAATACTACAAAATCTGAAGATTGGTGAGGTTGAAGTGAGCGTGACAGATCCGTCACGTTGCACAATCGAATCGGTGCATCAAGCAAGACATGGGTTTGAAAACCACTTCAAAATTATTACACGAGATACGCAGGAAAATGAATGCTATACTGACGAAACTTTGATTGACATACAAATACAAGATATTGATGGCAATGATGTCCACAAAGAAATCACAAATCCTCAGCCAGGAAGGTACACTGTGAAATATAAAGCACGCCAACTTTCACCGTACACGCTGATGGTGACTATTGGTGGCACCCATGTTAGCAACTCTCCAAAAGATGTTCATACAAAGGAGGTTACAACCGACCTTAAACCGGTCAAAGTTCTTCAGACGACTGAGACATCGTGTCCAACAGCACTAGCTGTAAGTGATAAAGGCCTGATAGCGGCTCTAAATCCCAGCACTGCTAAAGCAACAGGTAGCATTGTGCTATATAATACTGATGGCGAGTTTCTTCAAGAGTTTGGCGGTGAAGGTACCGCTGGAGAGGCTCGACTGCATGATTTAAAAGGACTAGCTTTCATCAGTGATGACCAATTGCTAGTCAGTGATAATGCTGACGAGTTTGGCTTTATAAAGCTGTTTGATATCATTGGTAACTATCAAAGCCGAATCATTTTCAGACAGAAAGAAATGGTCTTTACTGGGATGTGCACAGCAAATGAGAACATTGCATGCCTGACTCACGACAACACTACGAAACAGACACTGATAAAGTTGTATTCCAAACAACCTTGCCAACTTCTCCAAGACATCAAACTGGATATTGGTAATTTTGTGTTGCCTGGGTATGTTGCTTACGATGACAAGAAATATTACGTAACTATCAGTACAGGTATCCATGTTTTCAACGAGATAAATGGTGCACTATTAATCACGTTTGGAGAGGAAGGTGATAAAGAAGGACAATTTAGATTACCGCGCGGCCTTGCTGCGTTCGGTTCAGACATGGTCCTTGTCTGTGACATGTACAACAACCGCGTACAGCTGATCAGTTATGACGGCTGTTTCATCACATCCTTTGGGTCAGGACTTGGTCGAGACATGGGCCCTCGTGATGTTGCTGTTACTTCAGATGGTCAAGTATTTGTACTGGAATGGGGTGGCCAACAAGTCCGGGTGTTCAGATAGTCTTTTCCTTTTAATCTGTTTCAGCAACTAGAACAATTCATTCATTTGGAACTCACTACCATCATCTCTCCGAAAATACCTATAATCTTACGTCTTTTAAAACTGAACTTAAAACTCTCCTTTTTAAATTAGCTTATTCCTTGTAATTGATGTTTACAACTGTTGTAGTTAGTTTATTTCGTGCTTGTCCATTTTATTTAATAGCGCTTAGAACAGATTTAGATTTGCGCTTTAAAAATATTATATTATTATTATTATCATTAGTGTCAGTCAAAAATGACATAAACTGTATATACACAGCCCTAAGGTGGCATAGACGGCCTAGTGACGAGAGCACTGGCCTTTCACCTGTGTGACACAGGTTCGATTCCGGATCGGGTTATATGATAACTGAGCTTATTTAATGCGTGGTTCTCTCTCGTGCCACGATATAGTTTTTCTCCGCACCCTCCGGTATTTCTACTTCACAAATAATCAACACTGTGAGTCGAGTGTTGAGACATTACAATTAAATAGGAATGTAGAGAGAGGTGAGTCTGGACGGGTTGATACATTTATGTGGGACACAGTCCTGTTTGTATCTCCTGGGATTCGCCCGAAAAAAAAAATTATAGGTATACACAAAGTGGTAGTCTTGATTATTTTAGAAATTTTAGGACCACTTTTCCGTGAAAAGAGGTTAATCCGAAAAGATTCATTTTGGTTGATATTCAACTGAGAAATGAGCATCAAAAGTATAATTGGAACATATTGGAATATTGACTTCCATCTGAACAAACATGACAATATAGTAATCAAAATAAATAAATAAATAAATAAATAAATAAATAAATAAATAAATAAATAAATAATTTTTTCGTTTCAATGCACGATTTTGAAGACATTTTAATTCATTTTTCAACGTTTATTATAGCAATACAAATGTCTTTAAATAGAATCTAAATCTGTTGCTATAACTTGTTGTCATTGTAATTATTTTTTTAGTATTTACAGACACAGTCCAAACTAATTCAAGGCGGATTTGTAACTTTTTTATCCAGCACCGTTTCGCGAAAGCCTCCGATGCATCCAAACTTTAGTCGAAAATTCATAGTAAAGCTACTTCAATTTTGTGTAACTTTTGTTAATATGAGAAACTAACTGCTTTAGATGTTTTTAGGTTTTGCAACGATCTTTTCCCAAAAGAAAAGGTTCTGATTTTTATGAAAGTTTCACAAATTAATGCTACAGCTGTTTCCCGAGTCAAAGTGAAGAAGGATTATTTCTACACTGACTCAGTTCACACTAGTTTTAAGAGCAGTGTGTATAGCTGCTAGCTTAGAGAATAGAGATGTATGCAAGAGGTATCTCCACCCGCTATGGCCACAATGGGTCGGCTGGGATGGAAACTGATGCAATCAACTTGACCTGCAAAACAAAACAGAACAAAAAATTATCGTTACAATATTGTCATGAATGATAGAGTAAAACTTTATGTGTGAAACATTTTGCAGTATTTTATATCAAAGAATTGTTGTCTTTCGCGTGGGAACCCTGTGTTTTTCAGTATCTGGCTCCCAGAATGCATTCAAACCATATACAAAATGGCTGCCGGTTCAGAAGTGTTTTCACTACAATTCCTGTAAGTTATGGAATTTTTGAAAATATGCAGAAATGGTGACAATACATGATTTTTACCCTTAACAGCTATCAACTCAAATACGAACAATTGGATATAATGGTCGTAAAATCAAGACCTTGTTTTTGAACATCAGTGAATACCTCCCAAAAATATCAATTTTAATTCTGGGAGTCTGAAAACCTCTAAGAGACCTTGAAAGGTACCAGATCTCCGATTTTGACCCTAAAAGGTACGACTAGCATCCCTGCCCTCTGATATACGGAAGTCTCCCCCCGGGCCTTCGACACCCACGGTAATAGACTTCAGGAGGACAGAAAAAAACCGTCAAGAGACAATGACTACCTTGAAATATTGGAACATTAACAGGAGATTGCGGTGACAGGATATTCCACAGACAAACGTCGCCATTGTCTTGGCCCAGTGCGATATACTGCCCACATCCACTACCACAATTCATAGACCTAAACACCAAGAAAAATAACAGGGAATATAAGCGTCTTTTAGTTAAAAAATAACAATAAATAGCAATAATGATAAAAAATACACATTCAGGAACACGCTCTCTGCTTTTTGAGTTTCACCGGTGCGAAGAATAGCTCACATTATTCAAAATCACTTTCACGTGAGAAACAAACGTCACACCACGAGGAATAATTGGATCCTTAAAGCCTGGCTTCCATATAATCGAAAACAATCGAGAACGATCGCAACATGTCGATCGTACGATGGAAAAAAAGTGTTTCCATATATTCGAAAACGGTCGTAGGATCGACAAAACTTATATAATCGAATTCTCGATCGTTTTCGATTATATGGAAACCAGGCTTAATGTACTAGTGTTGCGATTACGACGAAGGTATCTCAAAAACATAAAGTCAGATAAACAAAAAACAGATACAAAAAGAGAAAACAAACAAATATATATAAACAACAACAAAATGACGGACAAAATAAGCCAAACTAATAAACAGATATATGAAAGGGTACACAAATAGGACGAACAAATAAACAACGAAGAAAATCAACGAAAGACCAAAAAAACCATCCTGTTTTTTTTACCTGTCTGGATGACTGTTAAAGGTAAAGTTGTTCAAGCATCTCATCTTGCTGTTCTTTGGGTTGAGAGCAATAATGAACGATCCATAGCCTGATGTCTGGAAATTATGATAACGTCATTAGAGTAAACTTTGGTTTCCATATAATCGAACTTTTTTTCATCGATCAATCAATCAATCAATCAATCAATCAATCAATCAATCAATCAATCAATCAATCAATCAATCAAGCATGTTGCGGGAGCGTGTTTCAGGAGCAAGGTTCCTCGTGTGTACCAGAATGCTTTGCTTGCTTTCTTTTGTAGCGCAATTAGCACCAATAAATTGTTCTGTTAATCTCCGAAGGGATTAAGAATTTGAATATGAAAGAGAATTCGCAAAGAATGCTGGTAGTCGTAGTAAAAAGGCCATAATGCAGATCGCCTAATGTAGTATTTATCACAATCATTAGTTTGTCACATGGTTAGCTTCACTGTTATGATTGACATATTACCATCATCATCATCACTAGAATAAACAATTGTAAAAATTGAGTAACTTTAAACACCGTAAAAAGAATTGGATTTCAGTGATGTCAATTTCTCGTTTATTTTTTAAATTTATTTATTGGGCGTCGGTATAAATGATACCAACTGCCTCAAATTTCCAAATATTATGCCTCCGAAATCTTTTGATTGCGATTCCGCACGGGCACGTCTGTACCCATGTACCATAGGAGTAAAGGCCCTTTTAACAACCTTGTGTCACGCTAGCAGTATATCCAAACAATATTCTATCTTCAATGTGGGATAGAAAACACGCAAAAAAAATATATTTTGCTCCTTTGCTTTTATATTTGCTGGGTTATTTTAGCTGAAAGATATTGTGCAAAAAGGTTATAAATTGTAAACCAATTTCATTTTATTTTTGTATGTGTTTTAGTATCATCTTTTGGTATCGCGCATGAGCAGACAGTTGAGCAGACACAGGAGTCCCGCAGCCTATTACTATTTTCGTTCTTAGTACATATGTTTTGGCTGGAGTCTAGACATTTTATTTTTTTAGACATTTTATTGATTTACACACACTATATACAAATATTTACAATCTAAGGAATATTATTGAAAGAAAAAATAGAATAGTTTTAATTACATTTGAATGTACAAAGTTTTGGTGTGTGTGGTTTTCGAATTAGTATATACTGTAAAGTTAACTTATTTAAATATTTGTGACCAAAATGTTAATGAGTAGCTAATGGCGATGAGAAATAAATTACAAATTACTCTTGTTAATATTTGTAAATAACTAAAACCATATGAGCTAAGGACAATTAGTTCCGTTAGCCCATTTGGTCGAGTATTAAATGATTTTTAAGGTTTCTTTTTGAAGAGTTTGATCGAATCTACATTTTTTGTAGAATATGGAATCTCTTCCCATATTTTTGTTATTTCAAATTCAAAAGTAAATATCCCATAGTTTGTTCTTGCTGCAGGGCGTACAAGATATCTTTAGCTGCATAACGGGTGTTGTAATTATGCTGTTGTTTAGCTAATTTTACCTTATCTTTAAATATTTCTGGAATATTGAAATGGTTAGAATTAATTATCTGATATCCCAGTACTCCTGCTTTAAGTTTGGTAATGTTTTCAAACGTTAAGATATCTAGTAAGTTATAGAACGGTAAAGCATGTTCATATTTGTTGCAAAAAAATATTCTCCTAATGCACTTGTTTTGAATTGTGTATATTTTAGTTAGATTAGATTTATAGGTATTCCCCCATGATAACACACCATAGGTTAGGTACGGGTAAATGAGTGAATAGTATATATCACGAAGGGTCGTAATGCCAACATAATGTCTTAACTTGTTGATAATGCCAATGTTTTTGGCGACTTTACTATGAACAAATTTAATTTGGTAGTTCCAAGTTAAGTGTTGATCGATATAGACACCTAAATACTTAATGTATTCCTTTTGTTCGATATGAGAGATATCTATTTTTGGTATTTGTCTCCTAGACGATTTTATTACCATGTAATGTGTTTTTTTAAAATTAACCGTTAATTTATTGATTTTGTTCAGTTGAACATATATCAAATCCACTTATCCTTGTCTCGTCTTGACTAATCCTTGTGCAGGAAAATAAAAACGTTTTTCATCCTTGAATTTTTTGTTCTCCCAGGAAGGTTTCAAATTACTCCCTTTTTATTAATGTTTGTATAAAAACACCGACGAAACCCATTCTAGTAATTTACTGGTTTTATCTCACTAGGATTGTCATCATAATCATCATAATTATTTCCATCATCACCACCATCAATCAAGTGATCATACTCGTCCTTATAATATCAGTAACCATGGCAACACAGTGCTCAGACACACTACCTTTAACATGGGCGCCTTGCAAACCAGAATAAGAAACAGCAAACCCTAAAATATATGTGAAATGTAAGACGTTAAGCCATTTGAGTTATTGAGCATGTGCAGTAGGTGAGTTATTGAGTTGTGCACAGCTGCTAGTTGGGTATTTTTGGTGGTATTTTGAGACCATTGTAAACCTATCTTAGTACTGCACACGATCAATTTACCTACAATAAATGAACAAATGAGTGGGCGTGTGATTCATGAGAATGTTTGTAAAGATGATTTTTTAGAATACGAAGAAGAAAAACCCCCATATATATTAACGCAAAATCTTTGAATTTAATTTATAGCATTTAAAAGTACTTTGATAAGTATTAGTGCACTCTAAAAGTGAAATTTCTCATTTTATGAAAAATACTTATTTGAGTTCCTCAGATAAGAACTTTTTGTTTCTTATTTTAAGTAAACTCTCATTTCAAGAAGTTTTTCATCTTAATTAAGGAAAAAAAATCAAAAACAAGAGACCAAACGTTCTTATCTGAGGAACTTAAAAAAGTTTTTTTTCTTAAAATAAGAATTTTCACTTTTAGAATAGTATCATACCATTTGTGTTTTTGTATGTAGATAATCTACGCTATGCAGTCCTGGACTGGGGAGAAGTATCTCTTTTAGTAGACTACAACTTTGATGATTCCTGTTGATAAAAGATACCGTAGCTATATCATTTTAACACAGATGTAGCAGTTTTGGTACAATACAACTCTGATGGATCCTCTAAATACAAGATAGCTCTGTGTTCACACTTTTAGTACAATACAACTGTGATGGATCCCCTAAACTCAAGACTTTCAAGGGTTCATACTACAATTTTAGCATTAAATTCAAGGGCTTTTTCAAGCACAATGGATTTTTTTCAAGAAGTACCATTTATCAATAAATTTTGATTGAAAAAAATTGTGAGGCTAAGGTTGGCTTACAGTAGCTCCTGAAAATGCATATTTTATTATATAACATACAGTGTTTCTCTCATGTGATAAAAATCTCGATATTGAGTTAGTTGAACACTCGAAGATAAATTTCATATCTCCCCGTGCCCATGTATTATTCTCTATGTAATAATGATACATTTCTTTTATGCTAGACTCACCATAATATCAGCGCATCAGTTGTTAATCCAATCAGAAGATAGCTGTTACCATCTACAGTACTTATGGACATTACACTGGACTGACTTCTAGGTACTGGTAGTGATGAAGTATCTTTACACTGACTACAATGATGACAACATATCAGTAATGATAGCAGCATAATGATGATGACGATGATGTCATCTTTACACTGACTACAATAATGACAACATATCAGTAATGATAGCAACATAATGATGATGATGATGATGTCATCTTTACACTGACTACAATATTGACAACATATCAGTAATGATAGCTACATAATGATGACGATGTCATCTTTACACTGACTACAATATTGACAACATATCAGTAATGATAGCTACATAATGATGACGATGTCATCTTTACACTGACTACAATGATGACAACATATCAGTAATGATAGCTACATAATGATGACGATGTCATCTTTACACTGACTACAATGATGACAACATATCAGTAATGATAGCTACATAATGATGACGATGATGATGTCATCTTTACACTGACTACAATATTGACAACATATCAGTAATGATAGCAACATAATGATGATGATGTCATCTTTACACTGACTACAATGTTGACAACATATCAGTAATGATAGCAGCATAATGATGATGATGTCATCTTTACACTGACTACAATATTGACAACATATCAGTAATGATAGCTACATAATGATGATGATGATGTCATCTTTACACTGACTACAATATTGACAACATATCAGTAATGATAGCAGCATAATGATGATGATGTCATCTTTACACTGACTACAATATTGACAACATATCAGTAATGATAGCTACATAATGATGATGATGATGATGTCATCTTTACACTGACTACAATATTGACAACATATCAGTAATGATAGCAGCATAATGATGATGATGTCATCTTTACACTGACTACAATATTGACAACATATCAGTAATGATAGCAGCATAATGATGATGATGATGATGTCATCTTTACACTGACTACAATATTGACAACATATCAGTAATGATAGCTACATAATGATGATGATGATGTCATCTTTACACTGACTACAATATTGACAACATATCAGTAATGATAGCTACATAATGATGATGATGATGTCATCTTTACACTGACTACAATATTGACAACATATCAGTAATGATAGCTACATAATGATGATGATGATGTCATCTTTACACTGACTACAATATTGACAACATATCAGTAATGATAGCTACATAATGATGATGATGTCATCTTTACACTGACTACAATATTGACAACATATCAGTAATGATAGCTACATAATGATGACGATGTCATCTTTACACTGACTACAATATTGACAACATATCAGTAATGATAGCTACATAATGATGATGACGATGTCATCTTTACACTGACTACAATATTGACAACATATCAGTAATGATAGCTACATAATGATGATGATGATGTCATCTTTACACTGACTACAATATTGACAACATATCAGTAATGATAGCAGCATAATGATGATGATGTCATCTTTACACTGACTACAATATTGACAACATATCAGTAATGATAGCTACATAATGATGATGATGTCATCTTTACACTGACTACAATATTGACAACATATCAGTAATGATAGCTACATAATGATGATGATGATGATGTCATCTTTACACTGACTACAATATTGACAACATATCAGTAATGATAGCTACATAATGATGATGATGTCATCTTTACACTGACTACAATATTGACAACATATCAGTAATGATAGCTACATAATGATGATGATGATGTCAGCTTTACACTGACTACAATATTGACAACATATCAGTAATGATAGCTACATAATGATGATAATGTCAGCTTTACACTGACTACAATATTGACAACATATCAGTAATGATAGCTACATAATGATGATGATGTCATCTTTACACTGACTACAATATTGACAACATATCAGTAATGATAGCTACATAATGATGATGATGTCATCTTTACACTGACTACAATATTGACAACATATCAGTAATGATAGCTACATAATGATGATGATGATGATGTCATCTTTACACTGACTACAATATTGACAACATATCAGTAATGATAGCTACATAATGATGATGATGTCATCTTTACACTGACTACAATATTGACAACATATCAGTAATGATAGCTACATAATGATGATGATGATGTCAGCTTTACACTGACTACAATATTGACAACATATCAGTAATGATAGCTACATAATGATGATAATGTCAGCTTTACACTGACTACAATATTGACAACATATCAGTAATGATAGCTACATAATGATGATGATGTCATCTTTACACTGACTACAATATTGACAACATATCAGTAATGATAGCAGCATAATGATGATGATGATGATGTCATCTTTACACTGACTACAATATTGACAACATATCAGTAATGATAGCTACATAATGATGATGATGTCATCTTTACACTGACTACAATATTGACAACATATCAGTAATGATAGCTACATAATGATGATGATGATGATGTCATCTTTACACTGACTACAATATTGACAACATATCAGTAATGATAGCAGCATAATGATGATGACGATGATGTCATCTTTACACTGACTACAATATTGACAACATATCAGTAATGATAGCAGCATAATGATGACGATGATGATGTCATCTTTACACTGACTACAATATTGACAACATATCAGTAATGATAGCTACATAATGATGATGATGATGATGTCATCTTTACACTGACTACAATATTGACAACATATCAGTAATGATAGCTACATAATGATGATGATGATGTCATCTTTACACTGACTACAATATTGACAACATATCAGTAATGATAGCTACATAATGATGATGATGATGTCATCTTTACACTGACTACAATATTGACAACATATCAGTAATGATAGCAGCATAATGATGATGATGATGATGTCATCTTTACACTGACTACAATATTGACAACATATCAGTAATGATAGCAGCATAATGATGATGATGATGATGTCATCTTTACACTGACTACAACGATGACAACATATCAGTAATGATAGCAGCATAATGATGATGATGTCATCTTTACACTGACTACAATATTGACAACATATCAGTAATGATAGCAGCATAATGATGATGATGTCATCTTTACACTGACTACAATATTGACAACATATCAGTAATGATAGCTACATAATGATGACGATGTCATCTTTACACTGACTACAATATTGACAACATATCAGTAATGATAGCTACATAATGATGATGATGTCATCTTTACACTGACTACAATGATGACAACATATCAGTAATGATAGCAGCATAATGATGATGATGATGATGATGTCATCTTTACACTGACTACAATATTGACAACATATCAGTAATGATAGCTACATAATGATGATGATGATGATGTCATCTTTACACTGACTACAATATTGACAACATATCAGTAATGATAGCTACATAATGATGATGACGATGTCATCTTTACACTGACTACAATGATGACAACATATCAGTAATGATAGCAGCATAATGATGATGATGTCATCTTTACACTGACTACAATATTGACAACATATCAGTAATGATAGCTACATAATGATGATGATGATGATGTCATCTTTACACTGACTACAATATTGACAACCTATCAGTAATGATAGCTACATAATGATGATGATGATGTCATCTTTACACTGACTACAATATTGACAACATATCAGTAATGATAGCTACATAATGATGACGACGATGTCATCTTTACACTGACTACAATATTGACAACATATCAGTAATGATAGCAGCATAATGATGATGATGATGATGTCATCTTTACACTGACTACAATATTGACAACATATCAGTAATGATAGCTACATAATGATGATGATGATGTCATCTTTACACTGACTACAATATTGACAACATATCAGTAATGATAGCAGCATAATGATGATGATGTCATCTTTACACTGACTACAATATTGACAACATATCAGTAAGGATAGCTACATAATGATGATGATGATGATGTCATCTTTACACTGACTACAATATTGACAACATATCAGTAATGATAGCAGCATAATGATGACGATGTCATCTTTACACTGACTACAATATTGACAACATATCAGTAATGATAGCTACATAATGATGATGACGATGTCATCTTTACACTGACTACAATATTGACAACATATCAGTAATGATAGCTACATAATGATGATAATGTCAGCTTTACACTGACTACAATATTGACAACATATCAGTAATGATAGCTACATAATGATGATGATGTCATCTTTACACTGACTACAATATTGACAACATATCAGTAATAATAGCAGCATAATGATGATGATGATGATGTCATCTTTACACTGACTACAATATTGACAACATATCAGTAATGATAGCTACATAATGATGATGATGTCATCTTTACACTGACTACAATATTGACAACATATCAGTAATGATAGCTACATAATGATGATGATGATGATGTCATCTTTACACTGACTACAATATTGACAACATATCAGTAATGATAGCAGCATAATGATGATGACGATGATGTCATCTTTACACTGACTACAATATTGACAACATATCAGTAATGATAGCAGCATAATGATGACGATGATGATGTCATCTTTACACTGACTACAATATTGACAACATATCAGTAATGATAGCTACATAATGATGATGATGATGATGTCATCTTTACACTGACTACAATATTGACAACATATCAGTAATGATAGCTACATAATGATGATGATGATGTCATCTTTACACTGACTACAATATTGACAACATATCAGTAATGATAGCTACATAATGATGATGATGATGTCATCTTTACACTGACTACAATATTGACAACATATCAGTTATGATAGCAGCATAATGATGATGATGATGATGTCATCTTTACACTGACTACAACGATGACAACATATCAGTAATGATAGCAGCATAATGATGATGATGTCATCTTTACACTGACTACAATATTGACAACATATCAGTAATGATAGCAGCATAATGATGATGATGTCATCTTTACACTGACTACAATATTGACAACATATCAGTAATGATAGCTACATAATGATGACGATGTCATCTTTACACTGACTACAATATTGACAACATATCAGTAATGATAGCTACATAATGATGATGATGTCATCTTTACACTGACTACAATGATGACAACATATCAGTAATGATAGCAGCATAATGATGATGATGATGATGATGTCATCTTTACACTGACTACAATATTGACAACATATCAGTAATGATAGCTACATAATGATGATGATGATGATGTCATCTTTACACTGACTACAATATTGACAACATATCAGTAATGATAGCTACATAATGATGATGACGATGTCATCTTTACACTGACTACAATGATGACAACATATCAGTAATGATAGCAGCATAATGATGATGATGTCATCTTTACACTGACTACAATATTGACAACATATCAGTAATGATAGCTACATAATGATGATGATGATGATGTCATCTTTACACTGACTACAATATTGACAACATATCAGTAATGATAGCTACATAATGATGATGATGATGTCATCTTTACACTGACTACAATATTGACAACATATCAGTAATGATAGCTACATAATGATGATGATGATGTCATCTTTACACTGACTACATTATTGACAACATATCAGTAATGATAGCAGCATAATGATGATGATGATGATGTCATCTTTACACTGACTACAATATTGACAACATATCAGTAATGATAGCTACATAATGATGACGATGTCATCTTTACACTGACTACAATATTGACAACATATCAGTAATGATAGCTACATAATGATGATGACGATGTCATCTTTACACTGACTACAATATTGACAACATATCAGTAATGATAGCTACATAATGATGATGATGATGATGTCATCTTTACACTGACTACAATATTGACAACATATCAGTAATGATAGCAGCATAATGATGATGATGATGATGTCATCTTTACACTGACTACAATATTGACAACATATCAGTAATGATAGCAGCATAATGATGATGATGATGATGTCATCTTTACACTGACTACAACGATGACAACATATCAGTAATGATAGCAGCATAATGATGATGATGTCATCTTTACACTGACTACAATATTGACAACATATCAGTAATGATAGCAGCATAATGATGATGATGTCATCTTTACACTGACTACAATATTGACAACATATCAGTAATGATAGCTACATAATGATGACGATGTCATCTTTACACTGACTACAATATTGACAACATATCAGTAATGATAGCTACATAATGATGATGATGTCATCTTTACACTGACTACAATGATGACAACATATCAGTAATGATAGCAGCATAATGATGATGATGATGATGATGTCATCTTTACACTGACTACAATATTGACAACATATCAGTAATGATAGCTACATAATGATGATGATGATGTCATCTTTACACTGACTACAATATTAAAAACATATCAGTAATGATAGCTACATAATGATGATGATGATGTCATCTTTACACTGACTACAATATTGACAACATATCAGTAATGATAGCTACATAATGATGATGATGATGATGTCATCTTTACACTGACTACAATATTGACAACATATCAGTAATGATAGCAGCATAATGATGATGATGTCATCTTTACACTGACTACAATATTGACAACATATCAGTAATGATAGCAGCATAATGATGATGATGTCATCTTTACACTGACTACAATATTGACAACATATCAGTAATGATAGCTACATAATGATGATGATGATGTCATCTTTACACTGACTACAATATTGACAACATATCAGTAATGATAGCTACATAATGATGATGATGATGATGTCATCTTTACACTGACTACAATATTGACAACATATCAGTAATGATAGCTACATAATGATGATGATGTCATCTTTACACTGACTACAATATTGACAACATATCAGTAATGATAGCTACATAATGATGATGACGATGTCATCTTTACACTGACTACAATATTGACAACATATCAGTAATGATAGCAGCATGATGATGATGATGTCATCTTTACACTGACTACAATATTGACAACATATCAGTAATGATAGCAGCATAATGATGATGATGTCATCTTTACACTGACTACAATATTGACAACATATCAGTAATGATAGCTACATAATGATGACGATGTCATCTTTACACTGACTACAATATTGACAACATATCAGTAATGATAGCTACATAATGATGATGACGATGTCATCTTTACACTGACTACAATATTGACAACATATCAGTAATGATAGCAGCATAATGATGATGATGATGATGTCATCTTTACACTGACTACAATATTGACAACATATCAGTAATGATAGCTACATAATGATGATGATGATGTCATCTTTACACTGACTACAATATTGACAACATATCAGTAATGATAGCAGCATAATGATGATGATGTCATCTTTACACTGACTACAATATTGACAACATATCAGTAATGATAGCTACATAATGATGACGATGTCATCTTTACACTGACTACAATATTGACAACATATCAGTAATGATAGCTACATAATGATGATGACGATGTCATCTTTACACTGACTACAATATTGACAACATATCAGTAATGATAGCTACATAATGATGATAATGTCAGCTTTACACTGACTACAATATTGACAACATATCAGTAATGATAGCTACATAATGATGATGATGTCATCTTTACACTGACTACAATATTGACAACATATCAGTAATGATAGCAGCATAATGATGATGATGATGATGTCATCTTTACACTGACTACAATATTGACAACATATCAGTAATGATAGCTACATAATGATGATGATGTCATCTTTACACTGACTACAATATTGACAACATATCAGTAATGATAGCTACATAATGATGATGATGATGATGTCATCTTTACACTGACTACAATATTGACAACATATCAGTAATGATAGCAGCATAATGATGATGACGATGATGTCATCTTTACACTGACTACAATATTGACAACATATCAGTAATGATAGCAGCATAATGATGACGATGATGATGTCATCTTTACACTGACTACAATATTGACAACATATCAGTAATGATAGCTACATAATGATGATGATGATGATGTCATCTTTACACTGACTACAATATTGACAACATATCAGTAATGATAGCTACATAATGATGATGATGATGTCATCTTTACACTGACTACAATATTGACAACATATCAGTAATGATAGCTACATAATGATGATGATGATGTCATCTTTACACTGACTACAATATTGACAACATATCAGTAATGATAGCAGCATAATGATGATGATGATGATGTCATCTTTACACTGACTACAATATTGACAACATATCAGTAATGATAGCAGCATAATGATGATGATGATGATGTCATCTTTACACTGACTACAACGATGACAACATATCAGTAATGATAGCAGCATAATGATGATGATGTCATCTTTACACTGACTACAATATTGACAACATATCAGTAATGATAGCAGCATAATGATGATGATGTCATCTTTACACTGACTACAATATTGACAACATATCAGTAATGATAGCTACATAATGATGACGATGTCATCTTTACACTGACTACAATATTGACAACATATCAGTAATGATAGCTACATAATGATGATGATGTCATCTTTACACTGACTACAATGATGACAACATATCAGTAATGATAGCAGCATAATGATGATGATGATGATGATGTCATCTTTACACTGACTACAATATTGACAACATATCAGTAATGATAGCTACATAATGATGATGATGATGATGTCATCTTTACACTGACTACAATATTGACAACATATCAGTAATGATAGCTACATAATGATGATGACGATGTCATCTTTACACTGACTACAATGATGACAACATATCAGTAATGATAGCAGCATAATGATGATGATGTCATCTTTACACTGACTACAATATTGACAACATATCAGTAATGATAGCTACATAATGATGATGATGATGATGTCATCTTTACACTGACTACAATATTGACAACCTATCAGTAATGATAGCTACATAATGATGATGATGATGTCATCTTTACACTGACTACAATATTGACAACATATCAGTAATGATAGCTACATAATGATGACGACGATGTCATCTTTACACTGACTACAATATTGACAACATATCAGTAATGATAGCAGCATAATGATGATGATGATGATGTCATCTTTACACTGACTACAATATTGACAACATATCAGTAATGATAGCTACATAATGATGATGATGATGTCATCTTTACACTGACTACAATATTGACAACATATCAGTAATGATAGCAGCATAATGATGATGATGTCATCTTTACACTGACTACAATATTGACAACATATCAGTAAGGATAGCTACATAATGATGACGATGTCATCTTTACACTGACTACAATATTGACAACATATCAGTAATGATAGCTACATAATGATGATGACGATGTCATCTTTACACTGACTACAATATTGACAACATATCAGTAATGATAGCTACATAATGATGATAATGTCAGCTTTACACTGACTACAATATTGACAACATATCAGTAATGATAGCTACATAATGATGATGATGTCATCTTTACACTGACTACAATATTGACAACATATCAGTAATAATAGCAGCATAATGATGATGATGATGATGTCATCTTTACACTGACTACAATATTGACAACATATCAGTAATGATAGCTACATAATGATGATGATGTCATCTTTACACTGACTACAATATTGACAACATATCAGTAATGATAGCTACATAATGATGATGATGATGATGTCATCTTTACACTGACTACAATATTGACAACATATCAGTAATGATAGCAGCATAATGATGATGACGATGATGTCATCTTTACACTGACTACAATATTGACAACATATCAGTAATGATAGCAGCATAATGATGACGATGATGATGTCATCTTTACACTGACTACAATATTGACAACATATCAGTAATGATAGCTACATAATGATGATGATGATGATGTCATCTTTACACTGACTACAATATTGACAACATATCAGTAATGATAGCTACATAATGATGATGATGATGTCATCTTTACACTGACTACAATATTGACAACATATCAGTAATGATAGCTACATAATGATGATGATGATGTCATCTTTACACTGACTACAATATTGACAACATATCAGTTATGATAGCAGCATAATGATGATGATGATGATGTCATCTTTACACTGACTACAACGATGACAACATATCAGTAATGATAGCAGCATAATGATGATGATGTCATCTTTACACTGACTACAATATTGACAACATATCAGTAATGATAGCAGCATAATGATGATGATGTCATCTTTACACTGACTACAATATTGACAACATATCAGTAATGATAGCTACATAATGATGACGATGTCATCTTTACACTGACTACAATATTGACAACATATCAGTAATGATAGCTACATAATGATGATGATGTCATCTTTACACTGACTACAATGATGACAACATATCAGTAATGATAGCAGCATAATGATGATGATGATGATGATGTCATCTTTACACTGACTACAATATTGACAACATATCAGTAATGATAGCTACATAATGATGATGATGATGATGTCATCTTTACACTGACTACAATATTGACAACATATCAGTAATGATAGCTACATAATGATGATGACGATGTCATCTTTACACTGACTACAATGATGACAACATATCAGTAATGATAGCAGCATAATGATGATGATGTCATCTTTACACTGACTACAATATTGACAACATATCAGTTATGATAGCTACATAATGATGATGATGATGATGTCATCTTTACACTGACTACAATATTGACAACATATCAGTAATGATAGCTACATAATGATGATGATGATGTCATCTTTACACTGACTACAATATTGACAACATATCAGTAATGATAGCTACATAATGATGATGATGATGTCATCTTTACACTGACTACATTATTGACAACATATCAGTAATGATAGCAGCATAATGATGATGATGATGATGTCATCTTTACACTGACTACAATATTGACAACATATCAGTAATGATAGCTACATAATGATGACGATGTCATCTTTACACTGACTACAATATTGACAACATATCAGTAATGATAGCTACATAATGATGATGACGATGTCATCTTTACACTGACTACAATATTGACAACATATCAGTAATGATAGCTACATAATGATGATGATGATGATGTCATCTTTACACTGACTACAATATTGACAACATATCAGTAATGATAGCAGCATAATGATGATGATGATGATGTCATCTTTACACTGACTACAATATTGACAACATATCAGTAATGATAGCAGCATAATGATGATGATGATGATGTCATCTTTACACTGACTACAACGATGACAACATATCAGTAATGATAGCAGCATAATGATGATGATGTCATCTTTACACTGACTACAATGATGACAACATATCAGTAATGATAGCAGCATAATGATGATGATGTCATCTTTACACTGACTACAATATTGACAACATATCAGTAATGATAGCTACATAATGATGATGATGTCATCTTTACACTGACTACAATATTGACAACATATCAGTAATGATAGCTACATAATGATAATGATGATGTCATCTTTACACTGACTACAATATTGACAACATATCAGTAATGATAGCTACATGATGATGATGATGATGATGTCATCTTTACACTGACTACAATATTGACAACATATCAGTAATGATAGCTACATAATGATGATGATGATGTCATCTTTACACTGACTACAATATTGACAACATATCAGTAATGATAGCTACATAATGATGATGATGATGATGTCATCTTTACACTGACTACAATATTGACAACATATCAGTAATGATAGCAGCATAATGATGATGATGATGATGTCATCTTTACACTGACTACAACGATGACAACATATCAGTAATGATAGCAGCATAATGATGATGATGTCATCTTTACACTGACTACAATATTGACAACATATCAGTAATGATAGCAGCATAATGATGATGATGTCATCTTTACACTGACTACAATATTGACAACATATCAGTAATGATAGCTACATAATGATGACGATGTCATCTTTACACTGACTACAATATTGACAACATATCAGTAATGATAGCTACATAATGATGATGATGATGTCATCTTTACACTGACTACAATATTGACAACATATCAGTAATGATAGCTACATAATGATGATGATGATGTCATCTTTACACTGACTACAATATTGACAACATATCAGTAATGATAGCAGCATAATGATGATGATGTCATCTTTACACTGACTACAATATTGACAACATATCAGTAATGATAGCTACATAATGATGACGATGTCATCTTTACACTGACTACAATATTGACAACATATCAGTAATGATAGCTACATAATGATGACGATGTCATCTTTACACTGACTACAATATTGACAACATATCAGTAATGATAGCTACATAATGATGATGACGATGTCATCTTTACACTGACTACAATATTGACAACATATCAGTAATGATAGCTACATAATGATGATGATGTCAGCTTTACACTGACTACAATATTGACAACATATCAGTAATGATAGCTACATAATGATGATGATGTCATCTTTACACTGACTACAATATTGACAACATATCAGTAATGATAGCTACATAATGATGATGATGATGTCATCTTTACACTGACTACAATATTGACAACATATCAGTAATGATAGCTACATAATGATGATGATGATGTCATCTTTACACTGACTACAATATTGACAACATATCAGTAATGATAGCAGCATAATGATGATGATGTCATCTTTACACTGACTACAATATTGACAACATATCAGTAATGATAGCTACATAATGATGACGATGTCATCTTTACACTGACTACAATATTGACAACATATCAGTAATGATAGCTACATAATGATGATGACGATGTCATCTTTACACTGACTACAATATTGACAACATATCAGTAATGATAGCTACATAATGATGATGATGTCAGCTTTACACTGACTACAATATTGACAACATATCAGTAATGATAGCTACATAATGATGATGATGTCATCTTTACACTGACTACAATATTGACAACATATCAGTAATGATAGCTACATAATGATGATGATGATGTCATCTTTACACTGACTACAATATTGACAACATATCAGTAATGATAGCTACATAATGATGATGATGATGATGTCATCTTTACACTGACTACAATATTGACAACATATCAGTAATGATAGCAGCATAATGATGATGATGATGATGTCATCTTTACACTGACTACAACGATGACAACATATCAGTAATGATAGCAGCATAATGATGATGATGTCATCTTTACACTGACTACAATATTGACAACATATCAGTAATGATAGCAGCATAATGATGACGATGTCATCTTTACACTGACTACAATATTGACAACATATCAGTAATGATAGCTACATAATGATGACGATGTCATCTTTACACTGACTACAATATTGACAACATATCAGTAATGATAGCTACATAATGATGATGATGTCATCTTTACACTGACTACAATGATGACAACATATCAGTAATGATAGCAGCATAATGATGATGATGATGATGATGTCATCTTTACACTGACTACAATATTGACAACATATCAGTAATGATAGCTACATAATGATGATGATGATGTCATCTTTACACTGACTACAATATTAAAAACATATCAGTAATGATAGCTACATAATGATGATGATGATGTCATCTTTACACTGACTACAATATTGACAACATATCAGTAATGATAGCAGCATAATGATGATGATGATGATGTCATCTTTACACTGACTACAACGATGACAACATATCAGTAATGATAGCAGCATAATGATGATGATGTCATCTTTACACTGACTACAATGATGACAACATATCAGTAATGATAGCAGCATAATGATGATGATGTCATCTTTACACTGACTACAATATTGACAACATATCAGTAATGATAGCTACATAATGATGATGATGATGTCATCTTTACACTGACTACAATATTGACAACATATCAGTAATGATAGCTACATGATGATGATGATGATGATGTCATCTTTACACTGACTACAATATTGACAACATATCAGTAATGATAGCTACATAATGATGATGATGATGTCATCTTTACACTGACTACAATATTGACAACATATCAGTAATGATAGCTACATAATGATGATGATGTCATCTTTACACTGACTACAATATTGACAACATATCAGTAATGATAGCTACATAATGATGATGATGATGTCATCTTTACACTGACTACAATATTGACAACATATCAGTAATGATAGCTACATGATGATGATGATGATGATGTCATCTTTACACTGACTACAATATTGACAACATATCAGTAATGATAGCTACATAATGATGATGATGATGTCATGTTTACACTGACTACAATATTGACAACATATCAGTAATGATAGCTACATAATGATGATGATGATGATGTCATCTTTACACTGACTACAATATTGACAACATATCAGTAATGATAGCAGCATAATGATGATGATGATGATGTCATCTTTACACTGACTACAACGATGACAACATATCAGTAATGATAGCAGCATAATGATGATGATGTCATCTTTACACTGACTACAATATTGACAACATATCAGTAATGATAGCAGCATAATGATGATGATGTCATCTTTACACTGACTACAATATTGACAACATATCAGTAATGATAGCTACATAATGATGACGATGTCATCTTTACACTGACTACAATATTGACAACATATCAGTAATGATAGCTACATAATGATGATGATGATGTCATCTTTACACTGACTACAATATTGACAACATATCAGTAATGATAGCTACATAATGATGATGATGATGTCATCTTTACACTGACTACAATATTGACAACATATCAGTAATGATAGCAGCATAATGATGATGATGTCATCTTTACACTGACTACAATATTGACAACATATCAGTAATGATAGCTACATAATGATGATGACGATGTCATCTTTACACTGACTACAATATTGACAACATATCAGTAATGATAGCTACATAATGATGATGATGTCAGCTTTACACTGACTACAATATTGACAACATATCAGTAATGATAGCTACATAATGATGATGATGTCATCTTTACACTGACTACAATATTGACAACATATCAGTAATGATAGCTACATAATGATGATGATGATGTCATCTTTACACTGACTACAATATTGACAACATATCAGTAATGATAGCTACATAATGATGATGATGATGATGTCATCTTTACACTGACTACAATATTGACAACATATCAGTAATGATAGCAGCATAATGATGATGATGATGATGTCATCTTTACACTGACTACAACGATGACAACATATCAGTAATGATAGCAGCATAATGATGATGATGTCATCTTTACACTGACTACAATATTGACAACATATCAGTAATGATAGCAGCATAATGATGATGATGTCATCTTTACACTGACTACAATATTGACAACATATCAGTAATGATAGCTACATAATGATGACGATGTCATCTTTACACTGACTACAATATTGACAACATATCAGTAATGATAGCTACATAATGATGATGATGTCATCTTTACACTGACTACAATGATGACAACATATCAGTAATGATAGCAGCATAATGATGATGATGATGATGATGTCATCTTTACACTGACTACAATATTGACAACATATCAGTAATGATAGCTACATAATGATGATGATGATGTCATCTTTACACTGACTACAATATTAAAAACATATCAGTAATGATAGCTACATAATGATGATGATGATGTCATCTTTACACTGACTACAATATTGACAACATATCAGTAATGATAGCAGCATAATGATGATGATGATGATGTCATCTTTACACTGACTACAACGATGACAACATATCAGTAATGATAGCAGCATAATGATGATGATGTCATCTTTACACTGACTACAATATTGACAACATATCAGTAATGATAGCTACATGATGATGATGATGATGATGTCATCTTTACACTGACTACAATATTGACAACATATCAGTAATGATAGCTACATAATGATGATGATGATGTCATGTTTACACTGACTACAATATTGACAACATATCAGTAATGATAGCTACATAATGATGATGATGATGATGTCATCTTTACACTGACTACAATATTGACAACATATCAGTAATGATAGCAGCATAATGATGATGATGATGATGTCATCTTTACACTGACTACAACGATGACAACATATCAGTAATGATAGCAGCATAATGATGATGATGTCATCTTTACACTGACTACAATATTGACAACATATCAGTAATGATAGCAGCATAATGATGATGATGTCATCTTTACACTGACTACAATATTGACAACATATCAGTAATGATAGCTACATAATGATGACGATGTCATCTTTACACTGACTACAATATTGACAACATATCAGTAATGATAGCTACATAATGATGATGATGATGTCATCTTTACACTGACTACAATATTGACAACATATCAGTAATGATAGCTACATAATGATGATGATGATGTCATCTTTACACTGACTACAATATTGACAACATATCAGTAATGATAGCAGCATAATGATGATGATGTCATCTTTACACTGACTACAATATTGACAACATATCAGTAATGATAGCTACATAATGATGACGATGTCATCTTTACACTGACTACAATATTGACAACATATCAGTAATGATAGCTACATAATGATGATGACGATGTCATCTTTACACTGACTACAATATTGACAACATATCAGTAATGATAGCTACATAATGATGATGATGTCAGCTTTACACTGACTACAATATTGACAACATATCAGTAATGATAGCTACATAATGATGATGATGTCATCTTTACACTGACTACAATATTGACGACATATCAGTAATGATAGCTACATAATGATGATGATGATGTCATCTTTACACTGACTACAATATTGACAACATATCAGTAATGATAGCTACATAATGATGATGATGATGATGTCATCTTTACACTGACTACAATATTGACAACATATCAGTAATGATAGCAGCATAATGATGATGATGATGATGTCATCTTTACACTGACTACAACGATGACAACATATCAGTAATGATAGCAGCATAATGATGATGATGTCATCTTTACACTGACTACAATATTGACAACATATCAGTAATGATAGCAGCATAATGATGATGATGTCATCTTTACACTGACTACAATATTGACAACATATCAGTAATGATAGCTACATAATGATGACGATGTCATCTTTACACTGACTACAATATTGACAACATATCAGTAATGATAGCTACATAATGATGATGATGTCATCTTTACACTGACTACAATGATGACAACATATCAGTAATGATAGCAGCATAATGATGATGATGATGATGATGTCATCTTTACACTGACTACAATATTGACAACATATCAGTAATGATAGCTACATAATGATGATGATGATGTCATCTTTACACTGACTACAATATTGACAACATATCAGTAATGATAGCTACATAATGATGATGATGATGTCATCTTTACACTGACTACAATATTGACAACATATCAGTAATGATAGCAGCATAATGATGATGATGATGATGTCATCTTTACACTGACTACAATATTGACAACATATCAGTAATGATAGCTACATAATGATGATGATGATGTCATCTTTACACTGACTACAATGATGACAACATATCAGTAATGATAGCAGCATAATGATGATGATGATGATGTCATCTTTACACTGACTACAATATTGACAACATATCAGTAATGATAGCTACATAATGATGACGATGTCATCTTTACACTGACTACAATATTGACAACATATCAGTAATGATAGCTACATAATGATGATGATGATGTCATCTTTACACTGACTACAATATTGACAACATATCAGTAATGATAGCAGCATAATGATGACGATGTCATCTTTACACTGACTACAATATTGACAACATATCAGTAATGATAGCAGCATAATGATGATGATGTCATCTTTACACTGACTACAATATTGACAACATATCAGTAATGATAGCTACATAATGATGACGATGTCATCTTTACACTGACTACAATATTGACAACATATCAGTAATGATAGCTACATAATGATGACGATGTCATCTTTACACTGACTACAATATTGACAACATATCAGTAATGATAGCTACATGATGATGATGATGATGATGTCATCTTTACACTGACTACAATATTGACAACATATCAGTAATGATAGCTACATAATGATGATGACGATGTCATCTTTACACTGACTACAATATTGACAACATATCAGTAATGATAGCTACATAATGATGATGATGATGTCATCTTTACACTGACTACAATATTGACAACATATCAGTAATGATAGCTACATAATGATGATGATGATGTCATCTTTACACTGACTACAATATTGACAACATATCAGTAATGATAGCTACATAATGATGATGATGATGTCATCTTTACACTGACTACAATATTGACAACATATCAGTAATGATAGCTACATAATGATGATGTTGATGATGTCATCTTTACACTGACTACAATATTGACAACATATCAGTAATGATAGCAGCATAATGATGATGATGATGATGTCATCTTTACACTGACTACAATATTGACAACATATCAGTAATGATAGCAGCATAATGATGATGATGTCATCTTTACACTGACTACAATATTGACAACATATCAGTAATGATAGCTACATAATGATGACGATGTCATCTTTACACTGACTACAATATTGACAACATATCAGTAATGATAGCTACATAATGATGATGATGTCAACTTTACACTGACTACAATGATGACAACATATCAGTAATGATAGCAGCATAATGATGATGATGATGATGATGTCATCTTTACACTGACTACAATATTGACAACATATCAGTAATGATAGCTACATAATGATGATGATGATGTCATCTTTACACTGACTACAATATTGACAACATATCAGTAATGATAGCTACATAATGATGACGATGATGTCATCTTTACACTGACTACAATATTGACAACATATCAGTAATGATAGCAGCATAATGATGATGATGTCATCTTTACACTGACTACAATATTGACAACATATCAGTAATGATAGCTACATAATGATGACGATGTCATCTTTACACTGACTACAATATTGACAACATATCAGTAATGATAGCTACATAATGATGATGACGATGTCATCTTTACACTGACTACAATATTGACAACATATCAGTAATGATAGCTACATAATGATGATGATGTCAGCTTTACACTGACTACAATATTGACAACATATCAGTAATGATAGCTACATAATGATGATGATGTCATCTTTACACTGACTACAATATTGACAACATATCAGTAATGATAGCTACATAATGATGATGATGATGTCATCTTTACACTGACTACAATATTGACAACATATCAGTAATGATAGCTACATAATGATGATGATGATGATGTCATCTTTACACTGACTACAATATTGACAACATATCAGTAATGATAGCAGCATAATGATGATGATGATGATGTCATCTTTACACTGACTACAATATTGACAACATATCAGTAATGATAGCAGCATAATGATGATGATGTCATCTTTACACTGACTACAATATTGACAACATATCAGTAATGATAGCAGCATAATGATGATGATGTCATCTTTACACTGACTACAATATTGACAACATATCAGTAATGATAGCTACATAATGATTACGATGTCATCTTTACACTGACTACAATATTGACAACATATCAGTAATGATAGCTACATAATGATGATGATGTCATCTTTACACTGACTACAATGATGACAACATATCAGTAATGATAGCAGCATAATGATGATGATGATGATGATGTCATCTTTACACTGACTACAATATTGACAACATATCAGTAATGATAGCAGCATAATGATGATGATGTCATCTTTACACTGACTACAATATTGACAACATATCAGTAATGATAGCTACATAATGATGATGATGTCATCTTTACACTGACTACAATATTGACAACATATCAGTAATGATAGCAGCATAATGATGATGATGTCATCTTTACACTGACTACAATATTGACAACATATCAGTAATGATAGCAGCATAATGATGATGATGTCATCTTTACACTGACTACAATATTGACAACATATCAGTAATGATAGCTACATAATGATGACGATGTCATCTTTACACTGACTACAATATTGACAACATATCAGTAATGATAGCTACATAATGATGACGATGTCATCTTTACACTGACTACAATATTGACAACATATCAGTAATGATAGCTACATAATGATGACGATGTCATCTTTACACTGACTACAATGATGACAACATATCAGTAATGATAGCTACATAATGATGACGATGTCATCTTTACACTGACTACAATGATGACAACATATCAGTAATGATAGCAGCATAATGATGATGATGATGATGTCAGCTTTACACTGACTACAATATTGACAACATATCAGTAATGATAGCTACATAATGATGACGATGTCATCTTTACACTGACTACAATGATGACAACATATCAGTAATGATAGCAGCATAATGATGATGATGATGATGTCAGCTTTACACTGACTACAATATTGACAACATATCAGTAATGATAGCTACATAATGATGACGATGTCATCTTTACACTGACTACAATATTGACAACATATCAGTAATGATAGCTACATAATGATGATGATGATGATGTCATCTTTACACTGACTACAATATTGACAACATATCAGTAATGATAGCTACATAATGATGACGATGATGATGTCATCTTTACACTGACTACAATATTGACAACATATCAGTAATGATAGCAGCATAATGATGATGATGTCATCTTTACACTGACTACAATATTGACAACATATCAGTAATGATAGCAGCATAATGATAATGATGATGATGTCAGCTTTACACTGACTACAATATTGACAACATATCAGTAATGATAGCTACATAATGATGATGATGATGTCATCTTTACACTGACTACAATATTGACAACATATCAGTAATGATAGCAGCATAATGATGATGATGATGATGTCATCTTTACACTGACTACAATATTGACAACATATCAGTAATGATAGCAGCATAATGATGATGATGATGATGTCATCTTTACACTGACTACAATATTGACAACATATCAGTAATGATAGCTACATAATGATGATGATGATGATGTCATCTTTACACTGACTACAATATTGACAACATATCAGTAATGATAGCAGCATAATGATGATGATGTCATCTTTACACTGACTACAATATTGACAACATATCAGTAATGATAGCTACATAATGATGACGATGTCATCTTTACACTGACTACAATATTGACAACATATCAGTAATGATAGCTACATAATGATGATGATGATGTCATCTTTACACTGACTACAATATTGACAACATATCAGTAATGATAGCTACATAATGATGATAATGTCAGCTTTACACTGACTACAATATTGACAACATATCAGTAATGATAGCAGCATAATGATGATGATGATGATGTCATCTTTACACTGACTACAATATTGACAACATATCAGTAATGATAGCTACATAATGATGATAATGTCAGCTTTACACTGACTACAATATTGACAACATATCAGTAATGATAGCTACATAATGATGATGATGTCATCTTTACACTGACTACAATATTGACAACATATCAGTAATGATAGCAGCATAATGATGATGATGATGATGATGTCATCTTTACACTGACTACAATATTGACAACATATCAGTAATGATAGCTACATAATGATGATAATGTCAGCTTTACACTGACTACAATATTGACAACATATCAGTAATGATAGCTACATAATGATGATGATGTCATCTTTACACTGACTACAATATTGACAACATATCAGTAATGATAGCTACATAATGATGATGATGATGTCATCTTTACACTGACTACAATATTGACAACATATCAGTAATGATAGCTACATAATGATGATGATGATGATGTCATCTTTACACTGACTACAATATTGACAACATATCAGTAATGATAGCAGCATAATGATGATGATGATGATGTCATCTTTACACTGACTACAACGATGACAACATATCAGTAATGATAGCAGCATAATGATGATGATGTCATCTTTACACTGACTACAATATTGACAACATATCAGTAATGATAGCAGCATAATGATGATGATGTCATCTTTACACTGACTACAATATTGACAACATATCAGTAATGATAGCAGCATAATGATGATGATGTCATCTTTACACTGACTACAATATTGACAACATATCAGTAATGATAGCTACATAATGATTACGATGTCATCTTTACACTGACTACAATATTGACAACATATCAGTAATGATAGCTACATAATGATGATGATGTCATCTTTACACTGACTACAATGATGACAACATATCAGTAATGATAGCAGCATAATGATGATGATGATGATGATGTCATCTTTACACTGACTACAATATTGACAACATATCAGTAATGATAGCAGCATAATGATGATGATGTCATCTTTACACTGACTACAATATTGACAACATATCAGTAATGATAGCTACATAATGATGATGATGTCATCTTTACACTGACTACAATATTGACAACATATCAGTAATGATAGCAGCATAATGATGATGATGATGATGTCATCTTTACACTGACTACAATATTGACAACATATCAGTAATGATAGCAGCATAATGATGATGATGTCATCTTTACACTGACTACAATATTGACAACATATCAGTAATGATAGCTACATAATGATGACGATGTCATCTTTACACTGACTACAATATTGACAACATATCAGTAATGATAGCTACATAATGATGACGATGTCATCTTTACACTGACTACAATATTGACAACATATCAGTAATGATAGCTACATAATGATGACGATGTCATCTTTACACTGACTACAATGATGACAACATATCAGTAATGATAGCTACATAATGATGACGATGTCATCTTTACACTGACTACAATGATGACAACATATCAGTAATGATAGCAGCATAATGATGATGATGATGATGTCAGCTTTACACTGACTACAATATTGACAACATATCAGTAATGATAGCTACATAATGATGACGATGTCATCTTTACACTGACTACAATGATGACAACATATCAGTAATGATAGCAGCATAATGATGATGATGATGATGTCAGCTTTACACTGACTACAATATTGACAACATATCAGTAATGATAGCTACATAATGATGACGATGTCATCTTTACACTGACTACAATATTGACAACATATCAGTAATGATAGCTACATAATGATGATGATGATGATGTCATCTTTACACTGACTACAATATTGACAACATATCAGTAATGATAGCTACATAATGATGACGATGATGATGTCATCTTTACACTGACTACAATATTGACAACATATCAGTAATGATAGCAGCATAATGATGATGATGTCATCTTTACACTGACTACAATATTGACAACATATCAGTAATGATAGCAGCATAATGATAATGATGATGATGTCAGCTTTACACTGACTACAATATTGACAACATATCAGTAATGATAGCTACATAATGATGATGATGATGTCATCTTTACACTGACTACAATATTGACAACATATCAGTAATGATAGCAGCATAATGATGATGATGATGATGTCATCTTTACACTGACTACAATATTGACAACATATCAGTAATGATAGCTACATAATGATGATGATGATGATGTCATCTTTACACTGACTACAATATTGACAACATATCAGTAATGATAGCAGCATAATGATGACGATGTCATCTTTACACTGACTACAATGTTGACAACATATCAGTAATGATAGCTACATAATGATGATGATGATGATGTCATCTTTACACTGACTACAATGATGACAACATATCAGTAATGATAGCAGCATAATGATGATGATGTCATCTTTACACTGACTACAATATTGACAACATATCAGTAATGATAGCTACATAATGATGATGATGATGTCATCTTTACACTGACTACAATATTGACAACATATCAGTAATGATAGCTACATAATGATGATGATGATGTCATCTTTACACTGACTACAATATTGACAACATATCAGTAATGATAGCTACATAATGATGATGATGATGTCATCTTTACACTGACTACAATATTGACAACATATCAGTAATGATAGCAGCATAATGATGATGATGATGATGTCATCTTTACACTGACTACAATATTGACAACATATCAGTAATGATAGCTACATAATGATGACGATGATGATGTCATCTTTACACTGACTACAATATTGACAACATATCAGTAATGATAGCAGCATAATGATGATGATGTCATCTTTACACTGACTACAATGATGATAACATATCAGTAATGATAGCAGCATAATGATGATGATGATGATGTCAGCTTTACACTGACTACAATATTGACAACATATCAGTAATGATAGCTACATAATGATGACGATGTCATCTTTACACTGACTACAATGATGACAACATATCAGTAATGATAGCAGCATAATGATGATGATGATGATGATGTCATCTTTACACTGACTACAATATTGACAACATATCAGTAATGATAGCTACATAATGATGATGATGTCATCTTTACACTGACTACAATATTGACAACATATCAGTAATGATAGCAGCATAATGATGATGATGTCATCTTTACACTGACTACAATATTGACAACATATCAGTAATGATAGCAGCATAATGATGATGATGTCATCTTTACACTGACTACAATATTGACAACATATCAGTAATGATAGCAGCATAATGATGACGATGTCATCTTTACACTGACTACAATATTGACAACATATCAGTAATGATAGCAGCATAATGATGATGATGTCATCTTTACACTGACTACAATATTGACAACATATCAGTAATGATAGCTACATAATGATGACGATGTCATCTTTACACTGACTACAATATTGACAACATATCAGTAATGATAGCTACATAATGATGATGATGATGTCATCTTTACACTGACTACAATATTGACAACATATCAGTAATGATAGCAGCATAATGATGATGATGTCATCTTTACACTGACTACAATATTGACAACATATCAGTAATGATAGCTACATAATGATGATGATGATGTCATCTTTACACTGACTACAATATTGACAACATATCAGTAATGATAGCTACATAATGATGATGATGATGATGTCATCTTTACACTGACTACAATATTGACAACATATCAGTAATGATAGCAGCATAATGATGACGATGTCATCTTTACACTGACTACAATGTTGACAACATATCAGTAATGATAGCTACATAATGATGATGATGATGATGTCATCTTTACACTGACTACAATGATGACAACATATCAGTAATGATAGCAGCATAATGATGATGATGTCATCTTTACACTGACTACAATATTGACAACATATCAGTAATGATAGCTACATAATGATGACGATGTCATCTTTACACTGACTACAATATTGACAACATATCAGTAATGATAGCTAAATAATGATGACGATGTCATCTTTACACTGACTACAATATTGACAACATATCAGTAATGATAGCTACATAATGATGACGATGTCATCTTTACACTGACTACAATGATGACAACATATCAGTAATGATAGCTACATAATGATGACGATGTAATCTTTACACTGACTACAATGATGACAACATATCAGTAATGATAGCAGCATAATGATGATGATGATGATGTCAGCTTTACAGTGACTACAATATTGACAACATATCAGTAATGATAGCTACATAATGATGACGATGTCATCTTTACACTGACTACAATATTGACAACATATCAGTAATGATAGCTACATAATGATGACGATGTCATCTTTACACTGACTACAATATTGACAACATATCTGTAATGATAGCTACATAATGATGACGATGTCATCTTTACACTGACTACAATATTGACAACATATCAGTAATGATAGCAGCATAATGATGACGATGTCATCTTTACACTGACTACAATGATGACAACATATCAGTAATGATAGCAGCATAATGATGATGATGTCATCTTTACACTGACTACAATGATGACAACATATCAGTAATGATAGCAGCATAATGATGACGATGTCATCTTTACACTGACTACAATGATGACAACATATCAGTAATGATAGCAGCATAATGATGATGATGATGATGTCATCTTTACACTGACTACAATATTGACAACATATCAGTAATGATAGCAGCATAATGATGATGATGATGATGTCATCTTTACACTGACTACAATATTGACAACATATCAGTAATGATAGCTACATGATGATGATGGTGATGATGTCATCTTTACACTGACTACAATATTGACAACATATCAGTAATGATAGCAGCATAATGATGATGATGATGTCATCTTTACACTGACTACAATATTGACAACATATCAGTAATGATAGCTACATGATGATGATGGTGATGATGTCATCTTTACACTGACTACAATATTGACAACATATCAGTAATGATAGCTACATAATGATGATGATGATGTCATCTTTACACTGACTACAATATTGACAACATATCAGTAATGATAGCAGCATAATGATGATGATGTCATCTTTACACTGACTACAATATTGACAACATATCAGTAATGATAGCTACATAATGATGATGATGATGATGTCATCTTTACACTGACTACAATATTGACAACATATCAGTAATGATAGCTACATAATGATGATGATGATGTCATCTTTACACTGACTACAATATTGACAACATATCAGTAATGATAGCTACATAATGATGATGATGATGATGTCATCTTTACACTGACTACAATATTGACAACATATCAGTAATGATAGCAGCATAATGATGACGATGTCATCTTTACACTGACTACAATGTTGACAACATATCAGTAATGATAGCTACATAATGATGATGATGATGATGTCATCTTTACACTGACTACAATGATGACAACATATCAGTAATGATAGCAGCATAATGATGATGATGTCATCTTTACACTGACTACAATATTGACAACATATCAGTAATGATAGCTACATAATGATGATGATGATGTCATCTTTACACTGACTACAATATTGACAACATATCAGTAATGATAGCTACATAATGATGATGATGATGTCATCTTTACACTGACTACAATATTGACAACATATCAGTAATGATAGCTACATAATGATGATGATGATGTCATCTTTACACTGACTACAATATTGACAACATATCAGTAATGATAGCAGCATAATGATGATGATGATGATGTCATCTTTACACTGACTACAATATTGACAACATATCAGTAATGATAGCTACATAATGATGACGATGATGATGTCATCTTTACACTGACTACAATATTGACAACATATCAGTAATGATAGCAGCATAATGATGACGATGTCATCTTTACACTGACTACAATGATGATAACATATCAGTAATGATAGCAGCATAATGATGATGATGATGATGTCAGCTTTACACTGACTACAATATTGACAACATATCAGTAATGATAGCTACATAATGATGACGATGTCATCTTTACACTGACTACAATGATGACAACATATCAGTAATGATAGCAGCATAATGATGATGATGATGATGATGTCATCTTTACACTGACTACAATATTGACAACATATCAGTAATGATAGCTACATAATGATGATGATGATGATGTCATCTTTACACTGACTACAATATTGACAACATATCAGTAATGATAGCTACATAATTATGATGATGTCATCTTTACACTGACTACAATATTGACAACATATCAGTAATGATAGCAGCATAATGATGATGATGTCATCTTTACACTGACTACAATATTGACAACATATCAGTAATGATAGCAGCATAATGATGATGATGTCATCTTTACACTGACTACAATATTGACAACATATCAGTAATGATAGCTACATAATGATGATGATGATGTCATCTTTACACTGACTACAATATTGACAACATATCAGTAATGATAGCAGCATAATGATGATGATGTCATCTTTACACTGACTACAATATTGACAACATATCAGTAATGATAGCTACATAATGATGACGATGTCATCTTTACACTGACTACAATATTGACAACATATCAGTAATGATAGCTACATAATGATGACGATGTCATCTTTACACTGACTACAATATTGACAACATATCAGTAATGATAGCTAAATAATGATGACGATGTCATCTTTACACTGACTACAATATTGACAACATATCAGTAATGATAGCTACATAATGATGACGATGTCATCTTTACACTGACTACAATGATGACAACATATCAGTAATGATAGCTACATAATGATGACGATGTAATCTTTACACTGACTACAATGATGACAACATATCAGTAATGATAGCAGCATAATGATGATGATGATGATGTCAGCTTTACAGTGACTACAATATTGACAACATATCAGTAATGATAGCTACATAATGATGACGATGTCATCTTTACACTGACTACAATATTGACAACATATCAGTAATGATAGCTACATAATGATGACGATGTCATCTTTACACTGACTACAATATTGACAACATATCTGTAATGATAGCTACATAATGATGACGATGTCATCTTTACACTGACTACAATATTGACAACATATCAGTAATGATAGCAGCATAATGATGACGATGTCATCTTTACACTGACTACAATGATGACAACATATCAGTAATGATAGCAGCATAATGATGATGATGTCATCTTTACACTGACTACAATGATGACAACATATCAGTAATGATAGCAGCATAATGATGACGATGTCATCTTTACACTGACTACAATGATGACAACATATCAGTAATGATAGCAGCATAATGATGATGATGATGATGTCATCTTTACACTGACTACAATATTGACAACATATCAGTAATGATAGCAGCATAATGATGATGATGATGATGTCATCTTTACACTGACTACAATATTGACAACATATCAGTAATGATAGCTACATGATGATGATGGTGATGATGTCATCTTTACACTGACTACAATATTGACAACATATCAGTAATGATAGCAGCATAATGATAATGATGATGTCATCTTTACACTGACTACAATATTGACAACATATCAGTAATGATAGCTACATGATGATGATGGTGATGATGTCATCTTTACACTGACTACAATATTGACAACATATCAGTAATGATAGCAGCATAATGATGACGATGTCATCTTTACACTGACTACAATGATGACAACATATCAGTAATGATAGCAGCATAATGATGATGATGATGATGTCATCTTTACACTGACTACAATATTGACAACATATCAGTAATGATAGCTACATAATGATGATGATGTCATCTTTACACTGACTACAATATTGACAACATATCAGTAATGATAGCAGCATAATGATGATGATGTCATCTTTACACTGACTACAATATTGACAACATATCAGTAATGATAGCAGCATAATGATGATGATGTCATCTTTACACTGACTACAATATTGACAACATATCAGTAATGATAGCAGCATAATGATGACGATGTCATCTTTACACTGACTACAATATTGACAACATATCAGTAATGATAGCAGCATAATGATGATGATGTCATCTTTACACTGACTACAATATTGACAACATATCAGTAATGATAGCTACATAATGATGACGATGTCATCTTTACACTGACTGCAATATTGACAACATATCAGTAATGATAGCTACATAATGATGACGATGTCATCTTTACACTGACTACAATATTGACAACATATCAGTAATGATAGCTACATAATGATGACGATGTCATCTTTACACTGACTACAATGATGACAACATATCAGTAATGATAGCTACATAATGATGACGATGTCATCTTTACACTGACTACAATGATGACAACATATCAGTAATGATAGCAGCATAATGATGATGATGATGATGTCAGCTTTACAGTGACTACAATATTGACAACATATCAGTAATGATAGCTACATAATGATGACGATGTCATCTTTACACTGACTACAATGATGACAACATATCAGTAATGATAGCAGCATAATGATGACGATGTCATCTTTACACTGACTACAATGATGACAACATATCAGTAATGATAGCAGCATAATGATGATGATGATGATGTCATCTTTACACTGACTACAATATTGACAACATATCAGTAATGATAGCAGCATAATGATGATGATGATGATGTCATCTTTACACTGACTACAATATTGACAACATATCAGTAATGATAGCAGCATAATGATGATGATGTCATCTTTACACTGACTACAATATTGACAACATATCAGTAATGATAGCTACATAATGATGATGATGATGATGTCATCTTTACACTGACTACAATATTGACAACATATCAGTAATGATAGCAGCATAATGATGATGATGATGATGTCATCTTTACACTGACTACAATATTGACAACATATCAGTAATGATAGCAGCATAATGATGATGATGATGATGTCATCTTTACACTGACTACAATATTGACAACATATCAGTAATGATAGCAGCATAATGATGATGATGTCATCTTTACACTGACTACAATATTGACAACATATCAGTAATGATAGCTACATAATGATGATGATGATGTCATCTTTACACTGACTACAATATTGACAACATATCAGTAATGATAGCTACATGATGATGATGATGATGATGTCATCTTTACACTGACTACAATATTGACAACATATCAGTAATGATAGCAGCATAATGATGATGGTGATGATGTCATCTTTACACTGACTACAATATTGACAACATATCAGTAATGATAGCTACATAATGATGATGACGATGTCATCTTTACACTGACTACAATATTGACAACATATCAGTAATGATAGCAGCATAATGATGATGATGATGATGTCATCTTTACACTGACTACAATATTGACAACATATCAGTAATGATAGCTACATAATGATGATGATGATGTCATCTTTACACTGACTACAATATTGACAACATATCAGTAATGATAGCTACATAATGATGATGATGATGTCATCTTTACACTGACTACAATATTGACAACATATCAGTAATGATAGCAGCATAATGATGATGATGTCATCTTTACACTGACTACAATATTGACAACATATCAGTAATGATAGCTACATAATGATGATGATGATGTCATCTTTACACTGACTACAATATTGACAACATATCAGTAATGATAGCAGCATAATGATGATGATGATGATGTCATCTTTACACTGACTACAATATTGACAACATATCAGTAATGATAGCAGCATAATGATGATGATGATGATGTCATCTTTACACTGACTACAATATTGACAACATATCAGTAATGATAGCAGCATAATGATGATGATGTCATCTTTACACTGACTACAATATTGACAACATATCAGTAATGATAGCTACATAATGATGATGATGATGTCATCTTTACACTGACTACAATATTGACAACATATCAGTAATGATAGCAGCATAATGATGATGATGATGATGTCATCTTTACACTGACTACAATATTGACAACATATCAGTAATGATAGCTACATAATGATGACGATGATGATGTCATCTTTACACTGACTACAATATTGACAACATATCAGTAATGATAGCAGCATAATGATGATGATGTCATCTTTACACTGACTACAATGATGACAACATATCAGTAATGATAGCTACATAATGATGACGATGATGATGTCATCTTTACACTGACTACAATATTGACAACATATTAGTAATGATAGCAGCATAATGATGATGATGTCATCTTTACACTGACTACAAAATTGACAACATATCAGTAATGATAGCAGCATAATGATGATGATGATGATGTCATCTTTACACTGATTACAATATTGACAACATATCAGTAATGATAGCAGCATAATGATGATGACGATGATGTCATCTTTACACTGACTACAATATTGACAACATATCAGTAATGATAGCAGCATAATGATGATGATGATGATGTCATCTTTACACTGACTACAATATTGACAACATATCAGTAATGATAGCAGCATAATGATGATGATGATGATGTCATCTTTACACTGACTACAATATTGACAACATATCAGTAATGATAGCAGCATAATGATGATGATGTCATCTTTACACTGACTACAATATTGACAACATATCAGTAATGATAGCTACATAATGATGATGATGATGTCATCTTTACACTGACTACAATATTGACAACATATCAGTAATGATAGCAGCATAATGATGATGATGATGATGTCATCTTTACACTGACTACAATATTGACAACATATCAGTAATGATAGCTACATAATGATGATGATGATGTCATCTTTACACTGACTACAATATTGACAACATATCAGTAATGATAGCTACATAATGATGATGATGATGTCATCTTTACACTGACTACAATATTGACAACATATCAGTAATGATAGCAGCATAATGATGATGATGTCATCTTTACACTGACTACAATATTGACAACATATCAGTAATGATAGCTACATAATGATGATGATGATGATGTCATCTTTACACTGACTACAATATTGACAACATATCAGTAATGATAGCAGCATAATGATGATGATGATGATGTCATCTTTACACTGACTACAATATTGACAACATATCAGTAATGATAGCAGCATAATGATGATGATGTCATCTTTACACTGACTACAATATTGACAACATATCAGTAATGATAGCTACATAATGATGATGATGATGTCATCTTTACACTGACTACAATATTGACAACATATCAGTAATGATAGCAGCATAATGATGATGATGATGATGTCATCTTTACACTGACTACAATATTGACAACATATCAGTAATGATAGCTACATAATGATGACGATGATGATGTCATCTTTACACTGACTACAATATTGACAACATATCAGTAATGATAGCAGCATAATGATGATGATGTCATCTTTACACTGACTACAATGATGACAACATATCAGTAATGATAGCTACATAATGATGACGATGATGATGTCATCTTTACACTGACTACAATATTGACAACATATTAGTAATGATAGCAGCATAATGATGATGATGTCATCTTTACACTGACTACAATATTGACAACATATCAGTAATGATAGCAGCATAATGATGATGATGATGATGTCATCTTTACACTGACTACAATATTGACAACATATCAGTAATGATAGCAGCATAATGATGATGACGATGATGTCATCTTTACACTGACTACAATATTGACAACATATCAGTAATGATAGCTACATGATGATGATGGTGATTAATGATCTTTTATTGAGACTATAACAATGACATTATACAGCAAACATGTGGGAAGTTGAGAGAACACAAGAGGACATGGTTTTAAGCTTTTCAAGTGTTCTCTAAGCATCCACACAAGCTATGGTGTACAAAGCAAACATAATGCTGTCTACCAGGGGCCGGTTGTATGAAGTCTGGATTAAATTATCCACTGAATACATGTAAAAATTATCCACTCTATAGAAATTCTTTAGAATTTATCAGCTGGAAAGGGATTTATCTGGTGGATAACGCTGTCGATGCTTCATAAGTGACCCTGGATACATCCCTATCCACCAGAAAAAATCTGAAGAAGCTCTTTAGTGTGGATAACTTGAATACAGATAAAAAACTTTGTACAACCAGCCCTTGGAGTATTGCTTTAACCTGCTAGCTGGTTTTACTTACAGTGCATCTAGAGTCCATCTGCTAACAATAGGTCTGTCAGCATCCACTGCTGCTGTAGCTATTACCAGGTCACTACCATCACTGTAGTTTGATTTACTCACAACACACATGGACTTGAAAACATTGCTCTCTGGCGTTCTGTATTTAAGAATGAGAAAACATTGGAATCAGAATGACTTAAAAAATATCAATCTGGGATGGATGCTCATGGTTGCTGTACACTTTATATGTCAAGTTCTTCATTGCTCAGGATAAGCCTCAATTGTAGGTGTATTAACAAAAGAGTCGAGACAAGATCATTGGTATTTATATTGTTTTTGGACTTGTGCATTCCCGCATGATGTACCTCGTACAAAACAATATATCACATACTATCTAGGCTTAGCCTGGGCAATAAAGAAGAAGAAATTGGACTGTTCAGCTGCATTGCCAGCACAGTCAACCTTGTGATGTTAGTAGTTAGCATATTGGACTAAAACATATGTTGGAATAGACTAGACATGGGCGAGAGCCCCACCAAGTGCATATAATATTTCCTTTAATTATTCTTTCTTACATAATATTAAGCACAGTACTCACACATGTCCACATTCCAGTGTGAAGTTTTGAAAGCTGCTACCTGACCAGCTGAATATCCTATGGAAAATATTTATTGTATTTTAGTTCAACAACACAAATTACATACTTTAGTTCAACAACACAATATAAGTACTTCTGTCACACAATGAAGGCCTAGGCCACTTGAGTCCCCACAAGCTCAACTAGTGGTAGGAGTGACATTGTATGACAAAGAAGGCCTGTAGCTTATTGACACAATAACTTTCATTGCAATGGCATCATATTTTACCTTGCAACAGAAGAAGTGAGTGATCCACCAACAAACAGAATTAGATGTGATGAAGATGGTAAAAAGTGAACCTTTTGGAACACCTCACCCTACAAACAAAATTAACATCAAGTACGTCATACTAAATACAAATTGAAATTCATTACTATCTTGTAACATGATAGTAAAAACTAAATGTGTGCAACAGTTGTCACTATTTGGTAGTAAATAGCACTAATTAAACAAAAGAAAACAATAGAATTAGCATAAAATAGCACTATTTAATGGTATTTATGTTGCACACTTTTAGTGCGTGCACTCTACCATGCACTTGGGAAATAGTTTGTTAGTTGTGGGATCTTATAATTGGTGAGTTGTGGGCTTCAGAGGTCTCAAAATAATATGATGCAAGAAGTTCCACATTATTCCGACTTATTTCTCGTCAACAACATTTAATATTAAAAAGTTTATTTATTCATTTTCAATTTAAGAACAAATGGATGCTGACCAGATATTCATTCTGAGTTTTTTGCTTACAAAATTTTAACATTAGTTCTCTTGACTCGGTGAATATGATTATGTCAATGTCAATTTTTGGGGATTAAAATTTGGTGGTAAAAAGTCAACTTATACACTGGATAATGCCACATTAAAAAGACTTGGATATAAGTTTACCTGTTGTGCAGTCCATGTATTAAGGACAGTCCAGTCCTGTCTGGGTGCTTTTATCCATAATACAATCCAGTGTGACAGACAGACAGCTAGGACTTCTCTTTTAGTATTACCTGGTACATTGTAGGTATACATACTGATTGACTGAACCTTACTGGAATCACTAGTAGGGTGCTGGACAAAAACAAAGAATCACTATTAAATACACTTTATTAAAGTCTTGATGTATTTAGCTGTTTAGCTAATAATTGTGGAGACAAATAAGAAACTGAAAGCTAATAAATTAAAACATGACATTGTTAAGAATCCCATTTGGCTAGGAGACAAACCAGTTGGCTATATACCAAGCATGGCCGAGAAATTCTATTTTGACCAAATCGGGACCCAGTCAAATACATGTACAATTTCAGTGGCCAGAGCTTGAATCAAATCTAGGACTGCAGGATGGCAAGACCACCAGTCTGACCACTCAGCCATGCTGTCTCCTATTCCCATTTTTCCTTAGAGTTTCAACAACACAACACACCAATATGCAGTGGTTGACCTAAGCCCACAGTCAGTTTGAATGCCTCAATCATTTCATTCTTTAATATAGATTGAAAAATATACTTCCCTCACGGAACTTAGACCACAACAAACCTACCAAAATCAATTCATTCTATACATTAATATGCAAACCCTTATTTACGTATTAAACCATGTGCACACCTAGTAACCACTCTTCACTAGATAACCACTATGTGGATGAGATGTATAAAATATTTATTCATTTAGTTGTTTTGCTTTTTATTTTTATTTTTACAAGAATAATTAAAATAAATAAGGTCAGTACATGGGGTTGATGATGGTGATAGTAGTAGGGGTGATAATGATGGTGATAGTAGTAGGGGTGATAATGATGATGATAGTAGTAGGGGTGATAATGATGGTGATAGTAGTAGGGGTGATAATGATGATGATAGTAGTAGGGGTGATAATGATGGTGATAGTAGTAGGGGTGATAATGATGGTGATAGTAGTAGGGGTGATAATGATGGTGATAGTAGTAGGGGTGATAATGATGGTGATAGTAGTAGGGGTGATAATGATGGTGATGATAGTAGTAGGGGTGATAATGATGGTGATAGTAGTAGGGGTGATAATGATGGTGATGATAGTAGTAGGGGTGATAATGATGGTGATAGTAGTAGGGGTGATAATGATGGTGATAGTAGTGGTGGTGATGGTGATGATAGTAGTAGGGGTGATAATGATGGTGATAGTAGTAGGGGTGATAATGATGGTGATAGTAGTAGGGGTGATAATGATGGTGATAGTAGTAGGGGTGATAATGATGGTGATAGTAGTAGGGGTGATAATGATGGTGATAGTAGTAGGGGTGATAATGATGGTGATGATAGTAGTAGGGGTGATAATGATGGTGATAGTAGTAGGGGTGATAATGATGGTGATGATAGTAGTAGGGGTGATAATGATGGTGATAGTAGTAGGGGTGATAATGATGGTGATGATAGTAGTAGGGGTGATAATGATGGTGATAGTAGTAGGGGTGATAATGATGGTGATAGTAGTGGTGGTGATGGTGATGATAGTAGTAGGGGTGATAATGATGGTGATAGTAGTAGGGGTGATAATGATGGTGATAGTAGTAGGGGTGATAATGATGATGATAGTAGTAGGGGTGATAATGATGATGATAGTAGTAGGGGTGATAATGATGGTGATAGTAGTAGGGGTGATAATGATGGTGATAGTAGTGGTGGTGATGGTGATGATAGTAGTAGGGGTGATAATGATGGTGATAGTAGTAGGGGTGATAATGATGGTGATAGTAGTAGGGGTGATAATGATGGTGATAGTAGTGGTGGTGATGGTGATGATAGTAGTAGGGGTGATAATGATGGTGATAGTAGTAGGGGTGATAATGATGATGATAGTAGTAGGGGTGATAATGATGGTGATAGTAGTAGGGGTGATAATGATGGTGATAGTAGTAGGGGTGATAATGATGGTGATAGTAGTAGGGGTGATAATGATGGTGATAGTAGTAGGGGTGATAATGATGGTGATAGTAGTAGGGGTGATAATGATGGTGATAGTAGTAGGGGTGATAATGATGGTGATAGTAGTAGGGGTGATAATGATGGTGATGATAGTAGTAGGGGTGATAATGATGGTGATAGTAGTAGGGGTGATAATGATGGTGATAGTGGTAGGGGTGATAATGATGGTGATAGTAGTAGGGGTGATAATGATGGTGATAGTAGTAGGGGTGATAATGATGGTGATAGTAGTAGGGGTGATAATGATGGTGATAGTAGTAGGGGTGATAATGATGGTGATAGTAGTAGGGGTGATAATGATGGTGATAGTAGTAGGGGTGATAATGATGGTGATAGTAGTAGGGGTGATAATGATGGTGATAGTAGTAGGGGTGATAATGATGGTGATAGTAGTAGGGGTGATAATGATGGTGATAGTAGTAGGGGTGATAATGATGGTGATGATAGTAGTAGGGGTGATAATGATGGTGATAGTAGTAGGGGTGATAATGATGGTGATGATAGTAGTAGGGGTGATAATGATGGTGATAGTAGTAGGGGTGATAATGATGGTGATGATAGTAGTAGGGGTGATAATGATGGTGATAGTAGTAGGGGTGATAATGATGGTGATAGTAGTGGTGGTGATGGTGATGATAGTAGTAGGGGTGATAATGATGGTGATAGTAGTAGGGGTGATAATGATGGTGATAGTAGTAGGGGTGATAATGATGATGATAGTAGTAGGGGTGATAATGATGATGATAGTAGTAGGGGTGATAATGATGGTGATAGTAGTAGGGGTGATAATGATGGTGATAGTAGTGGTGGTGATGGTGATGATAGTAGTAGGGGTGATAATGATGGTGATAGTAGTAGGGGTGATAATGATGGTGATAGTAGTAGGGGTGATAATGATGGTGATAGTAGTAGGGGTGATAATGATGGTGATAGTAGTGGTGGTGATGGTGATGATAGTAGTAGGGGTGATAATGATGGTGATAGTAGTAGGGGTGATAATGATGATGATAGTAGTAGGGGTGATAATGATGGTGATAGTAGTAGGGGTGATAATGATGGTGATAGTAGTAGGGGTGATAATGATGGTGATAGTAGTAGGGGTGATAATGATGGTGATAGTAGTAGGGGTGATAATGATGGTGATAGTAGTAGGGGTGATAATGATGGTGATAGTAGTAGGGGTGATAATGATAGTAGTAGGGGTGATAATGATGGTGATGATAGTAGTAGGGGTGATAATGATGGTGATAGTAGTAGGGGTGATAATGATGGTGATAGTGGTAGGGGTGATAATGATGGTGATAGTAGTAGGGGTGATAATGATGGTGATAGTAGTAGGGGTGATAATGATGGTGATAGTAGTAGGGGTGATAATGATGGTGATAGTAGTAGGGGTGATAATGATGGTGATAGTAGTAGGGGTGATAATGATGGTGATAGTAGTAGGGGTGATAATGATGGTGATAGTAGTAGGGGTGATAATGATGGTGATAGTAGTAGGGGTGATAATGATGGTGATAGTAGTAGGGGTGATAATGATGGTGATAGTAGTAGGGGTGATAACGATGATGATAGTAGTAGGGGTGATAATGATGGTGATAGTAGTAGGGGTGATAATGATGGTGATAGTAGTAGGGGTGATAATGATGGTGATAGTAGTGGTGGTGATGGTGATGATAGTAGTAGGGGTGATAATGATGGTGATAGTAGTAGGGGTGATAATGATGGTGATAGTAGTAGGGGTGATAATGATGGTGATAGTAGTAGGGGTGATAATGATGGTGATAGTAGTAGGGGTGATAATGATGGTGATAGTAGTAGGGGTGATAATGATGGTGATAGTAGTAGGGGTGATAATGATGGTGATAGTAGTAGGGGTGATAATGATGGTGATAGTAGTAGGGGTGATAATGATGATGATAGTAGTAGGGGTGATAATGATGGTGATAGTAGTAGGGGTGATAATGATGGTGATAGTAGTAGGGGTGATAATGATGGTGATAGTAGTAGGGGTGATAATGATGGTGATAGTAGTAGGGGTGATAATGATGATGATAGTAGTAGGGGTGATAATGATGGTGATAGTAGTAGGGGTGATAATGATGGTGATAGTAGTAGGGGTGATAATGATGGTGATAGTAGTAGGGGTGATAATGATGGTGATAGTAGTAGGGGTGATAATGATGGTGATAGTAGTAGGGGTGATAATGATGGTGATAGTAGTAGGGGTGATAATGATGGTGATAGTAGTAGGGGTGATAATGATGGTGATAGTAGTAGGGGTGATAATGATGGTGATAGTAGTAGGGGTGATAATGATGGTGATAGTAGTAGGGGTGATAATGATGGTGATAGTAGTAGGGGTGATAATGATGGTGATAGTAGTAGGGGTGATAATGATGGTGATAGTAGTAGGGGTGATAATGATGGTGATAGTAGTAGGGGTGATAATGATGGTGATAGTAGTAGGGGTGATAATGATGGTGATAGTAGTAGGGGTGATAATGATGGTGATAGTAGTAGGGGTGATAATGATGGTGATAGTAGTAGGGGTGATAATGATGGTGATAGTAGTAGGGGTGATAATGATGGTGATAGTAGTAGGGGTGATAATGATGGTGATAGTAGTAGGGGTGATAATGATGGTGATAGTAGTAGGGGTGATAATGATGATGATGATAGTAGTAGGGGTGATAATGATGGTGATAGTAGTAGGGGTGATAATGATGGTGATAGTAGTAGGGGTGATAATGATGGTGATAGTAGTAGGGGTGATAATGATGGTGATAGTAGTAGGGGTGATAATGATGGTGATAGTAGTAGGGGTGATAATGATGGTGATAGTAGTAGGGGTGATAATGATGGTGATAGTAGTAGGGGTGATAATGATGATGATAGTAGTAGGGGTGATAATGATGGTGATAGTAGTAGGGGTGATAATGATGGTGATAGTAGTAGGGGTGATAATGATGGTGATAGTAGTAGGGGTGATAATGATGGTGATAGTAGTAGGGGTGATAATGATGGTGATAGTAGTAGGGGTGATAATGATGGTGATGATAGTAGTAGGGGTGATAATGATGGTGATAGTAGTAGGGGTGATAATGATGGTGATAGTAGTAGGGGTGATAATGATGGTGATAGTAGTAGGGGTGATAATGATGGTGATAGTAGTAGGGGTGATAATGATGGTGATAGTAGTAGGGGTGATAATGATGGTGATAGTAGTGGTGGTGATGGTGATGATAGTAGTAGGGGTGATAATGATGGTGATAGTAGTAGGGGTGATAATGATGGTGATAGTAGTAGGGGTGATAATGATGGTGATAGTAGTAGGGGTGATAATGATGGTGATAGTAGTAGGGGTGATAATGATGGTGATAGTAGTAGGGGTGATAATGATGGTGATAGTAGTAGGGGTGATAATGATGATGATAGTAGTAGGGGTGATAATGATGGTGATAGTAGTAGGGGTGATAATGATGGTGATAGTAGTAGGGGTGATAATGATGGTGATAGTAGTAGGGGTGATAATGATGGTGATAGTAGTAGGGGTGATAATGATGGTGATAGTAGTAGGGGTGATAATGATGGTGATAGTAGTAGGGGTGATAATGATGATGATAGTAGTAGGGGTGATAATGATGGTGATAGTAGTAGGGGTGATAATGATGGTGATAGTAGTAGGGGTGATAATAATGATGATGATAGTAGTAGGGGTGATAATGATGGTGATACTAGTAGGGGTGATAATGATGGTGATAGTAGTAGGGGTGATAATGATGGTGATAGTAGTAGGGGTGATAATGATGGTGATAGTAGTAGGGGTGATAATGATGATGATAGTAGTAGGGGTGATAATGATGGTGATAGTAGTAGGGGTGATAATGATGGTGATAGTAGTAGGGGTGATAATGATGATGATAGTAGTAGGGGTGATAATGATGATGATAGTAGTAGGGGTGATAATGATGGTGATAGTAGTAGGGGTGATAATGATGGTGATAGTAGTAGGGGTGATAATGATGGTGATAGTAGTAGGGGTGATAATGATGGTGATAGTAGTAGGGGTGATAATGATGGTGATGATAGTAGTAGGGGTGATAATGATGGTGATAGTAGTAGGGGTGATAATGATGGTGATAGTAGTAGGGGTGATAATGATGGTGATAGTAGTAGGGGTGATAATGATGGTGATAGTAGTAGGGGTGATAATGATGGTGATAGTAGTAGGGGTGATAATGATGATGATAGTAGTAGGGGTGATAATGATGGTGATAGTAGTAGGGGTGATAATGATGGTGATGATAGTAGTAGGGGTGATAATGATGATGATAGTAGTAGGGGTGATAATGATGGTGATAGTAGTAGGGGTGATAATGATGGTGATAGTAGTAGGGGTGATAATGATGGTGATAGTAGTAGGGGTGATAATGATGGTGATAGTAGTAGGGGTGATAATGATGGTGATAGTAGTAGGGGTGATAATGATGGTGATAGTAGTAGGGGTGATAATGATGGTGATAGTAGTAGGGGTGATAATGATGGTGATAGTAGTAGGGGTGATAATGATGATGATAGTAGTAGGGGTGATAATGATGATGATAGTAGTAGGGGTGATAATGATGGTGATAGTAGTAGGGGTGATAATGATGGTGATAGTAGTAGGGGTGATAATGATGGTGATAGTAGTAGGGGTGATAATGATGGTGATAGTAGTAGGGGTGATAATGATGGTGATAGTAGTAGGGGTGATAATGATGGTGATGATAGTAGTAGGGGTGATAATGATGGTGATAGTAGTAGGGGTGATAATGATGGTGATAGTAGTAGGGGTGATAATGATGATGATAGTAGTAGGGGTGATAATGATGATGATAGTAGTAGGGGTGATAATGATGATGATAGTAGTAGGGGTGATAATGATGGTGATAGTAGTAGGGGTGATAATGATGGTGATGATAGTAGTAGGGGTGATAATGATGGTGATAGTAGTAGGGGTGATAATGATGTTGATAGTAGTAGGGGTGATAATGATGATGATAGTAGTAGGGGTGATAATGATGGTGATAGTAGTAGGGGTGATAATGATGGTGATAGTAGTAGGGGTGATAATGATGATGATAGTAGTAGGGGTGATAATGATGGTGATAGTAGTAGGGGTGATAATGATGGTGATAGTAGTAGGGGTGATAATGATGATGATAGTAGTAGGGGTGATAATGATGATGATAGTAGTAGGGGTGATAATGATGGTGATAGTAGTAGGGGTGATAATGATGGTGATAGTAGTAGGGGTGATAATGATGGTGATAGTAGTAGGGGTGATAATGATGGTGATAGTAGTAGGGGTGATAATGATGGTGATAATACTAGTAGGAATGACGATAGTGATGATTATTGAAACATCATCTAATGACCGGAACCACATTGATAAAAATGATCCTTGTCCCAGCTGATTTTAATAATGATGGTGAGTGTGATAATTATGATTATATAAGGACTATTATTGTGGCTACGACTGATGTTATGTTGAATACACGAAATGAACATTGGATTACACTACCTGTAGACAAGCTTGCAAGAGTATTGGCGTTAACACATCATCATCTACCATTCCACATGGTGATACAGAAGCACACGTTTCCATTGGTATGTTGGCTTTACCACTTGGTGTAGCAGTGTCACCAATAGATGGCTCTGTATCTGGAGACTCCTCTGAAAAACCTCCTTGAGCAGACTTGACCTTGCCATAGGGAGTAGTAGGTACAAATGAGTCATATGGAGTATCGGCATCAGTAGGGCATTGTTCCAATGTAGTTTTATCTTTGTTATGATGTGATATATAGTTTGAGCTGCTAGCATCTCTATTACTAGACACTCTTCTCGTGTTCAATGTACACTTTTTTTCCTTCAGAACAGATTGACAACTGTACACAGCACTTTTATCTTCAGAGTTTTCAACACTACACCTTGGTCCACTTGTAGTTTGAAGTCTTGTTTCAAGAGAATGATCATTTTGTTCTTGACAACAACCTCCAAAAGCAATCATGGTACATTTGTTTAATTCTTCAGCTGCTATTTCAGAATCAGGCAAATCACTGAACATATCTTTATCCTGAGAATTTCCAACTACAATGTTATCACTACAAATGTCTTTACATAGTGTATAAGCAATTGGGCTGTTAGTGGTGTATTTCTGCTTAAGATGTGATGGGTTAAAGGGAGCTGTTGGTTTGACTGATTCTTCTATTGAAAGTTCTGATTCAGGTAAACACTCAGGAACGATGGACATGTTTTGACCAGTAAAAGTAGCATCTGTACAACATTCAGTTTTTACATTAGCTGGACAACTATCTTGGTGTTCTGATCGGCAAGGGAGGTCAACAGTTTGATTTGCAAACAAGCTGTAATAATTACCTCCATTTTTTTCAGTTATACTGTCATTTTTGTCTTGCAATTGAACACATTGTCTATCAATTTGTCCAGGTAAAACATCACTATTGTCACATTCACTCTGCTTAGCAATATGACCACCTTCGTTATGTTGTGATTGACTAGGAAGATGTACAGTTTTACCAAGAATATCAACATTATTACAACCATATTTGAGAGTGTTTACAGTACTTATACTGTCCAGCATTTGTTCAGCCTTATGATCACAAACAATATGTTCAAGATTTGAAAGCAAGTTTGTAGTTTGAATATCTGGTTGTGTTGAACATTCAATGGCAAACTCTTCTGTATTGGAGCAGAGTGGAAATGACCCTTCATAATCCTGACTGTCAATATTGCGATCATCAGTTTCTTCACTCAGTGCACAGGTAATGTCGCCACCATGGTCTATGAATTCCACAGCTTTACACCCACTGATCTCATTAAGTGCATTCTTGATGTTTTGGGGTTTTGCTGCAGCGGTACATATGCTGTCATATTTTTTGCTTTTGCTATCTTCCATATTGGACTTCACCTTTTCAGCTTTGATCATAATTGAAGGTTTGTTACTTGATTTTTGTAAATGCAAGTTTTCTGATGCATTAAGAAGTTCAGTTTCAGGTGGTGCTAATGCTTTATCATCATTCTTAGGTTGTGTGTTGTTTGAGAAACTGTCATGGTCATTTTCATGGCTTGCAGATGACGGCAGTGAGGCTGATTTTCTATTCTCAGGCTGTTTCTTGTTTAAACCAGCTTCATGTTGCACCATTGGTTTATTGCTGTCCTTTGGATGCACTTCATCTGAGATGTTCCCAAGGTGTTTTTGATATAGGCTTTGAGGTGAGCCTATGTTCTGTTTCTTGTACAAGCAAGTGAGAACAGTTGGATCTGGACTTGGTGTAAGAGAACCTTGGCTACTAGGTACACATTCATTCCCCTGACTACCCCCCTTGGAAACACAATTTTCTGTATGGCCGTTGGATTGATATCCTTTGTTGAAAGCAAGTTGTCTTGTTGGTTGGTTTTTGGCACTTTTTTCTTGGCTGATGGCATTGAACTGCTTTGCATTCAATTCAGTGGACCAAGACATGTTCTTTTTTTCAGAAGAATGTACACAATCATGGCTTTGATTACCATTGTCTGTTAGTGGATGAAAAATTGACTGGGAAAGTTCTCGTGAGTCGCTACAACTATCACCAGACTTGCTACATGAATCTGTATCTTTTCTGTCTTCACTATTAGATAGTGTAATAGTACAATCATCACTATTAACATCTAACTGTTCTTGACATTTACTGTCAGTAAAAACAGTCAATGGCGCAAGGATAGATTCTGATAAACAACTTCCAGAATCAGAATTTTGCAAGGCAGTGTCAGAGAGATTGCTGTTTGGTAAACTTTTCCCATGTGAAGACAGATTGTTGCTTGAAGCACTTCTTTCTTGTAATTTTGATAAAGGAGTTTTTTGTTCTGAGAAACATTCATTGTCCTTCTCATTTCCATGACAATTATTATTTACAGGTGATTTTGTTTTGGTGGTGGTTTGCCTTGATTCTTCAAAGCCAAGTTTGTTTACCTTTGGAGAACATATTTGATCTTTGTCGCTACATGCAGTTCTATTTGCTTTTGGTGTTTTTGTTCTTTCAGCTGTAGATTTGACTTGCTGATCTTGTTCACCATTATTTTGCACTGTATTTCTATGCTCCCCTTTAAGATTAGTTGGTGGAATTGAGTTCATTTTCCTTGCAGCTTGAATACTTTTAAGCTTGGCAAGTTTCCATGGTGCAAAGTCCTTATCTGGTAAACAGAAGTCGATGATAGAGCTTAATGGTCCTCCTGGCTTACAGAGATCTTTTGAAGGCTTAGGAAAATGCATTTCTTCATCATGAACTAAAGTACACATATTGTAAACAACACCATCCCTATTGGCATCTTTGTCATCATTGGTTGGTGTATTGTTGGGGTTGTTGCTCACATGTGATGGTTTCATCTTCTGATTTTTAGGAGCAGAATTACTTTTCTTGCATTCAGCACTTCCACTTTCAAAACTGACAACATCTTTGGTGTTATCATTGACAAAACTACTACTACATGTACTTTGATCCTGAGCACTTTCAACAAATTTTGCTTTTTGATCATCTTTCTTGCCCTTCTTTCTGCATGCTGGTTTGGATTTGCGTTCCTTTTTGGGTCTTTTTAAAGCAGACCTTGTATCCTTCTGATCTCCAGCACTTTCACAATCAATGTTGCTGCTATCTTCATTGTTGTTTCTGGGCATGGATAAAGATGAGGACAATATGCTATCCTCCTGATCATTGCTAACTGTTGGAGACACAGTAGTCACTTTCACAACATCAGCATCGTGTGCATTTCTAAACTCAGAGGCATTTTTCTTCATCTTTGTAAGAGTATTTCTAGGTGTACCTAAACTTTTAGTTTTTCTCTTTCGGGTGGTTTCACGTGATGTGAGTGGTGACAAGTTGTTAAGTAATTGTTCATAGTGTTGAGGATCTTGTGTTGGTAAGGTACTCAGCCTTGGTGATCGTCTAGGAAAGGGCTCATCAAATAAATGCATCCAATCTTTACACTTTTGATTAACTAGGAATTCTGATTTTGTGTGATGTTCCTGCTCTGGTGTTGCTGGAAGAATGATTGTTTCAATTTCTTCCTGGGATGTTTCCAGCTTTTCTTTCTTGGTGTCTTGATTCTTCAGGGCAGAAAATCGTGCTTCTTGTAAAGATTTTCTTAATTTGCCACTGTTTGTCTTTCTGAAGGTTTTAAGCTTGGGCTTATTCGACAACTCCCCACTGTTGTCAAGTGGAATTTTAGGTGATTGTGTTTGAGGTACTAGTGGAAGCAAATTGGTTTTACAGTCAGAATACAGACTGTTTGGCTTTTCATCATCACTGCAGACAACATCCATTGTCAAACATGATGGTTCCTGTTTGGACTTATCAGCATTTGCATCAATATTTGCATTATTACTTTCTGGTGACTGTTGTTCTAACTGAACATTTTTTTCTCTACTAAAAACTTCAGCAGTTACATCATAGCTAGAGTCACTTGAGCCTGAGCTAGCTTCACTTGATTCTGTATGATTTTTTGGATTATTTACATCATTTCCATAAGAAGCTGCACCTGAAAATGTTGGTTTACTCTTAGCTGCAAAACCACACTGCTTCTTCTTGGAGTCTTTTACCACAAAATCAAGCTTTCTACTTCTCCGAAGAGATACAAAATGAGGACTTGAGTTCTCTTGACTATCTACAGAATAATACTTTGTATTTTTCAGTTTATTTTGCTGTTCCTGTACAATAACATGGCTTGATGAATTCACAGATTGATTTTTAGGTTTATTTTGAGTATCTGTGGTATCACAAACATTTGTGAAATGTCCATTGTCTGAACTTGAATTACATCTTACATCTAGTTTTGATTGGCAGTGCTTTTCTTTGTTATCAGTTTCACTACAGATGCTACTTCCATGGTTACTGGATGTATCATTTTCTGGTTTAACATTACTGCAATCTGTCACAATATGACTGCTCGATTTAGTTGACACAAAAGTGAGTTTACTCTTTGGCTTCACAAGAGAATCAATAAACTTTGAACAGGATGTTGTGGCTGAAGTGTAAGGCTCACTGGGTGAAAATAGCAGGTTTTGTGAAGGGTTGGTTTTAGATGCTGATACAACTTGTAGTGGTTTTCGGTTGATTTTGGATGCGTTGTATGGAGTTTTGGTAATAAAGGTTTCATGGATTGTTTTACGTCTTTGGGAGTTCTTTTTGGTCTTGTCATATTTCTGTTAATAAATGACAATAATTCATTATGAAAATGTGTACTTAAGGTAGTTCTGGATCCACACTTCCCGCCGATAGAATTTTCTATAACTTTTTCTGAATAAGGACTGACACATATAAAAAACAGATATGAAATAAAAAATAAGGGTCACCGTGCTTGTTTTGGAACTGTGGGGGGTGGTAATAGGCCCATTTTTGCCCCATTTCAACTAAAAGAAGTAACATCAAATTTGTTGAAAATAATATTCTTGCGAACAAATTTGAAAGTTTTTCACAAATCTGCTATAAGAGTCTGACAAAACGCTCCCTTCGCTATAGTTCTCATGAATGTACTCGTTGGAAAAGACATTGACTGAGATATTTTACGGACATTTAAATGAAGAGCTTCATTAATTTTTTGTACACTTTACCACAAAAAAGTCAAAATTACCATGTTTTGGTCTCGAAGACCATATATTTTTTATTTCAAAATTTTAAAGCTGGGTTTATGCCAAATATAAAAATTGAAAAATGATTGGGTGTCACCGTGCTAATTTTGGAGCTATAAGCAAAAAACGCGCGGAAAATAAGATGATTTCAATGTTTTGGACGCGCGGGAATGGACACTAGTTGCTTTTGAGGCCCGTATGCAATGCTATGATATTATTTTTTAACAAAAAGTTCAAGAATGACCATATTTTGGCTCTAACAAAAAAATTCTTTTTAATCGCACGAGAAATTTTATTTGATTTCACATGCGCGAGCAGGATGCGCAGTAGCAAGGGTCCCGAACTACCTTAATAATTGACTTTGTGCATAGTTAGTAGAGGGGACTAATAACTATGCTTTGTGGGAGCGCTGTACAGGAAAATATGTGGCTTCAGCTGATGAAATAAAGAGAGATCATTGAGGTCCAAATGACC